>AP027104.1:70249915-70625254 GCA_028142955.1 Pinctada fucata | reverse complement strand
TCCAATTCCTACACTTTTAATGTGGATTTAAAAAAAAAAATCACAGAAATTCAAAGTAATTTTACTCTTTCTTCCAACATTTCAGCTCCAGAGTAGTGCATATGATGATCGTTCAAGGATGATTTAGACCAAACAAAACCCCTCCAACTCGCCACTTTTAATTGGCCGGATTGCAAAGCAATTCCGGTCTACAGATTGACGATGTCCGTCTGTCTGTCTATCTGGCTGTCTGTCTGTCTGTCCGTCTATCGTCAACATTTTGGTTAAAATTTCTGGTTGTAGCAAAATCTGAGGAACATTACGCAGTAGAAACTTTATATCATACATGAAGGTTGCCCATGACAAGACCTTTCAATTTATGCCTTAACATTTGACCTAGTGACCTTGACCTGGAGCTTTGACCTAGTCATGGTTATGGTATCGGGAAAGTGTGTAGACTTTAAGGCCACTATGTTCCCCATTCCCTCAACATAAATTTTACCTGGCCCTGAAAAGAAAGGGCTATACAGAATTTGAGGGGGGGGGGGTTAGTTATTGAGATGGGGATATTGGGAGGGAAACGGATCCAAGACATGGCCCAGGTAGAGTTGTTCGACGAAAAATAGTTTCAACACAAAGGAAACCTATAAACTATTGATAAATAGGATTGTCAAGAATTCTATAAATTGTTTCTTTCCCATTTCCGATGCGAATTCCATCTGTAGCATCCCAAGGTCTCCACGTTCACCCCCCCCCCCCCTTTAACACATCAATGGAAATAATCATACAAACGATCATAAATATAAATTCCAATGGATAATGAAGCTTATTCAAATATTCGGTAACTAGTATACATGTATATTTTAATTGATATGAATTTATAAAGCCCATTTTCATTATGCGAATAGTCTAATCGAACACGCGATTTTCACATGTGTCTACACAATGAGGTCATGTATGTTGTAGAAAATTGTGTACCGACCATTGGCCTGTATTGGATTGTATTTTCTAAAATATCATGTAAGTAAAACACTATAATTGTCATGCAGTTTTGTATTCTCGAAATTTAGCTGATTAATTACATTTTCTAAGGCACGGTCCATTTGATATTCTGGGGGGGGCTTGGGTTTTTTTCGAAAAAAATAATTTTGCTCTGAATTTTGATGAAAAAAATAAATTTGCTTATGGTGTGACAGAAAAGAATAATTTTGCTCTTACAAATAATCTTAATTTGAAGAATTACCATAAAATTTTGCTAAAATTCTTGAAATTTTTCCGGCTCGCTTCGCTCGCCGCAGTTTTCAGTCTATCAAAAATTTTTTTGGCTCGCTCCGCTCGCCATAGTTTTCTATCAATCATTACTTCCTTATGTCAAACTTCATATATTTGAAGATATCAAAAGTGTTAACAATACTTATGTATAACTATTAATACATGTTGCATGTATCCCATAGAGTCTCAATTTTATGTTCTTGTAAGCTTGGAAGAACTTCAGTTATTCACCATTTTACAATTCTACATTTTAAAATTTGTCTAGAAGACCTTCCCCAAAGACCCTCTTATATTCATGTACCTTATATAAATTTTGTTTATTTAGAATTGTATTGTAGAAATCTTTTATCTCTCTATTTAGAATTGAATTGATACTTGCATAAAAATAAAGTATATATTAATATTTAGATTTTGAGTAAAAAATATAAATAATATCTATTGATAAAACACATTGATATATATGAACATCATTTTGTTAAAAAAATTTCCTTGCTCCGACTTTGCAAGAAAAAAATAATTTTGCCCCCGGTCCGAGGCGAAAAAAATAATCTTGCTCCGACAAAAAACCCAAGCCCCCCCCAGAATATCAAATGGACCGTGCCTAAAAGAAATTTTGAAATGAAGAAAATGCAGAGAAACAGCTATGTACATGTACTTGCCTTTCATAGTATACAGGTATACATGTATGCAACAAAATCGTATGTAATGAAAATAGAATACTATAGAAGAATTTAACTATCGTATTTTAGTATGTTAATGTATGTACTTTAATTGTGCTTTTTTGCATGACAATGTTTCGATATAACATCCCCCTCCCCCCCCCCCCCCCCCCACACACACACACCGGCATTCCCCTCCCAACTACTCTTCCGTCTAATAAATTGCATGCCATTCTTTGATGTAAACTTTTAGCAGTAAACACTGATCAATATATTATTTCACTTCAGATAATATAAATTTTCAATAACTTTACCCCCCCCCCCTCTTTCCGGCCCAACATGTCTTGGTTGATCATAAACATTTGGCTCCCTCTTCATCTACATGTATATTTGATCTCCTTTGCTTGTGAAAAATCATTTCAAATTACTTTCATGTCTGTTGGTTTGAATGATACACTTGAATCCAACAACATCCCACCCCACCACTATTTCAGATATGTACCAAATTTTTATCAATGTAATACGTAGCATATAATTTTTTGACATTGTAAATACATGTAACTATGAATATTTTGAATTCATGTTTTTGGTTCGCAATATTTTATATAAAACATATGAAAGAACCTACCCACCCGGTCCCGTCCCCATCCCGTTCTAAAATAACCCCCTCCCACCCATCCCCTTCCACAAGCTCCCAAGATTACGTACCCGTCTTTTAATTATTTCAGTAAAACTGAAGATTTCATGATTACTTTATCCATTTTCTATTTCAATGTATGGTTTTCTATGATATTTTCTAATTTCTGAACTCATCTTTACAGGTAGACGACATCTCATACAAATGACAATGTCCACGCGTCCAGGCTTCTTTATATACCGCTCGAGTACTCGAGGTAGTGGATTTTGGGTCACGATACATTAGTATGCAAAACGTCATCAGGGGGAAAGTTCAAATCAACACATGACCAAGTGTATTTTTAGCTAGGGAACGGAGATTGTTAGTTTCACTTCTAACAATTTCCGTTCCCTAAAAAAATTTACTACGTCATGGTGTTTTTAAAGACTTAGTTCAGCTTTAAGAATGGATAGTGTGTAAGTACCTTTTCCTTCACCTTACAATTTGTTACATCGATGTAACAAAAGTTGACATCAATGTAACAGACGACGGTGCGGTTAGGGGATTCCCAAGAAAAGTTGCATCGAAATTTTAAGAATTTAATTTTTCGAGAAAACACACAAATGTATATTGTTTCAAAAAGGTAAATCCGAGACGGACATTTTGAAATTTAAAATAGGACTTGAAACAAAAAAGTTATTAGCAAAAAGAACTTTGATGACCAAAAAATTTTAATTGTGTGTTAATTTATTTCTAAGCATTAAATTGGTATATTGTAGTCGTGTTTGGTATCAAATGAATTAGAATAATGTCCTGCATTTGAAAATGAAAAGAAAACACGAAAATAGGTTGAATAATGTCAATGAAATAAAATAATTTGTATTTTATAGCTAAGTTTGTCGGTACATCAAAGGTGTACCGATCGTTGCCGAATGTCAGTATGTCATTAGCCTATCATAAGTCATCGGCAAAAAGCGTAATATTGAGCGGAAGTAGGAAGTTATGGGTTTACTACTTTAAAATTGGTTTGAAATTTTCTTCAAGAAGGTGAGTTGGAACAATTCAGTATTATTGTCCATAGCAATTTTGCAAATATGATTTACAATGTTAAATATTGTACAGACGACAACAGAGGAGAACAACTGAAGAAAAGCACAAAACATTGAAAATGTTAAACGTCTTCAAATTCAATAGCATCATTTACAAACAAGAAAATTGTCAGCATGGACCAGACATGCACGTTTCGGATACTTAACCCTTGTCAGTGATCCTCAATCTAAACAATGTAATATGTCTAAAGAGTGTGAAAGTTATTATGTCCAAAAATGTACCGGAAGACGTTAGATGGTTGGGAAATGATGCTACAGGTCCAATGTTTTTAGAAATTTCACGAAATTTTGATCACAGAAATTTTAGAATGCGTGAAGGAACGATCAACAGAAGTTGATCGAACTTGGCTACATGTGTCCTCGGAGACTCCTGGTCCACCAGCAGTGACACTCACCAAGTGATACAAATGTTAAACGTCTTCAAATTCAATAGCTTCATTTAAGAACAGGTGAATTTTCAGCATGGACCAAGACATGGTTCGAACATTTTAATAAGTCCAGTATTGATATGTTCATACCTTTTGTTTTAAAGGAATCTGTATATGTATATCCCAATAGAAGGAAAGCTACAATGGCTGCAGCAAGAAAAATGGTGAAACATATACACCAGCAGATTTTGTTACGAGTCTCGGATTTTGCTGTCTTTTCCTTCTCCTGTTGATACAGTCTTTGGAGAGCACTAACTGATGTTCCCGATTCATTCCAAGCCATTTTACTCATGATGTGGACGTACAAGAAAGGTCGAAAAATGCTCAAGCTCATGTAAAAGTAATCTGAATCAGTGAATGGAACCTACTTCATACTTGTACAAATATATTACGAGTTTATATCAATTGATTCCTTTGTTTGTTGGTTTTTCAAATACTGTTTATTTGTTTTTCAAACATTCATATCATATAATAAAGCTCGAATGTTAATACTTTGTAACCACTAATCAAGCGCATTTCGAGCAATACCTGGACGGTACATAATGCAAATAAGATTTATATCTATGGATTACGATATAATGTATGTATTTACATCTACTTTATAAGAGTTTTCTTTGATTGAATTTTCAACATGAAGTTAAAACTCAACAGGTCTAAATGTATCTCTAGATAACAATTTTATCATACCCCTTCTAAATGTTAGTAATATTGCCTTATTTCTATACAGGATTACCTCCTATAAACTAAAGAATATATAAACAAAACATCTCTTGTAAAGTAAAGAATTTCAAACTCGACCGGGGGCTCCCCCCTTGACCCCCATTAAGACATTAAAATGGGAATATTAGATGTTCGTATTGTCTAATTGTCAGTTTCGATATCTGTTAGAAAAGGAAAAATTCTGTAATACTTGAATATTGACCTCTACAAGAATGAATCTTTGCAGCTTTAGTCAAAAGAAAGATTTCAGCTCCCTTCGCTCGCCTATTAAAAGAATAAAATATATGAATTTCATCTCATCGCATACCTCAAACTGTCAGGAGTAATCAAAGTAATTATAAGTAATTATACTAAGGCAGTAAAGGTGGGCTAGAGAGGATCTTTGTGGCACCTTTTCCAACTAGATTTTTATTCATTCATGAAAAATACCAATTGAGGTGGTGAAGTTTCATAACTGCAGATTGGATCCTCTCCGAGATAAAATGCTAGATCCGCCCCTTTAAAATTTGAAAAATGATATTCACGTTATATATTTATCCTTTTTGTTTTATATGTTTTTTTTCTGGTAACGCAGTAGGTGTATTAGGTGACGCGCCCCTACAGGAGGATACACCGCCGTCGGCGAAGGACTTGCTACTCAAGTATAACGCACTTCAAATCTTCATGGATGTTAAATTGAATGAGGTGTCGAAAAGCTAGCAAGTATTGACATTTTGGAGAAAAGGGTGAATTCTCTAGATAATGAAATAGCGAAATTTGATGGTAACATTCGTCAATTACAGGCAGAAGTTGCGGAGGTCGTTAAGCAGTCAAAGAGTGCTGTCTATTCTTTGTGTGAACCAACCGAATTTGTTGAATTTGAGCTTCCGGGATAGCTGAGACCCCCGAGGAGACCCCCCAATACCACTGAGAGCATCTTGTGTAAATTCCTTGTTGATTACCTGCATATGGACACTGGTCAAGTGAACGATGTTAAGTTTGCTCGGGTGCACCACTTGAATACCGTCTTATGGTATCTACATTTCGCAGCTCATCCGGTAAACAAGAGCATATACTGATGTTTTGGATTTTCATAATAGAAATTTACAAATAACCAAGAAGCTTTTAGGTCAAGGATTTCGCTTTCACAAACTTGTAAAGGCATTCTGGAAATTTTACAAAAATCATTGTCAACTACTTTTGAAATTCGGACCCATACATACAACAGAGTATATTACTTTGGGTATTTCGCAACCTGCATTTTATGGTGATATGATCAACAAAATAAGAAGGATCAAAGGTAGACAGAATTACCATCAAAAATGCGTCAGAATCATCAAACGCCTTTTATACCGTGGATATGATCCTTATGTCACCAAACGGACACAAGGCTTGGTACTTGACCAATCCAGAGTCTTGTACTAGCGCATCCTTAATACTTGTACTCTAACTGACTGTGACGACGGGACCCAATGACGGGCCCTGCCCAAACCTCTTTAGAGGCAGAGCACAGATTGTATTACGCATACTCTCTTTTTATATCCATTTACATATTCATCTGTGTTGCTTGGGCCCCTGTGTTTTGCGGTCTTGTTTGTGTGTGTGGTCATCTGACAGTGAGGGATTGTTTTACACCACAATTGTACGTTCATCGAGACCTCTGGGTAATCGGAAAAGTGGGAGGGTTGTGCACACGTCATCCAGGATAACCACAACGTCTGCGCTACTGACGTGGCAGCTGGCCGTCCTAAGTCGGCACCGTTTGCCCATTGGTCTCGTTGGTTTATGTGTAGTCATTTGTGTTTTATGTTTTTCTGTGATTTAACGTTCCTTGTACCACTACGTCTCTTTCTGTGTGTGTCTTCTTTGTGTTTTACAGTGGGTGTTTTGGGAGGTTGCTGTTGGTGTTGCAACTAGGTGTTGTTGGAGATCCCCTCCTTTCTTGAATGGTTCTACCTCGCCCGGGATTATCATAGCGAAGTTTGGTGATTACAAGCAGAGGGAAATGGTCAGTCAACGATCCATAGAGTTACGTGGTACCCGCTTTATATCAATTAGCACTTTCCGGCCGAGGTTAACGATCAACGTCGGAAGCTTATCCAGGTGATGAAGGAGGAGCGCAGGAAGGGCAAGACGTGTCGTCTCGTGTACAGCAAGTTGTATATAGACTCTTTGCTGTACAAGCCGGGTATTAGGGATTTGGGCTCTCATTCCCGTAACCAGGATGCATAGGAAGGCTCGGAGGCAGGACAGTCAACGTCACGTTTACATATAGCTTCGAGGAATGTGAATCACGGTGCTGTCCGTAAACTTCTGGACCCTGATTTTTGTAAAACTCTTGTAAATTTTGATGTTAAATTTTCGTTAGAATGTTGGTAAGTTGATGGTGAATTAGAATTAAACCCTATCTTGTCCAATTATTCATATCTATCATTCCCCCGCCTGAAAGACAAAGGAAGTGGCCTTATTGTTTTGTATAAGCATGCTATTGTTAATAATTTTGAATTTATTAAAAAAAAGTTGCGGACAGTATTTTGTGGTTTAAGTTTACATGTGCTGTTCTTACGTTCCTCATAAATATAATACATAATTAGGTCTTCCGACTTCCGTCGGAAGACCTATTGTTTTCGTAACCGTGGAAAATTGGATCAGCGATTTCTCAAGAACCCTGTAAGCTAGGACAATGAAAGTTCTCCAACGTTACGTTTGGAGTAAAAGCTAGATTGGTCTTTTTTATTTTTGGTCTCTGTTATTTTTTTTTATCATGTTTTTTAGTAGATTCAAATATTTGACGGGAGCGTCGAATTACTCAAAAGGACCGAAAATTTCATGTTTTGCTATTTGTAAGCTTAAATATCTCGTATTTTGCTATCTACAATTTCCATTCTTTTTGAAAGTCGACAGCCATGCAAGATATGAAATGCTAGATGCACACTGTAACGATTTATTACGATGACGTCCTTCACCGTCCTTCATATTTCCAAATTCAGAAGTTCATAGGAGGAAGACACTTTTTTGCTTATAATAGTAAACAAAAATTAAGCTTATGAAGTTTCCTAAAAATTTCAATATTATTATTTTTTATCCATATATCTGTCTTATTTAGTCTTTCTGATTTTTCCTATCTCTTACTGTTGAAAAGATATGAGCATCGAAATTTTGAGTTGGGTATTTCGATACACCTTCACGCCAACAGATCGGGCGCACACTAAAATTGGTAGTCCGAGTCCGACTCGAGAAAAGCAGTGTTGAGATTTTCAAATTCCGATTTCAAGGCAATGATGAATATGCATTTCATAAATACATTTCGATATACACAATTTGATTTTAAAACAGTTGATTAATTTAGAAGAGATCAGCTACAAACCAGAATTTACACACAAAAAGTGGTAGTTTGATTCCGATTACTAACCTACAAACCTGTTTCTAAACTTCAATAACTATATTTTGAACATCAAGTTTAATTTCTAATTCTAGCAAACGTTCGAACATAATTTTCGGTTGGTTTATTTACAAATTGATGAACAATTTCTCCAACATTCTTCCCTCTCCTCGTTTTTCGAAAACAGTTCTGTTTATATTGAACGATGTCGCCATGATGGAAATTCAAAATAAACTTTGAAAAAAGGGAAGGGGGGGTCCAAATTTGAACCTGCACAGCGAGAACCTCATGGTATTTATATATATATATATATTGAACGTAACTTGTTATTACAATTTCTCTTCTCAAGAAAATTGGTTCTACAGCTACGAGCTCGCCTTTTTTATGGGGGAAGGGGGCAGGAAGAATTTGCAAAAAAAAAATCCCGGCTCTGAAAAATGCTGAAAAAAATATTCCGGCCCAAAGGGCCGGCAATTTTTTTTTCCCGGACCATGCAAAAGTAAGGATACATTGCATGATATGGAAATTTTTGCTGGCCCTTTGTGCCAGACAATTTAAAGTCAAAAAATTAATTAATATAAATACAAACTGTTCACATAGCTGTATCTACCAGAGACCTAATACGCATAGGCACAAAAATCTAGAAAAGGTTCTATTTAAACATCATACAATATGTCTGAAATTCGCTAATTGCAAAGAGACATCTGAAGGAAAGGTTATTAACTCATACTCTGTAACAGCGGGGAGTTTAACTTACACAGACATTCACAACAATTGACAATTTGTTTAAATCCGGCCCGAAGAACCGGCGAAAATTTTTCTCCGACTCTGGTAATGGCTGAAAAAAATGGCCTGCTCAGAAAATTGCTGAAAAAATTTTACCGGCTGGCAATAGAATTCCTAACCCCCCCCCCCCCCCCAAATCAAATGGTTGCTCACCAACAATTATCGGTTTGAAAATTTAATGTTACTGCTATTTGAAAACTTAAATATATAATATAAATACATGTAATGTGACGTCCTTCATATTTCCAAACCAAAAATTGTATAGGAGGAAGACACTCTTGTTGCAACCGCAACAAGAAACCTTTCTAGTTATTATCATGTTTATAATGATTCATACTACTGCCTGATGAGTGATGTGGCAAATTTCAAGGACAAAGGAGTTGTTATTATTACAGGGGATTTGAATAGCCGTTGTGGATTGGTAAGAGATTTTATTGAATCCGATGTTTTGTCCAGATACATGATTGACAGTCTTTCATCTGCTTTTTCATAAGTGATGTTGAATTGATTACTCTGAGATCTGAGGACACTGTAACTAATTCATTTGGTCGTAAGCTACTTGATTTTTGTATATTTACCGGTATGCGGATCTGTAAAGGTAGAGTAAAAGGTGACCAGTGGGGTAGACGCACATTTTATAACCATCTTGGGACAAGTCTTGATAGGGAAGGATGATTTTGATTTTTTTCACATATGAATGTAAATGACTTTGACAAATGGTCTGATCGTGTAGTTTTTGATTTTACAGTGAACGTATTACAGAATGTTGGTATTGATAAAGTAACGAATAATGATGTTAATTGTTATTTTGAGTATGTCTGTAAATGGAATGAAGATGAAATAGAAAATATGCGTATTAATTTGAATGAGAAATTGCCTGAATTACATGATATTGTTGATGAAATGAAGTCATCTATTGTGAACACAGATGAAGGTGTAAAAAACTGTTGATGTTGTAAATGATGGTTTAATTCATTTTGTTCGAAACTTAGATCTTCGAGATCACATGTAAAACATGTTAATAACAAACCATGGTTTGACGCTATAGGTAAAAGTTTTTATATGGATTATAAGAGTGCGCTTTGTATTTCTAATTCTGATAGGTCTTACTTTAACAGAGCTAATCTCGTTGATCATAAAAGGGCCTATAAGCGTCCTTACGTTATGAAGGAAATAGACTTAATTTTGTAAGAAAGCATAATCCAAAAGAGTTTCAAAGAATTTTTAAAAGAAAAAAATGTACAACAAAGTTCCTTGTCAGCTGATGAATTTTATTCACATTTTAAAAAACATTTGTAATATTGAACCAAGAAGAACCTAGTGATGATCGATATTTTAGTAAATTGAATGTACCAATTAATGAAAACGAAATTAGTGATGTTTTGAAATTCTAAGAAATGATAAAACAACTGGTATTGATTATCTTTTGAATGAATATTATCACAAATTGATAATGAGTGTGTGCCTTTACTTTGTGTACTCTTTAACTGTATTTTTGACTCCGGTTGTTTTCCGTCAGAATGGTCAAAGGGAATTTAAATTCCTTTTCACAAGAAAGGTAATCAAATTGTTACAAACAATTATAGGTATCACTATTATAAATAACTTAGCAAAGATTTACACCGCTGTATTGAATAATGGATAGTTAAAATGGTCCACAGAACATGATGTTATCACATACTCTCAAATTGGTTTCAGGCTTGGTTTTAGTACATATGATGCAATATTTGCCTTACATTCATTTATATCAATATTCTTAATGTTATATAAATATTATTTTGTTGTTTTGTGGTTTACAAAAAAGCTTTTAACTCTGTGGATAGGTTAAAGTTATTTTTAAGTTAGCTAGAAGTGGTATTACTGGTAATTTCTTGAAAATTGTTAAAAGTTTATATTCTGATGTAAAGGCTTGTTTTCGATATAAAAATTCAATTAATTTTTTTCTCTTGTACAAAAGGTCTTATGCGAGGCGAGGCCTTGTCAACATTTCTATTCTAATTGTATATTAATGATTTTGAGATGGATCTTATAAGTAACTTATGTGAACCTGTTTAATTGCAAGACATATCATTGTTTCTATTAATGTATGTGGATGATACAGTTTTATTATGTGAGAGCCGTGATGGTCTGCAAAAATACTTAATCAGCTGAAGTTTATTCTGGTAATTGGGAAATTTATGTAAATGTTGAAAAAACTAAGATTGTTGTCTTTAGACATGCAGGTAGATTGAGTAGAGAGAGTTGACAAGTGGTTATATGAAGGTTCTGAAATTGAAGTTGTTTCATCTTTTATTAATTCGTGTGTAACTATAAATTTCAATGGTAAAATCAATAAAACTCAACATATTATTCCTATGCAGGGTAGAAAATGTATGTTTAGTATTGTGAGAACTTGAAATGAAAATTGTTTAAATATTGAAACCAAACTTATTGGGGTTTTTTATTCATATGTAGCATGTGTTCTTGATTATGGTTGTAAAATTAGGGGGTTTAATCAGGGTAAAGATGTTGAAAAGGTACATGTAAAATTTTAAACGTAAAAACCAGTACTCCAAACTTCATGGTTTACTCTGAGCTCGGTAGACTACCATTACATATTATTCGTAAAGTAAGAACTGTTAAATATTGGTTGAAGATTTCGTCAAGTGAAAAATGTATTTGGAATATCCTACTTCATGAAATATCTTTGAATCCGTTTTAAATACTTAATTAGCAAGTGTTCAAAATATATATTATGTTCTACTGGTTTTGGTGAAGTTTGGGTAGATAAATATGTCCAGAATGTAAACTCTTTTTAGCAGCAGAGACTCAAGAAAGAGATGTATTTTTCGTAGTTTCTCCAAAATGTTTCTTATTCAGATATTTGTTTGATACATTCACATTGCAGTATTACCTTAAAAAAACCTATTTCTGATAATTTGATATATTTCCTGTCTAAATTTAGATTATCATCTCATACATTAGCTATTGAGCAGAGTCGATATAGAATTGAAAGACACAATTATGTTTGTTCATTGTGTAATTTAGTTGAAAATGAATATCATTTTTTCATAGTTTGCCCTCTCTATATTAAGCCTTATTATTCAATTTGTTTGTTCATTTTGTAATTTAGTTTAATAATTCGTCCCTCTATGTTCAAACTTGTGCAATTATTTTCCATAAAAAAAAACAGAAAACAATTATGTAATTTGGCTAAATAATTCTCAAAATTATAAATTAGCCATATAAGAACAGATTAAGAATTCTCGCTTTAATCCTGCTTTATTTTAGAATCCATTTTGGGTAACCTCATCGTACTCGTATATATAAAAAATATGTCAACAATTCTCAGAGATTTTATTTAAAGAGTATAATATGCAATTGTAAGATTGCAAGAAAGGAGGGGATCTCCAACAACACCTAGTTGCAGCACAACAGCAACCTCCCAAAACACCCACTGTAAAACACAAAAAGACACGCACAGAAAGAGGCGCAGTAGTACAAGGAACGCCAAATTACAGAAAACATAAAACACAAATGACTACACATAAACCAACAAGACCAATGGGTAAACGGTGCCGACTTAGGACGGCCATCTGCCACGTCAGTAGCAGACGGTGTGGTTATCCTGGATTACGTGCGCACAACCCTCCCACTATTCCGATTACCCAGAGGTCTCGAAAAATGTACAGTTGTGGTGTAAAACAACCTCCTCACTGTCAGATGACCACACACAAACAAGACCGCAAAACGCAGGGGCCCAAGCAACACAGATGAATATGTAAATGGATATAAAAAGAGGGCATGCGTAAACCTGTGCTCTGCCGGCTGTAGCGAGCTAATGTATGTTATCACCCGAGGAGTCCGACTGACATTCAGAGAGGACATGTGGTCGGGGCCCTGTCTTCTCTAAAGAGGTTTGGACAGGGCCCGTCATGGAGTCCCGTCGTCACAGTCAGTCAGCGTGCAAGTATTAAGGATGCGCTGGTACAAGACTGTAGATTGGTCAAGTTTCGAGCCCAGTGTCCGTTTGGTGACATTAGGATCATATCCACGGTATAAGAGGCGTTTGATGATTCTGACGCATTTTCGATGGTACTTCTGTCTACCTTTGATCCTTCTAATTTTGTTGATCATGTCATTATAAAATGCAGGTTGTGAAATACCCAAAGTAATATACTCTGTTGCTTGTATGGGTCCGAATTTCAAAAGTAGTTGACAATAATTCTTGTAAAATTTCCAGAATGTCTTTACAAGTTTGTGAAAGCGAAAACCTTGACCTAAAAGTTTCTTGGTTAATTAATTTTTTTCTCTTGTACAAAAGGTCTTATGCGAGGCGAGGCCTTGTCAACATTTCTATTCTAATTGTATATTAATGATTTTGAGATGGATCTTATAAGTAACTTATGTGAACCTGTTTAATTGCAAGACATATCATTGTTTCTATTAATGTATGTGGATGATACAGTTTTATTATGTGAGAGCCGTGATGGTCTGCAAAAATACTTAATCAGCTGAAGTTTATTCTGGTAATTGGGAAATTTATGTAAATGTTGAAAAAACTAAGATTGTTGTCTTCTAATTTTGTTGATCATGTCATTATAAAATGCAGGTTGTGAAATACCCAAAGTAATATATTCTGTTGCTTGTATGGGTCCGAATTTCAAAAGTAGTTGACAATAATTCTTGTAAAATTTCCAGAATGTCTTTACAAGTTTGTGAAAGCGAAAACCTTGACCTAAAAGTTTCTTGGTTATTCGTAAATTTCTATCATGAAAATCCAAATCATCAGTACATGCTCTAGCATACCGGATGAGCTGCGAAATGTAGATACTACAAGACGGTAATCTGGGAACATCACCATCAAGCCAGGGAAAATTTACTATGTTGAATCCAAAGTCATCTCTTTTGTCATATACACTTGTATGAATCTCTCCATTAACAATTTTGATATTCAGGTCCAAAAATGGTGTTTCTCTGTTTGTAACGTTCGCCTTGTTTAGAGTCAATTCCTGTGGATATATAACATTTTTATACTTTTCAAAAACAGGATTGTCGATAGTAAGAATATCATCCAGGTACCTAGAAGTACCATTGAAAGTTTCTATTCTATTTATATGCTACAGGCTCTCTATGAATGTGTTCTTTTTTCTTTCTCATGATGGTGGACTCGAAAATAAACAAGATACATTGTCAGTATGACGCAAGATTTGTACATGACATGAAATGTCGAAATTATGGTAGCTTATGTAATTTAAAATAAAAGGGTTAAGAGAATAGAACATTATTTTCAATCCTCAAGATGAGACATTATCTCGGGGCCCTGTCTTCTCTAAAGAGGTTTGGACAGGGCCCGTCATGGAGTCCCGTCGTCACAGTCAGTCAGAGTGCAAGTTTTAAGAATGCGCTGGTACAAGACTGTAGATTGGTCAAGTACCAAGCCTTGTGTCCGTCTGGTGACATTAGGATCATGCCCACGGTATAAAAGGCGTTTGATGATTCTGACGCATTTTCGATAGTGATGTTGTCTATCTTTGATCCTTCTTATCTTGTAAATTATGTCACCATAAAATGCAGGTTGTGAAATACCAAAAGTAATATACTCTGTTGCCTGTATTGGTCCGAATTTCAGAAGCAGATGAGAGACGAAAATCGTATGTACAGCTGTAACAAAGAAAGGAGATTTTGCTGAAAGTTTCTTTAAAAGAAATCTCATCTTTTGTTACAGTCGTAACTAACAAGTAACAGTGACATTTAAAGAAATGTTGCATTATTTCAAATGTTAAACGGCTTCAAATTCGATAGCATAAGGCCATTTCAAGTTTTATTTCTGTTTAGCGTCCGCGTGCGCGTAGGTTTTCAGCATGAGTCATGAAAAAAAAAACATAAAAGGTCAATTTCCTGAACTTCGAATTTGTACATTACGGATTTTCTCCTTATATTTTTCATTTCCTGTGTAACAAAAAAGGTCTCAAGTGACATCTTATTACTACATTTTCATCCGTTTTCGTCGGTGTTTGGTGAGGGGCAGTACCTAAATGAATTGTCAGGGTGGTTCTGGGGGTACTGTCTGTGCTGTGAAAGTGGATATAGATAAGGATAATGTCCTAGACTAGTTTGCGTTTGTTGAAGGTAAATGATGTGTAAACATTTTCCTCCCTGTTCGAATGCATAATTATGTGAAGCAAGTGAGAGGTATGTTTAAAAGAAAGATAGATATAAAAGACAGCTAGTACTCATCATGTTTTATAAAAGCTTCTGATGGAACTTCAGAAATAGATAATTGGTGGACCCTAACTCTTAGTGTATGAAACTTTGACAAAGTTTAATTGTTCTAAAGCATATTCCAAGGTCAAGAATACTGTTGAGAAGTCAGGACCAATGTAAATGTGTTTAAACTCCGTACGGCGGCTTCGCCAAGCATACAAAGCAGGCCGCTCATACCGCTACGCCACGGTGACAACCAGATTATTGAAGGTCATTTTTTTTACACTGAGAGATACTGAAATGATTCAAAATGCAATAAATTTGTTGAAAATTGCTTCGTTTTTTCTTACGTCTTTGTGTTTTTTAATTTAATAGGTAGGTAGGTTTTGGTCATCCGGGTGGACGCTAAACAGAAAAAAAACTTGGAATGGCCTAATTTAAAACCAAGTATATTTGCAGCATGGACCAGACATGTACGTTTCGGGTACTTAACCCTCGTCCATGATCCTCAGTCTAAACAATGTAATATGGCCAAAAAGTGCGAAAATTATTCGAAAGACGTAGCAGAATGGGTAGTATATGATGCTACAGGACCCATGTTTTAGAAATTTCAAGAAATTTTGTAACAGAAAATTTCAAATGCGTTGAAGAGACAGACGATCAACCGAATTGATCGAACTTGGCTACATGTGCCCTCTTGGATCCCTGGTCCACCAGCAGTGACAATCACCAAGTAGTTCAAATGTTAAACGTCTTCAAATTCGAAAGCATCATTTTAAACCAAATAAATTTCATTATTTAAACTTATTATTAAATATGAAAAGCCATAGGAGCGAAGCAAAGTGATTTGCGCTATATATCGTAGAAGTTAGTGTAAGAGGGTTATTTGCATATCATGATTTCAAATTATCATGGCCAATATCAATAAATATATTGATAAATAAATAATCAAAACTAAATAGATAAATAAATAGATTTATACATCCAATTCAAATCACCTTTGCGTAGGTAAGATACCAGATAATCAGTAAAGTCCGAAAGACGTCCTGAGAGAATTCATGTTCTCAGTGTTACATTTTGTATTTCAATACTGACAATAGCTAAAACGTGTTAAGACTTTAAATCAATTGAGACGAACAGCACTTTCCAATAAATTGCACATAAGAAAAACGGAAAAGAACAGCACTTTGTCGCCAAATAAACATCGTACAGAGATTGAAATGAACAATGATAACTCTCGCCGTCTCGGCTTTTTTTCAATCTATGCATTTGTATTCAGTAAAATTTAATAAGACGTTGTTATCAAGAATCGTAATTCTGTGTGGGTAAGCATTGCCGAACGTTTTTCTTGTTACAGTAGCTAGCGGTCTTGTACACGAAAATCCACGAACACAGTGGCGTTGACGCCAAAACGTCAGAGCAGACATTTGTACGACGTTTACATGGGTAGATCAAATTTCAATAGTCAGAAAATCGGTCTTTCCATTAAAGTTGAAGGTGGTTTCATGAAATGTCTGTTTACTTAGACTAATGTATTAAGCAATCAACTTGAGGAAAATGGATGACCACCCTGCATTCACCCAGCGAAACAAACCCACAAGAAAGTGACACATAAATGACATCATACAAACACCAAATCGCAAATAGACACAACAATATTCACTAGAACATCATACAAAACAATCATAATAGACGTATAGAAACATTAAACATTGATGACAACACATTAAAGGAAGGAGACCAATGTGCATCCGGCCCCGACTTTGGATGGCAATCTGCTTTTAGAAAATGTTGTGGTTATCCGGATTACGTGTGCACAACCCTCCCACTTATCCGGATACACAGAAGTCTCCATAGACACACAATTTATGTATAAACATAAAACGTCTCACTGTAAGGTGACCACACAAACAAGATAGTTAAACGCAGCGGCCCCTTGCAACACAGATTCTAAGTCAATGGATCTAAAAAATTCTATGGCAAACGTATAACAGTCTGTGCTCTGCTGGCTGAAGCGAGCTGAAGATCAATCACCCGAGAAGTCTGACCAACTTTCAGATAGGACAGAAAATCAAGACTAAGTCTTCTCTGACGAGATTTCAACAAGGCCCATCATAAAGTCCCGTCATCAAGGTTGACCGGTGTGCAACGTTGGGAAAGACACTGGTACAAAACTGTAGATTGGTCCAGTACCCATCCTCGGTACCCCAGGTTATTTGCGCTTTTGCTGAATACCCTGGGTCAGATCGTACTATTTCGGGGATTTTAAAAGAAATAGCTCTTCTTCGTGAAGTTAAAAAAATAACGGTAATGGCTGCGCACAGACCAATGAGGACAGAATATGAATCGTACACAAGAGGGAATTTTTGTCGGTTACCTAATATTTGTATCGAAAACATCTTATTTACAATTCGATTATTGTCTCAGGGCATCAAGAAACATCTTACCTGGTCAAACATGCACTATTTATCATCGCTATCCACAAAGACTTTTGTAAACAATCACGCGATTGGATAAAAAAAAGTATGTGAGGGAACCAATCAGCAACATTTCCATATAAATTGAAATCCCCGAAATAGTACGATATGACCCAGGGTATTCAGCCAAAGCGCAAATAGCCTTGGGTAACGAGGATGTCCAGTACCATGCCCAGTGTTTTCTTATCATATCCTCGGTAAGGCAGGCGACCGACTATTTACATACATTTTTGGTTGAAGTTTGATCTGCCTTTGATCCTTCTGATTTTGTTTATAAGGTCACCGCAAAATGAAGACAATGAAATTACCAATGATACGTACTCTGGTGCCGGAAGTTCAGAATAATTATTGTAGAATTTCCAAAACAATTTTATAAGTTTATGATATCTAAATCCTTGATTGATAAGTTGTTTTTTTTGTAATTTGTATATTTTTGTCATGGAAGTCCCAAACATGGGAACAAGCTCTAGCGATCTGATGAGCTGAGAGATATAAATGCCGCACGATGGCAATCTTGGAACATCGCCATCCAGCCAAGGAAAATTAACAATGTTGAAGCGAGCTTATGTATGTTATCACCCGAGGAGTCCGACTGACATTCAGAAAGGACAGGTGTTCGGGGCCCTGTCTTTTCTAAAGAGGTTTGGACAGGGCCGGTCATGGAGTCCCGTCGTCACAGTCAGAGTCAAATTTTTAGAATGCGCTGGTACAAGACTGTAGATTGGTCAAGTACCAAGCCCAGTGTCAGGATCATATTCACGGTATAAAAGGCGTTTGATGATTCTGACGCATTTTCGATAGTTAAGTTGTCTATCTTTGATCCTTCTTATCTTGTTAATTATGTCACCATGAAATGCAGGTTGTGAAATACCCAACGTAATATACTCTGTTGCCTGTATCTGGTCCGAATTTCAAAAGAATTTGACAATATTTTTAAAATTTCCAGAAATTCTTTACTAGTTTGTGAAAGCCAAAACCTTGAAAAAAAAGTTTCTTGGTAATTTCTAAATTTCTGCTATGAAAATCCAAAACATCAGCACATGTATGCTTTAGCATACCGGATGAGCTGTGAAAGGTGGATACCATAGGACGGTAATCAAGGAACATCACCGCCAAGCCAGGGTAGCAGATCCAAAACCAAAGAATGGATAGTGCGTAAGGCCATTTCATTGTTATTTTCTGTTTTGCGTCCTCGTGCTGGTAGGTTTTGAGTCAAAGTCATAAAACAAAACAAAATTATAACAATTGCATATTTTGAAACTTAAATGTGTTTTCTGTGAAGATAAAAAAATGTTAATGTTTGTAATGTTTCACATGAAAATGTGAGGGTACTGCAATGATTTAGGACACTGCATAATTAATAAACTTTTAATTTGCTGAATAAAATCTGTTAAAAAAATCAAATGAAACAAGTTTCTGTTTTATTTCAAATAGACAAATTATATAGAATTGCAACTTTGTTTTATATGCTTGTTTGTTTTTCTCCCTGGCTGACTGATAGCTTTCTTAACTTCAAAAGGATGCAAAACAGAATAAAAACAAGAATTGGCCTAAGTACCTTTTCCGTCGCATTACAATTTTGTAACAAAAGTTGACATCGATGTAACAAAAGTTGACAATCGTGCGATAAAGTGGCATCGAAATTTTACAAATTTAATTTTTCGAGAAAACCTCATAAATGTATATATCTTTAAAAAAGTCTTTCCAAGACGAACATTTTGAAATTTATTTTAATAAAATAGGACTTGAAACAAAAAAGTTATTAGCAAAAAGAACTTTGATGAACAAAAAATTTTAATTGTGTGTTAATTTATTTCTAAGCATTAAATTGGCGTATTGTAGTCTTGTTTGGTATCAAATGAATTAGAATGAAGTCCTGCGTATGAAAATAAAAAGAAAACGCGAAAAAAGGTTGAAATAAACAATTTGTATTTTACAGCTGAGTTTGTCGGTACATCAAAGGTGTAACGATCGTTGCCGAATATCAGAATACCATCAGGGTAATATCAGTCATCGGCAAAAAGCGTAATTTTGAGCGGAAGTAGGCAGTTATGGGTTTACTACCTTAAAATGGGTTTGAAATTTTCTTCAAGAAGGTAAAGAGTTAGAACAATTCAGTATTATTATCCATAGCAATTTTACAATCTTAAATATTGTGAAGACGACAACAGAGGGGAACAACTGAAGAAAAATACAAAAACATTGAAAATATTAAACGTCTTCAAATTCAATAGCATCATTTAAGAACAGATAAATTTTCAGCATGGACCAAGACAATTTCTTTCGAACATTTAAATAAGTCCAGTATTTGTATGTTCATACCTTTTGTATTAAAGGAATCTTTATATGTATATCCCAATAGAAGGAAAGCTACAATGGCTGCAGCAAGAAAAATGGTGAAACATATACACCAGCAGATTTTGTTACGAGTCTCGGATTTTGTTCTCTTTTCCTTCTCCTGTTGATACAGTCTTTGGAGAGCACTAACTGATGTCCCTGATTCATTCCAAGCCATTTTACTCATGATGTGGACGTACCAGAAAGGTTGAAAAAGGCTCTAGCTAATGTAAAAGTAAACTGAATCAGTGAATGGAACCTACTTCATTCTTGTTCAAACATATCACGAGTTCATATCAATTGATTCCTTTGTTTGTTGGTTTTTCAAATACTGTTTATTTGTTTTTCAAACATTCATATCATATAATAAAGTTCGAATGTTAATATTTTGTAAGCGCTAATCAAGCGCATTTCGTGCAATACCTGGATGGTACATAATGCAAATAAGATATATATCTATAGATTATAATAATAAGTATCTATTTATTATCTACTTTATGAGAGTTTACTTTGATTTGAATTTTCAACATGAAGTTAAATCTCTACAGGTCTAAATGCATAATAACCATGAATTTTATGGTTACGTAGCGTTATTAGCTATAACCCCCCCCCCCCCCCTCTCGACTTTTAAATGTTACTACTATTGCCTTATTTCTATAGAGGAATATCTCCTATAAAGTAAAGAATTTTAAAACAAAAACATCTCCTGTAAAGTAAGGAAGTTCAAACGCGGCCGTGGCCTTTACCCTCTTGATCCTCATCAAGACATGAAAATTGGAATATTAGATGTTCGTATTGTCTAGTCGTCAGTTTCGATGTCTGTAAGAAAATGAAAAATTCTGTAACACATGAATGTATCTTTGCAGTTTTAGTCAAAAGGAAAAAATTCGGATCGCTTCGCTCGCCTATTAAAAAAATAAGTTATGAATTTAAGCTCATCGCCTTCCTCAAACTATTATCAGGGGGTAATTATAGTAATATAGAGTTTTTAATTAGTGTTTTCCATATTGGCCTAGTTCTGAGGCGAAACCGAAGGCCAATACGACACAATGTTTTTCTCGTCTATTTTCTTTTCCAGCTGAACTTCGCATTTATCACGTGACCTCAATATTTTTTTCGAGATTTTTTTTTTCGATATTGGCTTAGTTGTGTCGATATTGGCTTAATTTACAATGCCGCCATCTTTCTTTCATCGCTTGAACTTCGCATTTAATCACGTGACTTCAATATTGGCCGAATTTTTCAATATTGACGTACTTTAGTCGATATTGGCTTAGTTGTGTCGATATTGGCTTAGTTTGCATTCTTGTCTTGTTAGGGCAGAAAATCCTGTATAAGACCGTTATTACTATAGTTAATTAATAATTATAAGTAATTACACTAAGGTAGTAAAGTTGGACACAGGAGGGACGGGGTCTTAGGAGCATAATGGCACCTTTTCCAACTAGATTTTTTATTCATTTATGAAAAATACCAATGGAACCGGAGAAGTGGCATTGCTATATATAGTTTGGACCCCTCTGAGGTAAAATGCTAGACCCGCGTCTGTAAAATTTGAAAAATAATATTCATGTTATCATATTTATCCTCGATTGACTGAAATGTAGGTTTTCATTTCTACGTTACATTACATGTACATACTATAACAGTTGATTCTGCAGGTGAATCTAGAACAGCGTCGTATGATCGCCAGAAATACAAGGTATACGTAAAAAGGGGATTTTTTTTTTTTGCTAATTCGAAGTAGGTGCAAACCCCCTCTAGATCCATGCTCGGCTTGTTCGGTCCTTAAATAAATTTATTTTGCCACGGACTAGGTCGAACCAACCAGGGAGCCATTGCCGTATAAATGAATTCGCAAGTAAAAGGAGTCGTGAAACGCCAATTTTCTGCAACAAAAAATGGAGGTTTTGGTCCTCGACAAAATAAAACAGTTATTATGTTTGTTACTGACCGTCCACAGAGATTTGTCGGGTTGATCAAGCCCCGGCATAGAAGGCTCGGCTTCGTCTCGCCTTCTATGAGCTTGACCAACCCGACAAATCTCTGTAGACGGTTAGTAACTAACCTAATAACTAATAATATCCCAATTTTTCATCTATCTTGCATAGTATTTGTCACACAATGCAATATTTGGCATGTCTCTATTTGCACAGGAATCGATTCTTACATTTTTTCCGATTATACCGGTCGCCTCCTTAGTGTTGTATATTTTTCCTCTTTTTTTTCAAATTTGAATTATTCTTTACATAAATAATAATTCGTTGATGAACAAATCTGATGACACTCTTTTTTACATTGAGATTCATAAAATCATACTTCTTGTCATCAAGGAACCGTAACTCTGCATGGGAGATTGATCTGATGGACGGACATTCGGGTAGCGATGCACCGTGTCAGGTTTTCTCTCATCTTCATTAACAGCAGCAGAACTTCCTTCCTCACCAAAGTTGCACAGCGGAAAGATTAAAGACTTATCAATGACGATAATCATCCAACGGACTTGAGAATAGGTATAACACCCCAGAATATAAGATTCGGATGATAAATTTTAGGTATACTGGATTCTTTTTATATCCGCCTACTTGTCGAGGACAGGTGGCCGCCCAGGACGTTTCATTCTATCAATGTGGTCGTTTGCTTTGGGATGTTTTCATAAAAGAAGGCACAATACTATCAAGGAAAGATTACTTTTATTACGGTGAAAGCACCAGTCTGGAACAAAATATTTCAGTTTACAGAAATAGGAGCCAAATAGGTGGTAACTGGCCCTGCAGTCTTGCAAAAAGTGTCCAATTTCAGTTACACTAACAGTAACTTAAGGGATTCAAGGTCAAATTGCTTAAATTGATGAATGTATCCTAAGTGAAGAAATATACATCAAGAGTTAAATCCCCATCCAGGTTTATATATCCAATGGTCTGATGAACATAATGGTCTCCTAATTGGCCTAACAGCAATAAGCAGACGGAACAGTTCTAACAGTTCTAACGTTTTATCATTTATGCCATAAAAAATCAAAATTCAAAGCTTTGCAATATTTCATTGATAGTTACACAAAAGACATTAGAATTTTACTTTTTGCCAAATATCCTAATTCATTTGGGGCAATATTTCATCATTATAGACTAGTTTCAGAAAAAAAAGTTCGCCATTTGGCCTCTATGTACTCCATGGATAATAACGTAAAATTACACATCAGTACCATATAAATGACACATAAAACAGAAAATCAAGGTCAAACCATGCATAAATGGTTGTTGTTGTATTCTTTTCTAAAATATCAATTGATTGGTAAAGATAATTTGAAATGTATCCATATAAATAGTAAAGATATGGTGATATTCAACCCCCCCCCCCCCAATTTTTTCTTGAAAAGGTACATTGTAACCTATAGCTTTTCACTGATTATAGGTTTGTTACCTTAACATCCTTAAAAAATATAATTAATTTGACCAAAACAGGTAATTTCATTGAATTGACCTTGATCATTCAGATTGATAACACTATTACATGTGTATCAACAAACTCAAATGCATTCTGAGGTGCAACATGAAGCATAGCATTCCCTTGCCTAGTAATAAAAACCTTGGACTTTTCATATTGTCTCATTCTGAGATGTTTTGGAATTTTTTTCTATAAGTTTTCTTTTTATTTTGACCTCTGAGCTTGAGTTTCAGCATTTGACCTTGAAAATCAATCACTTTTATCCAATCATCCCATCCATTTAACAGTCACGGAAAATTGATGACATCATCCGACTATAGAGAAAATAGTATATAATCCAGTGTGATAAGGGTACACCATTGTCGATTCAAAGCTTCAATAAAATATTTCATCAATTACATATTTTATTAGCAAAAAAAAACAAAACAAAAACAATGAAAAATAGGTGGCCACTGGTCCTTCACCAGTACAGTACAGGCAGTGGTGCTGAAAAGTGCCAGTCTGAAGAATTTGGCAGGCAAACTTTTAAGTTTTACTACAAAATTCTTTATTATTTGGACTGGCAACATTTCCAAAATGAATGACATGCCTTAAAAGTTTTCAACACCTTTGTACAGGTGTGTTTGTCAAAACGAAAGTTCAGTGAAACATGGTCTTGAATTGTACTATTGCATTGGGTTGTGAAATATAAAGTAACTTTATATAGTAGATCTAGTGATACAGTATGACTTTCATGTTTCACATGTGTAGTTGTAATTGTAATAATAATAGCTTTCTGTACATTCAATTCTTAATCTCTGACCGAATTATTGTCAGACAGACAGACCGATAATGTAACTTTTGAATTGTAGGAGAATTCTTATGGCAAGACCATTCCATGGGTACAAATTGTTTTGACCTCATGACCTTGACCTTGGGAGTTTGACCAACTAGGGGGAGGGTACCTCTCTTTCTTGTGGCAAGACCCTCAAGTTATGTTGGTACCAATTAAGTTTCGACCTCATGTGCATTCCTTATGTCTGATTGTCAAGACCATTTTATGGAATCCCATAATTTTGACCTTGTATAATATGTACCTTGGAGTTACATTTACTTAAAAATAAATAAAAAAAAACTCATACCTTGGCAATTATTTTTTAATCCTTGATGAAAGTACGGTGATGTAGGGCACTTCAAATCCATATAGGTTGTATTTGTTTGCAAAATATTATGGGGCAATGGCCCCTAAATAAGTTACATGAAGGTTTTACAGTTCAAAATAAATAAATAGTGAAATAAAACTCAAAAGATTAAAACAGTACTGCATATATATTTTGTTGAAAATAGAATAGAAAAATGGCGATAATATGTACTTTAATTCCTCTCTGTAAAAAATAAAATGTTGAACCATTTCTGAATGATATACAATTATCGTAGATCTACTTTTATTTCTTTCTGTTGTCTTATCAAAAAACCTCAACATTTGAGATGATTTTTGAAGGACACACTGTAAGTGATTATGAAAAGATCCATGTTTCGATTTTGTAGACAATAGCGCATGACGTCACTTTCTAATTTTTGAGAAACACCAATGAAACGGTACGATGCTGATAATACCGATGTGAGAAAAGGCATAAACGATGATAGGACTGGCACAGAAACGTCAACGGCACCTATCACTACCATTGGCCGTAAGACAAGCACAGCAAAGTCCAGTCAAAGAGGAAGCATTAAATCATTACCAGTCATCAGTCCGATAAAACCAAGGACTTCAAGAACGATATCCTCTGTTTCAAGTGACCCAAGACCTTTTGCCAGAAGTCTCAATAGGTACTTTTCTCTTTTTTGCTTCTATCAAAATCTGAAGTTGAACGATGTCTTTGCAATAAGTACCTATGGATATCACAAAGATCATCCTTATAATTTTTACACTACGAATCAGAGGCCGTATTAAGTTCTAAAATTTGCAGCAGCTGACGCAGGCAGGGTCCCGCAGATACAGACATCTTCGTTGACAATCTGAGCAAGATCCCAAACAAATAACATTGGTTTCAAAATTTATAATGAAATAGATACCGGTATATAAAGTTTGAAGTATTGATACTATCGCAATCTGATTAAAATTCAGCTCTCTTTATTTCGTAAACTCTATGTAGTTCACGAAATAAAAGAGAGCTGAACTTTGATTAGATTGATACCATCGTACACAACCCCGTACCGTGATACTCGAGCCTATCTGCATTTTTAGCAGGCGCGTATCCAGGCGTTCACAGTTTTTATTCAGGCTTTAATAAATCACATTTAGTGCAACCTCTTCAGTTTGGATATTGATATCATCATATTAATCAATTTATAATTAAAAAAAAAAAAACACGCGAGTTGAAAATATGGTATTTTAAAAACTAATAAATAAGACCTTTGTGATCAAGTTTTTATGTATAAAGCTGTCTTCAATTTTTGTACAAGTTAAAATTTTCATACGTTCGTCAAAAGTCCGTACATCTCTTTCCACGTATATTACTGGGCAGGACACAGACCGAACGTTCGTCTAAAAATCGTATTACAGTTTACTTAATACCAATAAGGATGGAGAACTAGCAAATTACAGGGCAGTGACCAAACATAAAGGCCACAGCCACTTATCACAAGTAGAATTTTGTAGACAGAGTACAGACAAAACCAATAGCTTTAGATTCGTCGAACTTTCCACAAACACAGGGTCAGTATCAAATTTGATTTTCAAGGTCAAAGGTTAAGGTCACAGCCAGTTATACAATCTAAATCATTAGACCTCGGGCTATAAAATTATCCCGTCGCAACATAGTTGCAAGGAGATATAGTAACGCCGTCGTTCGTGTGTGAGGGTGCGTGTACTCGTATACGTCACACATTTGTACACAGCCTAGAGGACAGTTTTTTCACATCTTGACCAAACTTCATACATGTATTCCTTATGGCAAGAGGAAAGAACCCTATTGGTTTTCAAGGTCAAAGGTCAAGGTCACAGAATGGAAATGGCTAAAATCCTTGCATACAGCCTAAAGGGCACAGTTGACCAAACTTCATACAGGTATTCCTTATGGCAAGAGGAAGAACCCTATTGATTTTCAAGGTCATAAGTCAAGGACACAGATTGGAAATGGCTAAAATCCTTGTATACAGCCTAAAGGGCACAGTTGACCAAACTTCATACAGGTATTCCTTATGACAAGAGGAAGAACCCTAGTGATTTTCAAGGTCATAAGTCAACGTCATAGGTTGGAAATGGCTAAAATCCTTGTATACAGCATAGAGGATACAGTTTTCATTGGATCTTGACCAAACTTCATACACTTATTCCTTACGGCATGAGGATGAACCCTATTGGTTTTCAAGTCACAGGTCAAGGGCATAGATTGGAAATGTCTAAAATCCTTGTATACTGCCTAGAGGATACAGTTTTGATTGGATCTTGATCAACTTTATACACATCTTGCTCATGACAGGAGGAAGAGCCCTATTGATTTTCAAGGTCAACGGTCTAGGTCACAGATTCGAAGTAATTAAAATCCTTGTGGAAATATTTTAAGTCCTTGTGCAGGTTTGAACGGATTTTTTCCAAGCTTCATACACTTCATACATCAACGTTTGTAAGAGTTACCCTCTAAAAACGGTAAAAATTGATTCTGCATTATCAATTATGATGGCTAGTTGATTTTTGCCTCATCGCTACACATTTGTCCTTGTTTTGTCGAACGATTTCCAAATTTACACATTTCTATATAATATTCATATACATGTTGGATTTATCCCAATATCATCATATATTTCAAAGACTTCGGTATCCGGTATTGCCAAGCTTTTTATCCCAACTGAACAGTAGCTATAGGTAAAGCAATATAAGAGTTTGTTGGAATTTCAAATGAAATTTCCTATACAATATCAGTTCCAGCGGACCACTGTGTAGGATATGTCATATGGACGGGACCCACGAGCAGTTATTGTCTCCCTGTTATTGTTCTGGGACGATAGGTCTCCTACATCTGACCTGTTTACAGAAATGGCTGGGAACAGCCAACAAAACAGTCTGTGAGCTCTGTAACTTCCAGTTTACTTTGAGGAGAAAGCCTAAAGCATTCCATAAGGTAGGAAAAAATAATGATTACATCGTTTGAGTTCAACAGGAAATTAAAAATCTAAAATATATGAAAATGACATTGTTATTTATACACCAAAATTACAGATTTTCAGGCATATACAATTACATAACCCTACTCTATTTTCATATCACGTGATATTTGAAACCGACATGGACGATAAATGAATGGTATAAGCTCAGTTTGTTACATTATTTCAGAAAAAAATGAGACTCCTTGAAATGTTCATTGCTGAATGGGTATTTTTGGGGGAAATGCATATTTTTCAATGAAAAATAACTGAAAATAGGAAAAAAATTGTCATTTTCGCATGAGTTCTGCTTCTAAAGATTCAAATATCAGAATATATACTATTCGTTATACTCTTTCAAAATGAGAGAATTAGAAATTCGAACGTCGAGTAAATCTCTTTGTTTTGGGGTCAAAATGTAACGTTGATATTTTGCATAAATTATTGTGTTATTCATGGAAACAGTCATTGTGCAACTGGCGACCTTTTAGCTATTAATAAAAATAACGAGACTCGGAGCTGTTGCCATGGCAAGCAGCAAAATTGTATTTATAAGAAAATGCACTCCTTAGAACTGTTTATACTATCAAAATTTCTCAAAAAAGGCTTTAATTCATACACAAGCTATAAGAATCCAGGGTTGAACATAAGCGGTTGTCCGATTGCCCGTGCCGTATCAAAAATCGGCCGGGCAAGTCAATTCTGAATTCATCTAGCTCGCGGGGCAAGCTGTTTTTCTTATCGGTCTTTCTGTTTTTTTTCCCATGGCATTTTGTTTTTTTGATTAGATTACCTTATACGCTGCTAAAAAAAATGAAGGGAGCAAGGTTTCTTCTTTCCACGGCACGGATGCTTCGCAAATCTATTATAACGGCTATATTCAGTAAACTGTTTGATATTCATTGTGCACGGACCAACGTCTATATAAAGAGGAAATTATTTATAATGCTATGTTATTTTCTTCACAGTATTATACAATGAAATGCGTGTCTGTTTCTATATCTTATCTGATGACTGGACGTACATTATAACTTATAAGTACGCGATGTCTACTTGCAAAAACGTGGGCAAAAGTTTGGGGATCCGTACGTACTTGGTCAGTGCGTTATGAGGAAGTGGTCCGTACGGCCTCCGCTCGGATTTGGTAACACACAGACACACCGTAGCAGTGTCGCAACCGGATTTGTAATAACGACCGGATTTGTAATAAACTAGATTTATTACATATTAGGTTATTACATATTAGGTTACATGTCCCAACCGGATTTGTAATAAAACCCGAAATTGTAATAAACTACGAACATAGTCTAGGTCGCTCGGAAGTTTCTTCTTTCTTTTTCTGGCTTTCGATTCTCTCCGTCTGTCTGTCTCATATTCATAATGGAGAATATACCGTCTCGTATTAATAAACTTATAAGATTGAGGTGTAGCACGATGAAGAATCCGATAAAATCCATACAGATATTGAACTAGTGATCATTTTAAAGGATCAAAAGTCTCGTCTCACTGGATAAAAAGGAAGAATTCAAGGCAAAAAGGGACCAAAAATTTATACTCAAGTATTTATTACATATTAGGTTATTACATATTAGGTTACACGTCCCAACCGGATTTGTAATAAAACCCGAAATTGTAATAAACTACGAACATAGTCTAGGTCGCTCGGAAGTTTCTTCCTTCTTTTTCTGGCTTTCGATTCTCTCCGTCTGTATGTCTCATTTTCATGATGCAGAATATACAGACTATCAATAACATTAGTATTCATGTATTGAGGTGTACCACGATCAAGTATCCGTTAAAGTCCAAACAGAGATTGACGTACTTATCATTTCAAAGGATCAATAGCCTCCTCTCACTGGATCAAAAGGAAGAATTCAAGACCCAAAAATTGGCCAAAAGATTATACTTAAGTATTTACTACTTATTAGGTTATTACATATTAGGTTACACGTCCCAACCGGATATGTAATAAAAACCGAAATTGTAATAAACTACCAACATAGTCTAGGTTGCTCGGAAGTTTCTTCTTTCTTTTTCTGGCTTTCGCTTCTCTCCGTTTGTCTCATTTTCATGATGGAGAATGTACCATATAAGGATTGAGGTGTAGCACGATAAAGTCTCAGATAAAATTCATACAGATATTGAACTATTAATCATTTTAAAGGATCAAATGCCTCGTCTCACTGCATCAAATGGAAGAATTCAAGACCGAAAAGTGACCAAAAGATGATACTCAAGTATTTATTACATATTAGGTTATTACATATTAGGTTACACGTCCAACCCGGATTTGTAATAAAAATTGAAATTGTAATAAACTGCCAACATAGTTTAGTTTGCTCGTAAGTTTCTTCTTTCTTTTTCTTGTTTTCGCTTCTCTCTATCTGTCTGTCTCATTTTCATGATGGAGAATGTACCGTCACTTGATAAGATTATAAAAATTGAGGTGTAGCACGAGAAAGTCTCAGATAAAATTCATACAGATATTGAACTATAAATCATTTTAAAGGATCAAATGCCTCGTCTCACTGGATCAAATGGAAGAATTAAAGACCACAAAAGTGACCAGAAGATGATACTCTAGTATTTATTACATACTAGGATATTACATATTAGGTTACACGTCCCAACCGGATTTGTAATAAACCCCGAAATTGTAATAAACTACGAACATAGTCTAGGTCGCTCGGAAGTTTCTTCCTTCTTTTTCTGGCTTTCGATTCTCTCCGTCTGTATGTCTCATTTTCATGATGCAGAATATACAGACTATCAATAACATTAGTATTCATGTATTGAGGTGTACCACGATCAAGTATCCGTTAAAGTCCAAACAGAGATTGACGTACTTATCATTTCAAAGGATCAATAGCCTCCTCTCACTGGATCAAAAGGAAGAATTCAAGACCCAAAAATTGGCCAAAAGATTATACTTAAGTATTTACTACTTATTAGGTTATTACATATTAGGTTACACGTCCCAACCGGATATGTAATAAAAACCGAAATTGTAATAAACTACCAACATAGTCTAGGTTGCTCGGAAGTTTCTTCTTTCTTTTTCTGGCTTTCGCTTCTCTCCGTTTGTCTCATTTTCATGATGGAGAATGTACCATATAAGGATTGAGGTGTAGCACGATAAAGTCTCAGATAAAATTCATACAGATATTGAACTATTAATCATTTTAAAGGATCAAATGCCTCGTCTCACTGCATCAAATGGAAGAATTCAAGACCGAAAAGTGACCAAAAGATGATACTCAAGTATTTATTACATATTAGGTTATTACATATTAGGTTACACGTCCAACCCGGATTTGTAATAAAAATTGAAATTGTAATAAACTGCCAACATAGTTTAGTTTGCTCGTAAGTTTCTTCTTTCTTTTTCTTGTTTTCGCTTCTCTCTATCTGTCTGTCTCATTTTCATGATGGAGAATGTACCGTCACTTGATAAGATTATAAAAATTGAGGTGTAGCACGAGAAAGTCTCAGATAAAATTCATACAGATATTGAACTATAAATCATTTTAAAGGATCAAATGCCTCGTCTCACTGGATCAAATGGAAGAATTAAAGACCACAAAAGTGACCAGAAGATGATACTCTAGTATTTATTACATACTAGGATATTACATATTAGGTTACACGTCCCAACCGGATTTGTAATAAACCCCGAAATTGTAATAAACTACGAACATAGTCTAGGTCGCTCGGAAGTTTCTTCCTTCTTTTTCTGGCTTTCGATTCTCTCCGTCTGTATGTCTCATTTTCATGATGCAGAATATACAGACTATCAATAACATTAGTATTCATGTATTGAGGTGTACCACGATCAAGTATCCGTTAAAGTCCAAACAGAGATTGACGTACTTATCATTTCAAAGGATCAATAGCCTCCTCTCACTGGATCAAAAGGAAGAATTCAAGACCCAAAAATTGGCCAAAAGATTATACTTAAGTATTTACTACTTATTAGGTTATTACATATTAGGTTACACGTCCCAACCGGATATGTAATAAAAACCGAAATTGTAATAAATTACCAACATAGTCTAGGTTGCTCGGAAGTTTCTTCTTTCTTTTTCTGGCTTTCGCTTCTCTCCGTTTGTCTCATTTTCATGATGGAGAATGTACCATATAAGGATTGAGGTGTAGCACGATAAAGTCTCAGATAAAATTCATACAGATATTGAACTATTAATCATTTTAAAGGATCAAATGCCTCGTCTCACTGCATCAAATGGAAGAATTCAAGACCGAAAAGTGACCAAAAGATGATACTCAAGTATTTATTACATATTAGGTTATTACATATTAGGTTACACGTCCAACCCGGATTTGTAATAAAAATTGAAATTGTAATAAACTGCCAACATAGTTTAGTTTGCTCGTAAGTTTCTTCTTTCTTTTTCTTGTTTTCGCTTCTCTCTATCTGTCTGTCTCATTTTCATGATGGAGAATGTACCGTCACTTGATAAGATTATAAAAATTGAGGTGTAGCACGAGAAAGTCTCAGATAAAATTCATACAGATATTGAACTATAAATCATTTTAAAGGATCAAATGCCTCGTCTCACTGGATCAAATGGAAGAATTAAAGACCACAAAAGTGACCAGAAGATGATACTCTAGTATTTATTACATACTAGGATATTACATATTAGGTTACACGTCCCAACCGGATTTGTAATAAACCCCGAAATTGTATTAAATTACGAACATAGCCTATGTCGCTCGGAAGCTTCTTCTGTCTTTTTGTGGCTTTCGATTTTCTCCGTCTGTCTGTCTCATTTTCATGATGCAGAATATACCAACTATCAATAACATTATTATGCATATATTGAGGTGTAGCATAATCGTGTATTCGTTAAAATTCAAACAGATATAGAAGTACTTTTCATATCGAGGGACCAAAAGCCTCCTCTTACTTGATAGGAAGGAAGAATTCAAGACCAAAAAGTTGCCAAAAGATGATACTAAAGTATCTATTACATATTAAGTTATTACATATTAGGTTACACGTCCCAACCGGATATGTAATAAAAACCAAAATTGTAATAAACTACAAACATAGTCTAGGTTACTCGGAAGTTTCTTCTTTCTTTTTCTTGTTTTCGCTTCTCTCCGTCTGTCTGTCTCATACTCATGATGGAGAATGTACCGTCTATTGATAACATTATAAGGATTGAGGTGTAGCACGAGAAAGTCTCAGATAAAATTCATACAGATATTGAACTATTAATCATTTTAAAGGATCAAATACCTCTTCTCACTGCATCAAATGGAAGAATTCAAGACCAAAAATGGACCAAAAGATGATACTCAAGGATTTATTACATGTTAGGTTATTACACATTAGGTTACACGTCCCAACCGGATATGTAATTAAAACCGAAATTGTAATAAACTACAAACATAATCTAGGTTGCTCGGAAGTTTCTTCTTTCTTTTTCTGGTTTTAAGTTCTCATCATCTGTCTGTCATTTTCATGATGGAGAATGTACCGTCTCTTGATAACATTATAAGGATTGAGGTGTAGCACGAGAAAGTCTCAGATAAAATTCATACAGATATTGAACTATTTATCATTTTAAAGGATCAAATACCTCGTCTCACCGATCAAATGAAAGAATTCAAGACTACAAAAGTGACCAAAAGATGATACTCAAGTATTTATTACATATTAGGTTATTACATATTAGGTAACACGTCCCAACCGGATTTGTAATAAAACCCGAAATTGTAATAAACTACGAACATAGCCTATGTCGCTCGGAAGTTTCTTCTTTCTTTTTCTGGCTTTCGATTCTCTCCGTCTGTCTGTCTCATTTTCATGATGCAGAATATACCGAATATTAATACCATTATTATGCAAAGAGATGATACTTAAGTATTTACATCGTATTACATATTAGGTTATTACATATTAGGTTACACATCCCAACCGGATATGTAATAAAAACCAAAATTGTAATAAACAAGCGACCTAGCCTAGATCGCACTGATGTTTCTGCTTTCTTTTTCTGGTTTTCGGTTCTCTCTGTCTGTCTGTCTCATTTTCATGACGGAGAATGTACCGTCTCTTTATCTCATTATTATTGAATAAAGTATTAGATAAAATTCATACAGATATTGAACTAGCAATTATCTAAAAGGATCAAATGCCTCGTCTCACTGGATCAAAAGGAAGAATTCAAGACAAAAAGGTAACCAAATTATGATACTAAAGTATTTATTACATATTAGGTTACATGTCCTAACCAGATATGTAATAAAAACCAAAGATATGTAGATATGTAATAAAAACCAAAAACCATTTACATATTCATCTGTGTTGCTTGGACCCCTGCGTTTTGCGATCTTGTTTGTGTATGGTCATCTGACAGTGAGGAGGTTGTACACGTTCTTCGAGACCTCTGGGTAATCGGAAAAGTGGGAGGATTGTGCGCACGTAATCCAGGATAATCACACCTTCTGCTATTTCCGTGGCAGATGGCCGTCCTAAGTCGGCACCGGTTGCCCATTGGTCTCGTTGGTTTATGTGTAGTCCTTTGTGTTTGATGTTTCTGTGTTGTGCGTTGACGTTCCTTGTCCCTTATGCGTCTCTTTCCGTGCTTGTCTGCTTTGTGTTCTTGCATTGGGTGTTTTGGGGTTTTGCTGTCGGCGCTACAACCTGGTGTTGTTGGAGATCCCCTCCTTTGTTTTGTAATGAATTAGCAACATAGCCTAGATTGCTCGGAAGTTTCTTCTTTCTTTTTCTGGTTTTCGGTTCTCTCTGTCTGTCTGTCTCATTTTCATGATGGAGAATGTACCGTCTCTTTATATCATTATGATAAATAAAGTTTCAAATAAAATCCATACAGATATTGAACTAGTAATCATTTTAAAGGATCAAAAGCCTCGTGTCACTGCATCGAATTGAAGAATTCAAGCCAAAAAAAAAAAAAAACAAAACAAAACAAAAAAACAAAAACAAAAAAAAACTAATAGATGGAACTATTTTTTAAAATGGCACCGTCTGACGTCCGAGTCTTTTTTTTATCTCGAAGGAAAAGGTCGAGGCTTATCCGAATGATTACATGTAGGAATATTTACATTGCAAGTTGATTTCCTATGTTATACGTAACGCCTATTCAATTTTGACGTTCATTTCACGATGAACACAGGTTAACCCCACTCACATAACGTTCGCGCAAGAATTTCAAACAATGGGCAGGGCATATTGATTCCGATTTTGCGAGCAGGAGGAGATTCCCAACATGTGTATAGGGAATTAGACGATATGAAGAAAAGAAGCAGACGAGGACAACAAAAAATATGATCCCCTCAAATCATTGAAATATACATGTACGTATAATAATTTTATGTACAAGTATACGTACATTGCCTACAGAGTTCATTTGTACTTCAACGTGGATTGCGCTACCGAAAAGAATTTATGCAGCACTTACTACTCTTATTATAAATAAGGCTTTATTTTCTTCAAATTGTTTATAAAAAGCTCATAATATTCATGACAAAGCTTTTGAAGATATTTACAAGAGGTATTTTTATTGTGAAAACTTTGAAATAGTCCATTTGTTAATGAATTTATGCAGCACTGACTACTCTTATATGAATAGGGCCATATTTTTTTCAAATTGTTTATAAAAAAATTAAACACATCTTGAAAACGTTTAAGAATAAAATTTATTCAGTGATTTTGCATATTAAACCGTATATTTCTATCCTTTGCAATGGACTATTTCTTGCCCTTCCTGGTAGGGAGAATTGACACACGTAGAACATTTAGTTTAAGTTTTCACTCAATTTCTTATTTTTTTTTTTTTTTTTTGCATTCATTGTTTTTACACTCTGGTTAAACAGGCGCAAATCTTTCGAGAACCTCTTCGCGGTTCACGAGATTTGCTCTTGTCGAACCAGAGTGCCATGAATGCAAAAAATAAGACACTCATTCCTTAACTCAACCTCTCTAAACATGAGAGAGGGATACGCGTACGTGTACATACATGTACTTGTATTCTTTCACTCTGGACAGAATTCTCTACAGATTTACCAGTCTTGAGACTAATAGAATCTATCTCCAGATGTGACCAGGGACAAGGAAATCAAACCCTCGTGTTCAGGATTTGCTTGTACCACGACGAGGCTTACAGAGTCGTGGACAAAAGCAAATCCTGGACACGAGGGTTTGATTTCCGTGTCCGTGATCAGATCTGGAGATTTATTATTTTTCTCTCACTATCTAAAAGAGCTCAAAACTGAGGGTTTTTATGTATTGTTTTCATATTATGATCGGCTAACGCTGCAATTAATCATGTATGACGTCACAATGACGTTAAAGTTAAAAGACTTCCGGAATGGACTTATTTCACCCTGCAGGGCGAGTCAACATTTTTCTGATACCTTATTTCACGGACAAATCAGTCTCTAGTGAGAGAAAAACTCTGTCTCGCACCCCGGATGTTTGTCGCCAACCCCCTATTGTGGCGTCATAACGTTTACGTAGGTTTAGCATTGTTTGACGGTCATATAGAGCAACATTTAACTTAAGGAAAACAAGCATATGAATTACCTATGTAAAAATATATGGGTGAGAGAAAATAATCAATCACCCCTTTGTAAAGGGACAGGGAAACACAAACCGAGTATCAATGATACGAAATGGCAGTCCACAAAGGGATGAGAGATTTTATTATTCTGGTCCGCTATTATGACGTTATTAAAATATCGCCGTTTCTATTTTGACGTCATAAAGGATGATGAACTTGTAATGCTCCGAAGCGTTATGTAAGATGTTATCATAATATTTGAATACGAAATGGCTTTATATCACTGCATAACACGTGTATCATGTGATAATTGTCACATATTATTCTTCATCTCATAAAGGAGCAACATTATATCAATTGAAATCGTTTATTTTGAAACAGTAATACGCAATTTTAAAATGGATTCAGGAAAGCTAGTATTTTCTAGCATCAAATTATGACAACGTTTATATTCAGCAATGGAACAAAACATCTGAATCAAGATAAAATACACGAACCAATTATCATGGAATGGAGAAAGACAATTACCATGTGTACTCATAACAATATCTTTTCAGGTAAATACCATGAATGTACTACAATAGAAACACTTTTAGTATTCCATGCCCTTCATTCAAATCATTATATGACATTTTTTTTTGAAAAAATGAAAATTAAATATACCTTGATCTTATTCAAATTACTTCTGAGTCACAAGTAACAGAGAGTATATACTTCAGAATAATCTTGTTACGAGGGCTGATCAAAATGTTCGGAGCCTCATATTTAAGGATTAAATATTTGTGTCAAAGATGTTGATATATTTTAAGCATTACCCCAATCAGCACTTCCAGCATTGTTCAGGCTCCAATATCATTTTAAAGAAACCCTTATTTTCTTGGTTGTTCTGATGGCTACGCACGGTATTTATGACGTCATCATTGGACCTGTCTTAAGTTTTGGAAATGAATGGAAGTCTTTTGAAGAACGAGAATATGTTAAAAATGAAAAATGATAAATAAAGACGAAATTGCAGTCATGTCTTGATGGAACAATCTGTAATGAACAAGAATGTTTGCTCTGGTGGAGGAATATGTATGACATACATCAATTTTGATCATGCAAATATTGGACCATATCACGTTTACAGAATTTGTATATTTTCCAAAAAAAAAAAATACTCAATTATCTTAGAGTGTTACCCAGTCGATAAAAAGACCAAATGAGACCAACCCATTTGGAACAAGGCCTGAAATGAAATAGAGTTACAATGACAATGACAATGACAATGACAATGACAATTCTTTAATCTCATAAATGTACATACAAAATACATTGAAGAGAGGAGGGTGGATAAATGATAATATACATGATTTTGGGTTATCAATATTAATACATTTGAATGATACATATATGCACATTATCCTATACAAAATATTCAATCAGTCGATCTTTTCCTTGACAACCAGAAGAAATTTACACAGATTTTTTAGTGTTTTCGGATTTTTAGATGAGAAAAGCTGTTTAAATTTTATGGTATTCGGTCTATTCGTATATTCAGACAAAATAAACTTTTTTCTTGCTTCGACAACTTCAGAGTTTGAACATTCAAAAATATAGTGGAATTCGTCGCCTATTAGGCTAGTTTGACATATTTGACATTTTCTCAGTTCACGCGGTATATTCTGCCATCTTCCAGTTTCTATTGGTAATTTAAAATTATTTGCTCTAAATTTAACTAATATTGACGCTGACTTTTTTGGTAATATTTTCAAATACTCTTCTAATTCTATATTTTCTTTGAAAATTCTGTAGTTTAGTCCTTTTGAAGAAGTATCAATCATGGCTTTCCAATTTTGCGCATTTTGGTCTATTAAAATTCGTTTTACATTACACTTGATCCAATTAATATTGATAATTTCATCAGTTGTCCATAAATAGGACAATCCACATTCATCGAGTATGTTTTTGATATATCTATTCCATGTAAAATCCCTATTGAGTAAAAAAGCATACATTTTTGTAGTTAATTTATCAAATGTTGGTGAAAAATGCATTTTTGCCCAAAAATGAATCATTCTGATTTTTATGTTTATAGATAAAGGATGTCTACCTAATTCCCCATATATCATAAAGTTAGGTGTTTTTGGGTTTAAACGGAGAATATTTTTACAAAATTTCATATGTAAATTTTCAATTAGACTTGATTTGGTGAAACCCCAAATTTCACAACCGTATAGCAAAATAGGCTGTACAATTCTGTCGAATAGATCTAGTTGACTATCAATGGGTAAATTATGCTGTTTACATTTTGCTATTACTCCATACATTGCCCTAGTGGCTTTATCATATTGTTCTTTAATATTGTATTTAAATGACCTCGTTTTTGTAAAACATATCCCTAGATATTTATAGCTATCAACGATTTCTAAGGCCGTATTATCAAATGTGAAAGTTTCATTTTGCACTTTTTTACCAAAAACCATTATCTTTGTTTTGTCCACATTCACTCTTAATTTCCATTTACTACAATAATCACTGAAAGTGTCCAAAAAATATTGTAACTCGTTTGCTTTTTCTGCCAAAAGTATGGTATCGTCTGCATATAGTAAGGCAAATAATTTTATGTAAACATGAAGTTCATTTTCAATCATATTTGAAACATTTTGAAGGCCTGCAACATTTTTTCCGGAAAGGAAAGATTCTAAATCATTTAAATATATAGAAAAGAGAAAAGGGGATAAATTTTCTCCTTGTCTGACGCCAATTTGACAAGGGAATGAATCTGACAATGCACCATTTACTTTGATTTTAGCTTTTATACCTTGATACATATTTCTGATAATTTTAAAACATTTTCCATCAATATTACAATTTACCAAAACCTTGTTCCATAGTCCTAACCGCCAAACTGTGTCGAAGGCTTTCTCGAAATCGATGAAAGCGCAATATAGAGGTTTTTTCATTTTTTTGAATATTTCTAAAATGCAGTGAAATGTAAATATATGATCAACGGTACCAAAATTTTTGCGAAATCCAGCTTGATTTTCGAGTATAAGATTTACCTCCCTTGAGTATTCGTTAAGACGTTCGTTGATTATTGAAGTGAACAATTTACCGATACAGCTGAGAAGGGTTATGGGTCGATAGTTTTTCGGATCAGAAATATCTCCTTTATTTTTATACAATGGAACAATTTCACCACATAACCAATCAGTAGGAAAACAGCCAGATTCGAATATTTTATTAAAAAGTTTATGGTAAATTGGTAACATTTTATCCGCAGAACAAATTATATATTCATTATATATATCATCACAACCGCATGATTTATTGCGTTTTAGAGATTTCATTGCCGTTTTTATTTCTTCCTCAGAAATAGGTACATTTATTGAATCATTGGACTGTAAATTTGAAAGCATATCAATATCATTAGAGGACATTACATGATCTGGCACTGTGTTGAAATTTTCAGTGTTAAGATTTTTGAAAAAGTCGTACATTTCATCTAGGGGTACATTTACATGATTATTTCTATTTTTTCCTGAATTTATTATTCTCCAATATTCCTTGGGGTTTTTTGATTTTAAGCTTTTGATTTTAAGTTTTGTTTCTTTTCTATGAATATTTACTTGCTTTTTTTAAAACCTTTTTATACAATTTCTCTTTTTCATACATGTCTTCTTTGAAAGCATTGCTACCATATTTTTTATAAAGCCTTTTAGCTTTGCGAAAATTTTGACGTGCACTTTTACATGTTTTAGTAAACCAAGGTTTCTTAAATTCTATAACTTTTTTCTTATTTTTTATGACAGATTTTCTCTTTACACCAAATGTACTTTTTGCACTTGTTATTAAAACTTTACACATATCTTTCACACACATATCAATAAAAGCATTATTAACATGGGAATCAGGAATATTATTCAATAATTCGTTCAATCTGCTAATTTCTTCACTATGTTGTGATACATTCTCTAAATAAACATGTTTCAACTCATCTGTCCACGTTTTTGCTTTTTCATCTTTAGACGTAAAATTATGATCAACATTATTCATCACTTGATTTTCACTGTTCATAAAAAAATTCACACATATTGCATTATGGCAATCTGAATACAATCTTGAAAACTCTTCTACCTCAAAATGTTCAACAATCGATAAAAAATCTATATTACCTATGCAATAATCAATTACACTTATCCCTTTACATGTTGATTCTCCGATGATTCTGTCACTTCCTATCCTGCCATTCAAAATAAATAAATTTGTGTGTTTGCAAAAATCAAGTAAGAGTTTACCAAAATTATTAATCATGCTATCTTTTGATTTTCTTTGAATTTGAAACCCGCTAGAATTTAACAAAAGAGCGCCATCTTGGATAAAATCGGAGTACTCATCTTCAACATTGGTAAAATAATCCTGACCTAATCCAGTTCGAGCATTAAAGTCGCCGATCAGGCAAACATATTTACAATCACTTGAAAAATTCATGAACTCATTTTCCAAAGTGTCAAAAACGTCACTACTTACATACTTTGAATTTTCTGGGGGGATGTATATTGCACCTAGTAGTAAATATGTACAATTTTGATTACTATTGGAGTATCTAACCTTGATCCACAAGCAGTATTTACATGGTGAACTTATATGTTGGATAAGAGGTTTTATATCGTTTTTAACAAAAATAACAATGCCTCCTGATCTAGTATGAGATATATCATGTCTGTGGTTAACATAAACTTCATAACCATTTAAGAAAATATTATCTGTTTTATCAGTTTTTGTTTCAATAAGACATATGATATCATATTGTGTGATAAAATCAACAAATTCAGGACACCTTAGCTTGCTAACAAGCCCACATACATTAATTGATACAACTCGAATTTCATCATCGGTGTGCAAGTTCGGGTTAAGGCTAGTTCCCGAGTCACTATGTTCGCGCTGTTCACTGCGCCCAGCCTCCTCAGACCCCTATCTGTAACCGAAGTGTTCTTTTAACGCAGTTTCATCACGGGTATCCTCGGGATAACGATCGTCCCAATCGTCCGAGTCGTACTGCTCACCATTAATATACAAGCGGTCGCGCACCATTTTGACGTTAGCACCTTGCTGCCTGTGGTGACGCATGACTGGGTAAAGCGAACGTCTACGTTCCTCTACTGCGGCGGGGAACTGTTGGTGGATACCATACGGAGTTCCTCTTAGGAGATAGGCACTCTCTAGCACCATGTTCAGATCGTGTTGGTAGATAACATATTGAACAGCCCTTGTAATTATTTGGTCAAGCAAGCTAATTTGCATGACAAACACAATCACAAAGTGGTTTTCAATGGAAGCACAGAATAATTTCTTTCCAATAATCATGAAAATATATAAACAATATACAACAGCAGCTAGAGAAACAAATTTGGTATCAAAAGAACGGCAATGACATTTCCTTTAAGTCTCAAGCTCAATTCATCAATTTACTCGTCCATGAAACGGGGGAAATTTAAACTATGGATTTTCGACAAAAAATCGTTAAAAATTGAGAAAATATTATATAATTTTTCATACTGTAATTGAAATATCCATTTTGGTACCAAAGTCACAAATAATTTACTGCCTTTCATTTTTGAATGTCAGATTAGCAATTTGCCAGTACGAAAATGGGGAAAATAATGATTTTTGAATAAAACTCCCTGAAAATTGGGATATTGCAATGCTTTTTCATGCTTTAGTTAGAATAACTAGTCAGGTACATGTATGTATCACTGAGTTGGCTGCACCCCCCCCCCCCCCCCCTTGATCCTCCAAAATCAGCCAAACCTTGTAGAATTTTTTTTTGCTTTAAAATCGTCTCATGCAATTTTCCATGGCAAAAGTGGTGTTTTGGGGGAAAAGCATGTTTTTTGGTAAAAAAATTACTGAAAATAGATCAAGTTTAGTCAGAAAAATAATTTATAACATTTATATGGATGATGAATTTAAACATTTTAAAATGTGAATAGATAGTTTTTTTAGAGCTCCTTCAGATGAAATAAGTTACAAGCTCCAATCCATACTTTTACTGCATGTTTTTGGGTGAAAAGTTTAAGTTTTGCAAAAATTCACAGATATTTGCGAAAATTTTCATTTATTCCTGCTTCCCTTAAAAGTCTCCTTTTTTCAATTGACATATATTTTATATTCTTCTCTTTTTTTTTCTTTTTTTTTTCTTTGGAAAAATCTTCCAAATTGTCGTTTTGATAAAGAAACCTGTATCTTCAATTAGAAATATCTGATTTCTGTTTATTTATTTAAACAACCCTTATCCATTATGAAAGCAATGATTGAAATCTATGTATTTTCAACTGTTATTTAGGTTCACTCACGAATTACATGTTTGAAACATAAAGGGAATATTTTCAATTTATTTAGGGGCAAAATGTCTAAAAATAACAGATTTCTGGAAAAATTCTATAAATGCATTATTTCACCTAAAATCATACATTTAAAGCTATCATCATAACGGAAATAATGATTTTATCAAATGAATGTGAAATTGAATGTTATAGTAATGATTCATGAAAAGCAACATTTATGGGTAAAATATGCATTTTTTATGCAAAAAAAAACCCCACTTATTTTGAGAAGATAAGCACTATTTCTTTTAATCTGTTTTAATTTACACCTTTTAGCTTTGCTGGGATGCTGTTTCTTATTATTTTTCCTTAGGTAGGTCATTTAATAACTGAATTTCAATTTCTATGTAATTTGGGGCAAAAACCCGTATCCATGTGCAAAAATCGCTATTTCTGTGAATATTTTTTATAATTCATATATTTTAATAAAACGCAGAAGGAGAGGTTTCCTATAATTTAACGGCATGTACGTGACCAAGTTTAATGAGCCAGAAGTATTTTGCTATTTTGAGGGATAATCATAGGTTTTTTTTTAATTTCGGGAAACATTTTTATTACTATAATATGCTGCAATACTTATTGTATTCAAAAGTTTGCATTTGAGGTATCCTTTGTAAATTTGATAGGTATTTTGGGACAAATGCAATTACTTTTCCATGCTGTAGTTAGAACAACAAATTTGTTCAAGCTGCAGCATGGAAAAAGTAATTGCATTTTTCCGATATTCAACGGTTTTTCTTCATAAAATCTCCTTTTTACCCAAAAATTTCGAAATGCCCAAGGATGCCAGAGTGGCATCCGGTGGATTATCAAAGTAGAGGGTATTCACAACACTTTCATGCAAAAACATTTTGTGCGTGCCTAATTTTTGGGTTTCATGAATGGCAACCAGACTATTGTGTGTCTGATTGTTTAGCGGTTGTACATAACGCTGTTTTCGATGCAAGGTCCGCGTCCTGGAGATTTTCCAATATCATAGAAAGTTCACAAACGTCCTCGCTCAGTATGATTTTTCTGATCTATGATATACATGTACTTTAATCATAATTTTCACAAGGTGAAATCATAATTCTAACATGACTTGAGATTTTATCCCTATATGTACTATAGAAATCGCCTGGTGTAAAATATCCAACAAACTTACAGTTTGCTAAGCTCCGTCCATGCACGTGCTATAGAGCCCGTGCAAAACAATATTAGAATAGAAATAATAACTAGCTAGCTGTGATTTGTTGTCCAGTTATTCCCCGAGTCGCATGAACCAATGAAATTATCACCTAGCCGCGAAGCCCATGCACGTGCTATAGAGCTCGTGCAAAACAATGTTATAATAGAAATTATAACTAGCTAGCTGTGATTTGTTGTCCAGTAATTCCCCGAGTCGCATGAACCAATTAAATTTTCACCTCGCCGCTTCGCGGCTCGGTGATAATTTCATTGGTTCATGCGACTCGAGGGATAACTGGAAAACAAACCACAGCTAGCTAGCTGTTATTTATTAAGGTATCCGTTGTACAAAATTGAGTCATTTTACATAACGTTTTAATCATCTCCATTGTAAAGCATGGTAAATTTTATGCCTAGTAAGGTACTATAAACTATATATTTTCTGAAAGGTAATGATGCCCTTAGTTCAGATATAAGGCTCCCAGGTCTTAAAAATCAAAGGGGAAAAACTCTTGTACAATTTTGTTATTTTGCATATGTTATATAGAGAAAATAGACAATTTCAATGCTTCATAAGTTATTCCCCTTTGTTTTTCTGGCCCCAAAATTATTATTTCTGAGAAGTAGGCTGTATAACCTTTCAGAAAATATATAGTTTATAGTACCGTACCAGGCATGGAAAAATGCCCTGTTGTACATTGGATACCTTAAATGTAATAACTTCAAGCTATGTCGATATGTGAAAATAATGACTTCGAGACTTTGATATCGAATTAGTCTGACCTGAGCTGAGTGGAAGGTCGGGGGTCAGGCCATACCACTGAGAATGCTCATTTACAGCAGTGCTAATTGAATCGCGGTGAAATAAGTATACAACAACTGTATGTCAATTAAGTCCTCCGTGTATCCGGATAACTTGGGGGGGGGGGGGGGGGGAGGGGGGGGGGGGGTTGCACGAAATCCGGATAATCACACCATATGCCATTTAAAAGGAAATAGCTTTCCAAAGTCGGTGTAAAGTGAACATTGTATCTCTCAATATTTATGCATGTGTTGTCATTTATGGCGTTAATTCTTCCCTTTGATGCAGTGAGACGAGGCTTTTGATCCTTTGAAAAATTTTGTCTGAAACTTTCTCGTGCTACACATCAATTCTTATAATGTTATCAAGAGCCGGTACATTCTCCATCATGAAAATGAGACAGACAGACGGGGAGAACCGAAAGACAGAAAAAGAGAGAAGAAACTTCCAAGCATCCTAGACTATGTTGGTAGTTTATTACAATTTCGGTTTTTATTACATATCCGGTTGGTACATGTAACCTAATATGTAATAACCTAATATGTAATAAATACTTATAAGTATAATCTTTTGGTCACTTTTTGGGTCTTGAATTCTTCCTTTTGATCCAGTGAGAGGAGGCTATTGGTCCTTTAAAATGATAAGTACGTCAATATCTGTTTGGATTTTAACGGATACCTGATCACGCTACACATCAATACATGAATACTAATGTTATTGATAGTCGGTATATTCTGCATCATGAAAATGAGACAGACAGACGGAGAGAATCGAAAGCCAGAAAAAGACAGAAGAAACTTCCGAGCGACCTAGACTATGTTCGTAGTTTATTACAATTTCGGGTTTTATTACAAATCCGGTTGTGACGTGTAACCTAATATGTAATTACCTAATATGTAATAAATACTTGAGTATCATTTTTTGGTCCCTTTTTTGTCTTGAATTCTTCCTTTTTATCCAGTGAGACGAGACTTTTGATGCTTTGAAATGATTACTAGTTCAATATCTGTATGGATTTTATTGGATTCTTTATCATGCTACACCTCAATATTATAAGGTTATTAATACGAGACGGTATATTCTCCATTATGAAAATGAGACAGACAGACGGAGAGAATCGAAAGCCAGAAAAAGACAGAAGAAACTTCCGAGCGACCTAGACTATGTTCGTAGTTTATTACAATTTCGGGTTTTATTACAAATCCGGTTGTGACGTGTAACCTAATATGTAATAACCTAATATGTAATAAAAACTTGAGTATCATTTTTTGTCCCTTTTTTGTCTTGAATTCTTCCTTTTTATCCAGTGAGACGAGACTTTTGATGCTTTGAAATGATTACTAGTTCAATATCTGTATGGATTTTATCGGATTCTTTATCATGCTACACCTCAATATTATAAGGTTATTAATACGAGACGGTATATTCTCCATTATGAAAATGAGACAGACAGACGGAGAGAATCGAAAGCCAGAAAAAGACAGAAGAAACTTCCGAGCGACCTAGACTATGTTCGTAGTTTATTACAATTTCGGGTTTTATTACAAATCCGGTTGGGACGTGTAACCTAATATGTAATAACCTAATATGTAATAAATACTTGAGTATCATTTTTTGGTCCCTTTTTTGTCTTGAATTCTTCCTTTTTATCCAGTGAGACGAGACTTTTGATGCTTTGAAATGATTACTAGTTCAATATCTGTATGGATTTTATCGGATTCTTTATCATGCTACACCTCAATATTATAAGGTTATTAATACGAGACGGTATATTCTCCATTATGAAAATGAGACAGACAGACGGAGAGAATCGAAAGACAGAAAAAGACAGAAGAAACTTCCGAGCGACCTAGACTATGTTCGTAGTTTATTACAATTTCGGGTTTTATTACAAATCCGGTTGTGACGTGTGACCTAATATGTAATAACCTAATATGTAATAAATACTTGAGTATCATTTTTTGGTCCCTTTTTTGTCTTGAATTCTTCCTTTTTATCCAGTGAGACGAGACTTTTGATGCTTTGAAATGATTACTAGTTCAATATCTGTATGGATTTTATCGGATTCTTTATCATGCTACACCTCAATATTATAAGGTTATTAATACGAGACGGTATATTCTCCATTATGAAAATGAGACAGACAGACGGAGAGAATCGAAAGCCAGAAAAAGACAGAAGAAACTTCCGAGCGACCTAGACTATGTTCGTAGTTTATTACAATTTCGGGTTTTATTACAAATCCGGTTGGGACGTGTAACCTAATATGTAATAACCTAATATGTAATAAATCTAGTTTATTACAAATCCGGTCGTTATTACAAATCCGGTTGCGACATATGTCGGTTTTATTACAAATCCGGTTGGGACGTGTAACCTAATATGTAATAACCTAATATGTAATAAATCTAGTTTATTACAAATCCGGTCGTTATTACAAATCCGGTTGCGACATAGCAGTTTACTGCAAGTGTATGCAGATTGCTGTGAATGATCTGCGTACGATGTATATTGCCCACAGCCACCATAAACCCATGCGACCTGCGTTGACCTACTCGGTTTTTTATTGATTTTTATCATGCATGTAATATTTTTTTCGTCCAGGTAAAAAACTAACATTTTCAGGATTTTTTGCCGCCTCATTCCTTGTCCTGTACCAGAAAAACGTAGCGACCCTTACACCCCCCTCCCCCCCCCCCCAAAAAAAAAAGCCGCAGTCAAAATATGGCGTATTGTGTGAATTGGTCTTAGCTTTCATTTTAAATTTAGTGGAAAGGAAAGGTAGTCGTATCAGCATACCAGTTCTGATCTACATGTTATGACGTATCGTTGCATTTGCTTAAATGTATACGTCCTCAATTTTCAACTGAATAGAAGCAATCCATCGAGCTGGAGGATAAGCATGTGGATGTAGAGTAGGTCACCGATGTTGAGACAACCCCCACTCCAAGTTGTAGAACATTAACTACTGATTAGTTCCACACTCAGACTGGGGGGAAGGGGGGAGGCTGGGGAGGCTGGACCTTATTGTTATACATGTACAAATGTAGGACCAAGCTGAAACACATCTAAATCTTGTTGAAAGACATCATATCATTTTTAAACATAATTTTAAACATGATATAATCAATTGCATTATCGACAGTGGTCTTTGGATTCAATTCGATTATTGGTAGTGATTTTGGTTCCAATTAGAGGCCTGAAACACTATTGTATACCCTGTATTGTACTTTGAATACAGCTTGAAAGAGACCTAAATAACATTGTACATACAGATACTGTGTTTAATAGAGGGTGCCATATAAAAATAAACAAAAAATAGAAGAAAAATAATATAATAAGAATAAAGAAAAGACAATACAATAACAGAAAGGATTCCGACGGAATAGTCGGAATCCTTAATGACGGGCAAGTAAATTTTCTGGGGGGCAACTTAATTTCATATTCAGGTTGCCCCCCGGACAACTGGTTTCAAAATCCTTATGTTCAACCCTGAGAATCCAGAAAAAAAAAATAAGGGTATATATGACTTTTTGAAATGTCATGCATTGCAGAGGTATGTAAAGTTATGATGTGGTATTCTCTAAAATGACGAAAATATTAAAATAGGCAAAAAATGGACGCTTATAGCCAAAAAACGAGACGGGCAAATTGATTTTTTTGGTCTGAATAGTTCGAGGAGATGTTCCACTACATGTGGACATATCCATCTTTCTTCTTCCTAATTTCTATTAAAAGTCGCCACCCTGACCTTAAGTTGATGTATAATGCAAGATGCTGATTCTTACCGAATGTACAAGTCTTTATCATTACAGTACATAAAGAACCCCGGGACTGAGAGGGACAGAAAACAACTTATTTTTGATATCGTCTGTCTGTTTGTGTTGACACCTTTGACCTTGCTGACGTCATTCCTTTGCATCCATGGCAGTACCTACTTTTTGCCTTCACAACCAGAGTTTATAGGACTTGTATTACTTACAGCATGCCTTCTTATTCTCTACTTTATGTGGTTTACTGTGAGTATGCAAAAAATCTGTATATACATTCTGTTGATTGAAGTATTTATATGTAACACTATTCAAATGCCTGGAAAGACAAGGTTAACGATATAAAATTTCTTGCTCTGCCTATTCGATCATCTGAACGATTTTGCCATGGCGCGCTGCCGTCCGTCAGTCGTCCATCATCGTCATTTGTACACTTTTCACTTTTTCCCGCGATTTTCAGAATTATAGCTAAGAAGTAAGAATTCAGTTTTGTAAAGCGCAGGAAGTAAGCAGACCTTGGTTTGTAGTCACTTTTGTGCACGCTAATACATTCATTCCCTTACAGGTTTGTGCTAGGCAGAACTTAACCAAGTGGAAAAAATGGAAAACGTTCAATCATGAGGTAAAGCTTGTATGTAAAGCACCGCATGACAATGTGAAGAATGACTCCGTGGAAAACAGGCACCGACAAAGCCTTGACGGCAATACCTCAAGGTTATCAGCAAGTTCATGCCCAAAATCACCACCCAGAAAGTCACTCAATATCCGTAGTGTTGAGATTAAAATTCTGACGGATTCGAGATCGTTTTTGCAATCAAATACAAAGGGACATATGTCATCTTCTGAAGAACATAAGAGGCGTCATGAGACTATTCCACATATGAGTAAGCTACTAGGGGAAAGGAACCCTTGTTCCGCCTCCAATGGTACGGGGTCTGAACGTCTTCATTCTGATGACCAATTGTCCAGCTCTGTAGGTTTGACTGGTGGGCGTAGACTGAAAGGACGTGATGATGATGAAGAGAGAGACGTCCATATCAGTACCTGGGTTATGTCCTCTAGTGAATTCAGAGAAGCCTATGATCGATCTAGGTCTCCGAAGTCATCTCAAAACGAGTCATTTCACACAGCATTACAGTCTCCGCGTGGGGCTCTAATCCCTATGGGTACAAGACACACAGGTCCTCCTGGCTCTGCACGCAGTGTCGTAAACGAAATAGAAACCAAGAAACCAGTGAACGAGTGTAGATGCTTGGTGAATTCGCCTGTCCAATTTACAGATACACCGGCGGGACAAGAAAATGACCGCTTTAGATGGACACAAATGGTGGCGAAAGAAACATACATATAGAGTCCACAACATTCAGTTACATTTTTATAATGATAGAAAATTGTTCTTAAGATTTATTAAAACATTTCTTTTATTGCAATAATTTTACATAATTCATATACTCATCATCAAATTCTTTAACATAAAAAATCAATTTGGAAGAACCAATGATTTGATAACAAAAATTATTTGTTCGCATTTTGTTCTAACTGAGCTATTCTCTCTTGGAACAATTTCAAGTCTGATTTGTGTTTCATTAAAAACTCTCCATTGAGATGAAAAACAGGTATGTCGTATCTGTATTTCTTATACCATTCTTTGTTTTCTGGCTTCGTGATGTCAACTTTCTCGAGCACAAACTGAAACGAGGAGATTTTTTAAAATGTTATATGCAAAGTATTCAGACTGAAAATGTTATTCATCAAGACAAATATACTTCATCAAACAAAGAACTTGCACATATTCATTACCATGACACTCTTATCATGTAAGAATTAGTATGAAAACTTAAAATGAAAATCCGCCGTGTGTTTTTCTCAACACCTGTCCATAGATGGACCTATAATGGTATGGTATAACACTGTCTTTTCGTCCGACATCCGTCCACATATGCTTGTAGGCGTGATACAGACTGAACAAGTAGATCAGAATGTATGATCTTTATATTATTACTATTGGGCCCAGTTCAGAATATATCACAGAGAGAGGAACCTTGGTTTTCAAAGTCAAATTCACAGCCTCAAGCATTTTAGTAAAAATTGCGGACAGGATAGCAAAAATACAGACTACTGTATACTATATGTAGTACGACCTTCATTTATATAATCGCCACAGAGATCGGCATGGCAAATCCTATTGAATATCAATGCCAAAGGGCCGTCTGGACGTGGCACATGTAAAAGCCATTTTATTTTTGGGCCAATAAAACCTGGTGGGCAGCATACAGACTTAATTAATCATAGTCGAATGGTTTACAAATTAGCCATGTATAATAAGAGGAGGTCAAACATAATAAACACAGCACATTTGTCGTCTTTGCGTTGCATGACGTCAGTGTAACAGTTTCTTTTTAATAGCTATTCTCTGTAAGCATTTGCACTTTTATGAAGGACGCATGGCACGGCATGTCTCAGATTTTGATAAAATTTGTACATAAGGTTGGGTCTGACCCAAAAGTAAAAATTTATGAAAATTTTTCTTAATATCACATCCGGTTGCCATGGAAACGGACTTTGAATATTGAAAAAATGCATTTTTGGGCGTTTTTGAAGTCACATACATAATTTGTGCAGCATAATCTAAAACAAACACTAATGAATTATCAGTACCCTATCATTGTTCTTTCAAGTTAAGTAATAATAATGTTGGGTTTATGGTCTTATCTTTATGTTTCCATAGCAACAACACAGGTACCCTATCAAAATAGTATTTTTGGCATTTTTTCAAAATTCAACGATAAATTACTTACATTTTTGAGTTTTTTATGCAAATAAAACATAAGCATTTACATTGGGACAAAGTTTCTGTTCGTTGCTATGGCAACATGACCTCAAATCGCAAAAATGAAAGCAATTTTGGACAATATTTAGAGTCCTTTTTTTACTAGATCATTGAATTTTAATTCAAAGTGATGAAAATTAATTAATGTATTTAAGTAGATCTTTCATTACACGAAAGAATTTTTTTTTAGATGTTCAGGAAATAGCCCGTTGCTATGGGAACGATTGTGTAAAATTGCACACAGACCCACTTTGAGTCCTTGGATACGGGCATCAAAAGTTCAGTAATCTGAAATTTTTAAAATCTAATATAAAGTTTAGACTTTGCTTTATCTAATGTGTAAAAAAGGTTGTGTAAGCCTGTTTCGTTTTTTGAGGAAAAGACTTCGAAAAACAACAAAAAATGCTTATTTTTGTAATGTTTGGCCAAGTTACTATAGCAACCATTAATTATTTGAAACTTTTTTATAATATTTTGATAGAGGCTTACTTGATCTTTATTGTTATTAAATTTGAACTTCCTGGGATTAATAATTACTGTTTTATGAAAATAATAAAAAGTGGTTGCCATGGTAACGTATGTTCCCCATAGCTTTTTCACAGTTTTTGAAAGAGCTCTTTGTGTTGGATATTTCCCAACAATTTTTATCTGTTCATCATGATGCAAAATTTTTTTAAATGACTCTGAAGTTGCAAAATAAGTAATATTAAAGACCATAGTTACCGTTGCCAAGGTAACTTATGTACATAGCAACAAGTGGGTTTATCTTGAATTTGCTCATTTTATAAAATAAATCATATTTCCTTATTATATACCCATCAAGAGAGAAGAAAAATTGGAAAATACAAACAGCATTTTGAAATCAATATATCAAAATTAGCTAATTATGTTGTCATGGTAACCAGCCTTTTTACAATATCAGACACTACTAGTGAGCTTATTTAAAATTTTATGTCCCAATCTTTAGGATGCATAAAAAACCTTCCATTGATTTCACATATAGACCAAATTATAGAGCTTCAAATTAGCTCAATTTTGCCAATTTTGCAACTTTAAAGGCCGTTGCCATGGTAACCAGATGACCTAGAATTAATTTTTTGTCTAATTTTCCATTTTTCATTGGTCCCTCCTTATGTGTGAAATTTCATGAAAATCGGAGACCATGCGTGCCGAAATTGTTTAAATGCTTACAGAGAATTGCTATTAAATAGATACAAGATACTTTATTACCACTTTGGGCCCAGTTAAAGGCATATACATATTACATGTATGAAAATGTCCAAAAATGAAAATTTTCATTTGAAAGAAGAACAATTTCATTAGATAAAATGAGTCTTATGTATGACTAGATCAGAACAGGGAACTAATCTGTAATTTTTACGTACATGCACAAATGACGTTCAAGTTATTCTCATATTATCATACACAAATTTTCCAACTCATATATATCCAGAATACTCTTTGATACAGCAAATATGGCATCTTACATGATTTGTGAATAACGGAAATTCTTTCTGTATAATGGAAAATAGGTTAAGCCTTGCATCAAGGTGTTTATCACAATTAAAAAATGGCATGATTCTAAATATACTGGTCTAGTTCCCGATTTTACGGATCATATTTATGATTATCATAACTTCATAGGCGAATCAAGACATTTTTTTAGGCAAGGAAGGGGGAGGGTTTCAGCCTCTCATTTTGAAAAAAAATCCGTAAGAACGGAAATTCATGATTTTGGGTCCATTTTATGGAGAGCCCAACGACAACCCCCACCCCACCTCCCTAATCCATATATCAAATTGTGTTTTACGCAATATCCCATGTAATGCGCTTGTTGTTAGACTAAGACAATAATCAATGAGTATGCTGAAAGGTAAATTGTTTACTCCCCATCCCACCCTTTTTCTTCGAAAATGAAACTACTAATAGTGGAGCCGGTATACCTGGTGTTTGAAAGGTTTTAGCTCTTCGACAGCCTTATCGCAAAGAGAGCAATCGTCCTTTGTAAATAATGTCACTATTGGTAAATTATTCCCTGTACAATATCTATTACTTCTCGATATATGGACATATAAAGTTTTCAGAGGTTGTTTCTGCATAAACATTTCCGTTGAAGATGTAAACAAACACACGTGTACCTTTAGACAGTTCGACTGATAAATTTTCGTTTCTTCATTAATCTTTATTGAGGAGCACTGCATGCGAAAAACGAAAACTGCAAACACCATACGTATATATTCCCTATGCATGTTTGCGGATTTCATATTTTTCTGAAGATCAGACTGAATAAATTAATCCCGTCCCGGCCTTGTCGCTACCAAAAGACGTGATTTTTTTCAGTCTAATTGTATATACATATGTAGTTAATTAAATTCTGCCATAATTTCGTTACATTTTTTTCCTCATAAATACTATAGAATATTTCGTCCTATCTCAACCAGGATAAACGAATACTTATTTTAAAAGAATAGAAGAATTTAGGTCAAAAGCCAAGGTCATCGTTATTGAATTCCTGGAAAATGTATTTCTTTTATTGGTTTGGTAATATTTGCAGGTGATACCTTTTTATCTCTTACTTATCAAACCAAATTTGGATGCAGGAAAGGAACACATCCTCGGGTTGGGATCAAAAGGACCAAAGTCACTGCAAGAAAAAGTACACTTCAATCCGAATAATTGGTTTCCGGTATTTTTTTTTTTTTTCGCCCATCTTTACCAAATTGGATACATGTGTACTTCAATCAAGACGGTCATTATCTATAAATGTTCATGCCCCTGTTTCGAAGGTCGGGGACACATTGTCTTATTGTTTGTCTGTCTGTCTGTCTGACCGAAACTTTAACAGTTGCGGAAACTTTTTGAATCACATGGGGCACAGATTAGATATTTCACGCGTGTATTGCTTGTTACAACTTCTTTCATATGATTCCTTGCTTTTTGACTCTGTGACCTAGGAGTATGATCTACTATTATGAAAATACACTCTCAGATATTTCTTAATCATTTTTAAAGATAAGATATTTATATTCCTCGTGTGACTTCCTTATGACAATACCATTCTAACTTTTGTTACCATGATTTTTTACCCATTGACCTTGACCTTCATGACTGAGCTTGATTTAAGAAGTTTTCCTGAAAATCTTTTACCATGACTATCTTTTGAACCATATTTGAAGTAGTTTATATATGTACTAGTATTTCACTAGTGGATTGCTTGTGTTTGACCTTTGACATTGTTTTGACCTTGGAATTTGACCTACTTTTTGAAAACAACGCCTTCATCAATTTCACCATGATCTTTCAAGATATGATGCTCATACATGTATTTCAAATGTGTCTTCCTCATGAAAAGATCATATTCTTTTACCATAATTTTTGACCCAGTGATCTTGACCTTGAAGGTTAACCTCATTTTCTAACTTTTTACAGAAAACTCTTAACATTTAACGTAACTTTATGTTATTCATTATAATTGAAGGGTTAGATTCATGCTGTCAAGAACACTTCATTTGTAAAGTACGTAGTAATATTAAGCATGTTGGCGGTCCTCTTTGAGAACACCGATACATGTATTACGGTTCAGTTGACAAACGACATTTTTCAAAACTTCATAATTATTGACGGATTTAAAGGTGCCAATACAATTCTTTTTTCCAGCGTTGAAAAAATACGATAATTCCACTCACATAAATTATTGTCTCCGGTCGTACGATCGTCCTCAGTCAATCACATTTACTACCGAGTGATTGGCTGAGGACGCGTGGGCATTATGAGACAATAGAGCCCGGCTTGTCATTTTTTATTTCTATTCTAATGATGACCATCGATTCTTGGTAAAAACCAGTTCCTGTCGGTTTATCTGCTTTCAGAAAATGGGTAGGCGTGGCTTATCGCTATAGGGCCTATATTGGAGAACAGAGCCCGGTGTTGTAGCATAGATCATCCCCCCGCATAGGTCATCCCCCGGATGAACTGACCCAGTATAGATCATCCCCCCGGATAAACCGGCCCAGTATAGAACATCCCCCACGGATAAAACGGCCTAGTACAGACTATCCCCCACGGATGAAACGTCCCAGCATAACTTATCCCCTCTAAACACAGTACGCTTCATCCCCCCTCAAGATGGAAATCCGTTTTGCTTTGAATATTAGAATATACCAAGTTGATTTTTCTTCAGTTTAGGTTTTCTCAGGGACGTATATAACTAACTTTAGTTATATACGTCCCTGGTTTTCTTTATTGTGTGTTTTTTCCTCTCGTTTACACTCCTATGTTTTTTTTTCTTTTTACATTAACGAAATATGAAAGTGTCAGAATGCAAAGGAATCTGTTAATTTATTTCCAATAATTTGTGCAACATTTGATAATTCTTTAAAACGTCTTTTCTTTATAATTTAGCAAGTTTTAGTTCTTATTTTTTAAAAGTGGCTTAATATTCTTTGTGTATTTATATATCAAACAAGTTAATAAAACATAGGAGGGGATCTTCTTGGCAATTTCGATTATCTATGGCAGTACATGTACATGTATTGCCAAAATGATTTAGAATGTCTACAAATCAGGAATTACCCACAAAGAAGTGTTTTTTTTCAAAGAATATAAGATATTAGTATTTCCGATTAAATTTATACTGAAAAATATTTTTCATAAAGTTTTACTAATTTCTATATTTATATGAGGCGCCGTTTTATTATTCATTCCTTATTTTTATGATATCACAATTTTTTTTTTTATGCCCCCGGAATCAAAGATTCGGGGGCATATAGTTTTTGGCCTGTCCGTCTGTTTGTCTGTTTATCTGTTTGTCTGTTTGTCTGTTTGTCCGAAAAACTTTAACATTGGACATAACTTTTGAATGGGAAGTGATAGGGCTTTCATATTTCACATGTGTATTCCTTGTGACAAGACCTTTCCATTGATACCAAAATTTTTGACCTCGTGACCTTGACCTTGACCTTTGACCTACTTTTCAAAAACTTTAACATTGGGCATAACTTTTGAATGGGAAGTGATAGGGCTTTCATATTTCACATGTGTATTTCTTGTGACAAGACCTTTCCATTGATACCAAAATTTTTGACCTCGTGACCTTGACCTTGACCTTTGACCTACTTTTCAAAAACTTTAACATTGGGCATAACTTTTGAATGGGAAGTGATAGGGCTTTCATATTTCACATGTGTACTCCTTGTGACAAGACCTTTCCATTGATACCAAAATTTTTGACCTCGTGACCTTGACCTTTGACCTTTGGCCTACTTTTCAAAAACTTTAACATTGGGCATAACCTTTGAATGGGAAGTGATAGGGCTTTCATATTTCACATGTGTATTCCTTGTGACAAGACCTTTCCATTGATACCAAAATTTTTGACCTCATGACCTTGACCTTGACATTTGACCTACTTTTCAAAAACTTTAACATTTGGCATAACTTTTGAATGGAAAGTGATAGGGCTTTCATATTTCATATGTGTATTCCTTGTGACAAGACCTTTCCATTGATACCAAAATGTTTGACCTCGTGACCTTGACCTTTGACCTTTTAACCCAGTGACCTCACATACATGTACTTAACAGAAAATAGTGTTCATACTACCAAAGATGCCACCGGGGGCATTCGTGTTTCACAAACACAGGCTTTATTTTATCAAAATCTGAATTTTGATATCCAAAAACAAAAAATTGTGATGATCAAAAATTTCATTTTCTTATTTCAAAAATTCCAATTTCTTATTTCAAAAATTTCATTTTTTGATTTAAGAAAATCCATTAATTGATATAAAAAAATCAAAATTGTGATATCAAAAATTCGATAAGATTTTATGATATCAAGAATTACAATGTTTGATATCACAAAATTGAATTTTTTATATAAAATAATCGAATTCACAAAGTCGATTATTTGATATCACAAAATCGATTTTTTATATAAAATAATCAATTATTTGTGATATCAAAGAATCAATGTATGTGCGCTGTTATACTATTTGTTTCCTTTTTTATATGTCAAGAAATAGAATTGGTGATATCACAAATTCGATTTTTTGATATTACAAATTTAGTAATATTTTGTGATATCACAAAATCGATTTTCTTAATATCACAAATTCGATTTTTGATAACACAAAATGTAAATTGTGATATCACAAATTCGAATTTGTGATATTAAAAAATCGATTTTGTGATACATTTTATCACAAAATTGTGATATGGAAGACCGGATTTTTTATGTCAGAAAATATGACGGAATTTTTTAGATCAAAAATCGATTTTTAGATCAAACAAAATATTTTTTGATATCCAAAAATGGGGAATAAATAGCAAAATGACATCCCTTATATTTATTACCCTATTGAATGGTACATAAAAGGCGCTGTGTGACTGTAACGAGTAATTATCAGAGTTCACTGACCCTTTTAAATATTGAATGCTTCAAAGTGTATAAATTGACTTGTTTGCTTGGGACATCTTGACATGCATAAAACAAAAGAAAAATGGGTGTCATTCATACCCATATTCAGTGGCGGATCCAGCGCCCCCTTTGCCGGGGGGGTCAAGGGGCGAATTTTGCCGATTTTTACTGAAAATGGGCAAAAATATACCTGTTTTTTGGAAAATTTTGGGTCAGTGCCGGGGGGGGCGGGCGCCCCCTCCGCACCCCCCTAAATCCGCCACTGATATTCAACTGAACCACACTATATTTTAATGATAATACTAAGACAGTTTACGGTTTGAAATTTCCGTTTAAGAATGGAAATCCGGAATTAGACATTATCCCCCGGGGGATGTTCTATGCTGAAACTCTACAGGGGGATAAACCGTGCGGATATAATATCCCCCTTAGAGGGGGGATATTCTATACTGGGCCAGTTCATCCGGGCGGATGATCTGTGCGGGGGGATGATCTATGCCGGCTCGCGTTTGCTGTCTTAATAGGGAAAAAGAATCAAGTCATATTAGAATTCACATTTTTATGCACTGTGATATTCCCTTTCATTTCGTTTCTCGACCTTTGACCCTGGAGTTTGGCTCACGTTTAGGAAAGTATGTTGAAGTAAATGCCTCTGTCATCGTTTAAGATACATTTTAAACATTGCTTGGAATAAGACCTTTCATTTATGTCTTTGACCTTGGATCTACTCCCCTTCACTTTCGATTTTGACGAAATTCAAGAGAAAAATATTGTAACATCTCTTTCATCTTCTAAGTGGAAGGTTCATATGTCAATTTCACATTCGTTTCCTTTTGCCCGGTGACCTCGGCCTTGAACTCGGACGTTCCTGTTATAAATGGAAATCTGCCGACGGGGGCATTGTGTTTCATAAATACATCTTGCTAAAAACTGCCGCTTGTTGGGTCACAAAATTGGTCAAAGGTTAAAACAATTTCTTAGACTTTCTTCCGACATTTATTGGTGGGAGATGCCATCAAGGCACAATAGGCTTTTTTTTCTATTACGAAAAGAAAGCTTTTGAGTCTCAATAAATAAAGACCGATTGTCATTACCTTTGATAAAACACTATTAAAGCTGTCGGTTTTTTGATAACTGGCCAATGATTGTATATATGTACGTGTATATATAGTATATACTCGTATAAAATGGATGCAATGTTTTCGATTCGCCTAGTTTAACAATTAATCACATAAATCTTGCCATATCTCTTTGGACCGCAATATGTTTTGTGGAAGTTTCAGTCTTTATAGGTACCGCCCCAACAGTTTGAATATGTGACTTCGACCTGGACCTTAATTTTCATTCATTTGAAATATATTTCTATGTTTACAAGCAAAAGGGTGCGCTTTCATATTTGGCATGGGACAAGCAATGCGAGCCTTCCGGCTTAAAAAAAATTAAAGTGACTCACAGCAAGGACTTATATTTTATACACAGTGTATAAGTCCTTGATCAAGGTGGAATCCTGGAACTTCAGGAAGACTACGTTAGATTTCTTGTTTATTTTTTCATTCAAACTATTTGTATTATTTCAAATACATTTCTATTTTAACTCGGTTACGAGTTCGGTTAATCAGTTTATTTTGAAGTCCTTGATGATACCGAAATATCCTAGGATTGAAGTGAAAACGAATCAAGTTGAGTACTTAAATTACGCATGCGCTTCAGTGTTCGGATTACAGACGAAAAAAAAAATGTAAGAAGTATTCCAAGATTTAACAACTGAAATATGAACGCATTATCAAACATTTATTTTTGATTCCCCTTATTTGATCATGATACAGCATATCCACAAAGATAAATCTTTGTTTGCACGTTTCGAAGACAACAGAGGAAATGCAGTAGCAGAGATACAATGTGCATATCTACTGATCTATCCACAGGCACATATAGAAAGAGCGTCAATATCTTGTATGATACCCCTTTACAGGTCATTAGGGAATATATGTATAGAGAGACAAGGCTTCCGACGAATTTTCAGCTAGAAGAAGCATCTGAAATAATTGCATTTGTCATGTTTAAGGGCAAAATGAGATATGACCATAAAGATTTATTTGTATGCTTCCTAGTTCTATAATATATAACCTCGCTGCCAGACACGAATACGTCGGCAGCATAAAAAAGAGTACCAGAGTCTTGTAAACAGGACTAGTATACTTCCTAGAAACATCAATAATTCACCCAAAAAGATCTCATAACGAAGCATAATCGTCTACCTAAGTTGGACTGTTTTCTACTTTCTGTCTTGAATCTCCACTGCCAGATTGGACAAATACTGATTCATTCAGAGGCTTTACTCTGCTTACTGTAAGCAAAGTAAAACACCTGGATGATTCTGATAAGCTAATCTTGCAATGGAGGTTCAAGACAGAAAGTAGAAAACAGTCCAACTTAGGTAGAAGATTAGGCTATGTTATGAGATCGTTTTGGGTGAATTATTGATGTTTTTAGGAAGTATACAAATAAATCTTTATGGTCAAACCCGTTTTGCCCTTCAAATGCAAATAATCGCAGAAATGCTACTTCTAGCTGAAAATTTGTCGGAAGCCTCAGCTGTCTCTCTATAAGATACCAGTATTCTCTTATGACCATACAGGATATTGACGCTCTTTCTACATGTGCCTGTGTATCTATCTATCTTCCTGTACTGCCGACTCCTCAACATTGAGTATTATGGCATTATCATGCATATTTCTGAGTACTCTGTATTTAAATGTTAAAAGCAAATGATTACTTGCAAAGAAGGAACTTATATGTTGAAAATGCTCACAAAATAAATTGTGAATTTGTGAAGAGTGTGAATTCAACTTGGCTCAAGATCGATGCTTCATTGCAAAGTACCGGTACCTTTGGATTCAATTTCAAGTGTCCCCCAGTTTGACAGGATTTCTGTTGGCGGCCTTATTTGATGTCACATCATTGCACATTTAATGACATCACAAAACAACAAATGCAAATAGATTTAATTTTTGGTGCCAAATCTACATGTAAAGCAACATTATTCCAACTTACTGTCCTGTTAAATAAATCCAGAGCACCCTGTTTTCTCAGTTTTCACTAAAATTAATATGGTATTGTCATCTTCTAAAAAGATGTCAATTTTATAGTACTCCTTTAGTCATAACAGAAAATACCTTTGTTTAGACTGTAAAATTGTTAATTCATTTAGATGATAAAAAGTCGAGGGGGGATCGATTTTCTATAGAAAAACCACTTGAAATGTGTGACGTCGGACACTTTGACGTCACTGTTTACTATTGTTGACACGGAGAACAATGTGGTGGCGGCTTGAAATTAACATGGGACAAACATTAACAAGTTTTGCGCATGCGTCAGTAAAAGCGGGCGATGTAAATTTTGAGTTCCAGGAGAAATGAGATTTTTGTGCATATGAGGATATTAAGTCAAATTTTGAATATATAGCATATTCAAAGGGAGGTTTGTGACTCTGAAATTTGCAAAAATCGCTGATTTTGACAACGTATTAGAAAACTTTGATTTTGTTATTGTTTACTATATACTTACCAGTGGAGTGAGAACTCGTAGCATTCCTTTCCATATGAGTGAGTCCCTTAACACTATATACGCCGTACATTCTGTACTATTAGTATTCATTGATCCATAGCAATTATGGCAACTGAAGATCTCGATAATATTTTGAAAAGAAAAATGTCTGACACTCCTGAGAAACCACTACCTAAAAGGTATGTACCCCCTAAAGCGGATGATAGTAGCGCCTCTAGTGATCATGGTGACAGCAGTGATTCTGATCTTCTCCGCTGTGCAATCATGAAGGTCCTCACGGATGAACATGTTCTCTCTGCGATTTGCGATCAAATCCTCAGTGGAGTTATTGATGTAATAAAACCTGAAGTCAACTCGCATATTGATGAACAAGTGGCTCTTGAAGTTGACAGTAAAGTGTCTGATCTAACCGCTCTGTTAGCCAGTAAAGATCGTGAAATTGCGGACCTTAGTAAGCGAGTCCAGACGTTAGAGTCCCGTGCTGAGGAGCAGGAACAGTATTCGCAACGCACTGTCTCTGGTTCTCCAATATACCGTATAAGGACGCAATTGGCCAGACACCGAAATCCCCTTGGGAGTTTGACACTGACAAAATTGTTTTTGAACTCTGTCACAACGTGGGTGTCAGTGTCAGCGCCAACGACATCGGACGCACGCACGTTGTAGGGGAACCTAGGAATGGTAAATGCCAAATTATTGCTCTCTTCCTGTCGTATCGGGTGCGTCAACAGGTCTACGAAAAACCGTTTTAAATTGGCCAAAGACAGTCTTAGACGGTACATCAATGAGGATTTGACTCGGAAGCGCTATGGAATCGTTCGACATCTCGCTAAACTAAGAGGAGAGAAGAAGATCCACCAATATTGGACACAAGATGGTAGGATATTCATGCGCATGCGCGAAAGAGGGCCTAAGTTGCTGATAAAGAGCATAGATGATGCCAATATCCGTCTCAACACCTGAACTGATCTAGTGCTCATAACCTTGGTCTCTGACTCAGATCACAAACAATAACTCTCATGTATATATTTATATAGAAACTGATTCAATACAATTTGATATCATACTCAAATATTAAGTATATTTATTCATTTACTAAATGATCCAATGAATGATTGAAATTCTTGCACATTCTTCTCATTTTTCCTTATCACATTTCCCTCATAAACATGATATATTATATATTACAGACAGTACTTTCGCTCTACGATAATATATGTTTGAATATAATTAACTAATTTATTACACTTAAATGACACATGTGTATTATAATGTTCATAAAATTTTGTATCTTGTAATGTAGGAAAGGTGTTTGACTAAGTTCTCGAACTTGTTCACCGATCCATTGCTAATTTGGAGCAATAAATATGTTTAAACTTAATTAACATGGGAATTCCCCGTAGACATTTTATTTTTCATATTGCTGCTTAAAGGAAGTTGATAGGGTAAGTTGAAGTTAATTTCCAGTTAAGACTAAAGGAGGTCAATTTTCAGAAACAATAATTATAAAGAAAATTCTTCAGAAGACAGAATAAATTGCCAAAATAGGGTGCTCTGGATTTAGTGAACAGGGCAGTAATTCCTAAATTTTACAATCTTAATTAATTTGCTTTCCTTTTTCATCAATTTGAGAAATATATTATGGGGCTTAAACTTTAAGTTAAAGGATGAAGGCAAGGTCATATCAGTCTTTACGGAAACTTTTTCAGGTCACTAGCCAGTAGGGCTAGGGGTCTTCATAAATCTACTGGCCAATGATAATTTTTACAAACCCGAACTGAAGGATGCTTGTAATTTTTTTTCTACGCACCAGCTGCATGTTCCAGTCATGGGCGACCCTCACACCAGTCTCGTGTAAAGTTATCAGTTAGAACTCTATTCTGATTGAGAAATTGATGACAAGCCATATTCTCAATGTCGGCGTGATGTCACACAAAGGTTCTGTTAGAGATAAGCAATTAATTGGGGGATAACTTCGGGATTTATCATAGAGCATGATGCATGGAAATTGCTATATACTGGTACATTGTATCTACAGACAGGTTCGGGTGTAATGCTGAAAAAACAAAAAACACAGTGCAGAAAAAATCAGAATACGCAATATCATGAATCATGAATACCAATAACGTGGTAAATAGCCTGTCACTTTTGTCTGTACTTGCCATTGACTTTTAATGTTACGCATGGCACGGTAGTGATGGCGGGAAGCTCGTCAACAAAAAAATTGTTGTATCAATGACTTTACAAAATGTTGATTTGTTGTTTTTTTTTTCAAAAACCCTGCTGCAAAGGGCGCACATCATCGTCATTTGATGCAAATATCGACCGCGCGGTCAAAGCTATACATGACGATCAAACTCTTATTTAAAACATATTATTTTTAGCTCTACTGGTCAAAGACCAGTCGAGCTTATGCGATACCATGTTGTCCGGCGTCCGTCTGTCAGTCTGTCTGTCTGTCTGTTAACAATTTTTTGTGAGCGCAACTCCTCTGAAACCATAAATGATAGAAAGCTAATTCTTTTTGCATTTAGTTTGGTCCATGGTGTAGTTGTGCACCTGATATTTTGTTTGAGCCTCTGACCCCCAGGGTCTTCGAAAGTGGATGTGGTCATTTTTTCCTATATAAGTCTATGTAATCTAGTGAACACCAATTCTCAGAAAATATAATTGATACAGAAGTAATTCTTTTTGCAATATAATCAGTCTCTGGTCCAGTTGTGTACCTGATATTTTGTTTGAGCCTCTGACCCCCAGGGTCTTAAAAATGGGTGTGGTCATTTTCTCCTACGTATGTCTTAGTGTAATCTAGTGAACACCAATTCTCAGAGAGTATAATTGATAGAGAAATAATTCTTTTTGCAATATAATCAGTCTCTGGTCTAGTTGTGCACCTGATATTTTGTTTGAGCCTCTGACCCCCAGGGTCTTCAAAAATGGGTGTGGTCATTTTCTCCTATATATGTCTACGTAATCTAGTGAACACCAATTCTCAGAAAGTGAGATTGATAGAGGAATAATTCTTTTTGCAATATAATCAGTCTCTGGTCTAGTTGTGCATCTGATATTTTGTTTGAGCCTCTGACCCCCAGGGTATTCAAAAATGGGTGTGGTCATTTTCTCCTATAAATGTCGATGTAATCTAGTGAACACCAATTCTCAGAAAGTGAAATTGATAGAGAAATAATTCTTTTTGCAATATAATCAGTCTCTGGTGTAGTTGTGCATCTGATATTTTGTTTGAGCCTCTGACCCCCAGGGTATTCAAAAATGGGTGTGGTCATTTTCTCCTATAAATGTCGATGTAATCTAGTGAACACCAATTCTCAGAAAGTGAAATTGATAGAGAAATAATTCTTTTTGCAATATAATCAGTCTCTGGTGTAGTTGTGCATCTGATATTTTGTTTGAGCCTCTGACCCCCAGGGTATTCAAAAATGGGTGTGGTCATTTTCTCCTATAAATGTCTATGTAATCTAGTGAACACTAATTATCAGAAAGTATAATCGATAGAGAAATAATTCTTTTCGCAATATAATCAGTCTCTGGTCCAGTTGTGCACCTGATATTTTGTTAGAGCCTCTGACCCCCAGGGTCTTGGAAATGGGTGTGGTCATTTTCTCCTATATAAGTCTATGTAATCTAGTGAACACCAATTCTCAGAGAGTATAATTGATAGAGAAATAATTCTTTTTGCAATATAATCAGTCTCTGGTCTAGTTATGCACCTGATATGTTTTTTGAGCCTCTGACCCCCAGGGTCTTCAAAAATGGGTGTGGTTATTTTCACCTATATATGTCTATGTAATCTAGTGAACACCAATTCTCAGAAAGTATAATTGATACAGAAATAATTCTTTTTGCAATATAATCTGTCTCTGGTTTAGTTGTGCCCCTGATATTTTGTTTGAGCCCCTAAACCCCAGGGTCTTGGAAATGGGTGTGGTCATTTTCTCCTATATAAGTCCATGTTACTTTGTGAACATCAATTCTCAGAAAGTATAATTGATAGAGAGATAATTCTTTGTAATCTAGTGAGCACCAGTTCTCAGAAAGTTTAATTGATACTGTAGTGAGATATTTCTTTTTCCAATTCCATGAGTCTGTGATCTGATTGTGTGCCTGAGATTCTGTTTAAAACTGACCTGTTTTTGAAAATGGGTGTGGTCATTTTCTCCTATATTAGTCTTTGTAATCTTGTGAACACCAGATCTCAGAAAGTATATCGGTAATTCATGGAGAGTAAATTCTTTTTGCATTACATGTATTATGTGTCTGTGGTGTAGATGTGCATCTGATATTTTGTTTGAGCCCCTGTCTCCCAGAGTTGGAAAATGGATGTCAATTCAGTGAATTTAACAAAACAGCCAGTAGAGCTTCAGTCTCATCAGAGACTTCTGGTTTGGTATAAGAGAATGCCTAATTATACCTGGATAATTACATGTATCTTGTTTAGTGGTAATTATCAGCGGATTAACGCTTGTTTGTACCTAATTACATCAGTGAGGGATAGCGGTATGCGAGTTTGGCGTTATGATGGGGATGATACAATATATCAAACAAAGACCATACAATTGGGAATTTTTAGAGTCTAAATTAGGAAAAAAAGATACTATTTTGCATTGCGGCCCCAAATCAGCCCTAGCGACGGCCCTGCAGATGTATTGTCACCTTTCTAAGAAAGAATTTTTATTGTTAAAAAGTAATTCATGCATTCAGTAGAAATTAAAAAAAAAAAGAAAAAAGCCCCCCAAAAAAAGACCCCCCCCCAAAAAAAACTTATCAATTTGTTTTTAGCTCACCTGAGCCAAAGGCTCAAGTGATCTATTGTCATAGCAATCTGTCTGTCGTCCGTCGTCGTAAACTTTTCACATTTTCAACTTCTTCTCCAGAACCATTGAAGGAATTTGGATGAAACTTGGTAGGCATGAAGTACTAATGGTCCCCTACAAGTGTTGTTGATTTTCATCCGGATCCGTTAACAGGTGGCGCCACCAAAGGCAAAAGTAGGTCACAGGGGGTACCCTCTTTTGACAAACTTCTTCATCAGAACCAAAGTACATATCGACAAACCGAAAGCATCTAGATGATCTAGAAGGATGTCTTATCAAGTGTTGTTGTTTTTGGTTCCAGTTCAAAGTCAAATTTATGACGCTTTTTTGATGTCTTCTTGGACTTTGTCAGAAATGCTCATTTTTTAACTGTTTCTTTGACTAACTCTATAAATGAATGGTTTTGTGCCCTCATTTAGTGCATATTTGTCATATTTAAATTACTATTCGCTTTGATATACATTACATGCTACAATCTTCTTTTTTGGAATTTTAATGAATTTTCTAAAATATGAATAGACATGTTTACTGTGCACATGGACTTAAGGGTTGTGGGTTCAAGTCCCGGTGCCAGCACCCAAATTTTTTTGTCTTCTTTTTTTCATTTTTTTCAATTTTGTAACCGTTTTATGCACTTCTAAATCATCTAAAAACCTTTAATTTCATTTTTGACCAAAAAAAAAAGGTTTATGTGTATATAGTCCCAGGGTTGTGGGTTCAAATTCTGGCACTGACATTATCATAATGCAATATCAGTGGGTTAAGAGTGTGCATGGGTATCAGATGAGCATTGTGCCCTCTGGGACTCAGACTCAGATAAGTCCCACATCAACCAAACTTGCATGGATGATGCATCTGAGGATGCTTACAACAATGCATGGTACGGAGGCTGCATCTGACCTACATTTCATGCTTGAGTGAGCAGGTTAGGTAAAATGGAACAGGTCCATTCCCGCCTTACTATAAGTCCTACACCAACCAAACTTGCATGGATGATGCATTTGAGGATGCTTACAACAATGCATGGTAAGGAGGCTGCATCTGACGTACATTTCATGCTTGAGTGAGCAGATTAGGTAAAATGGGACAGGTCCATTCCCGCCTTTCTATATGGCCTATACCAACCAAACTTGCATGGAGATGTTACTGCAGTGCATGGTACAGAGGCTGCATCTGACCTACATTTCATGCTAGAGTGAGCAGGTTAGGTAAAATGGGACTGGTCCATTCCTGCCTTACTATATGGCCTATACCAACCAAACTTGCATGGATGATGCATCTGAGGATGCTTACAACAATGCATGGTACGGCAGCTGCATCTGACCTACATTTCATGCTTGAGTGAGCAGGTTAGGTAAAATGGGACAGGTCCATTCCCGCCTTTCTATATGGCCTATACTAACCAAACTTGCATGGATGATGCATCTGAGGATGCTTACTGCAGTGCACGGTACGGAGGCTGCATCTGACCTACATTTCATGCTAGAGTGAGCAGGTTAGGTAAAATGGGACAGGTCCATTGCCTTACTACAAGTCCTACACCAACCAAACTTGCATGGATGATGCATCTTAGGATGCTTATAACAATGCATGGTATGGAGACTGCATCTGACCTACATTTCATGCTTGAGGGAGCAAGTTAGGCAAAATGGGATAGGTCCATTTCCACCTTACTACAAGTGTTATTCCAACCAAAAACTTGCATAGGTGATACATCTGAGGATGCTTACAATAATGTGTGGTACAGAGGCTGCATCTGACCTACATTTCATGCTTGATTGACCAGGATTAGTAAAATGAGACAGGTCCATTCCTGCCTTAATATAAGTCCTACATCAACCAAACTTCAGTGGATGATGAATCTAAGGATGCTTTATGCAATGTATGGTGCAGATGCTGCATCTGACCAACATTCCATGCTTGAGCAATCAGGTTAAGTAAAATGGGACAGATCCATTTCTGGCCTATTGTAAGTCATAGATCAATCTAAAAACTTGTGTGGGTGATGTATCTGAGGATGCTTACTGCAATGCACTGTACAGATGCTGCACCTGACCTATATTTCACGCTTGAATGACCAGGTATGGTAAAATTAGAATCTTCATTTTCAGCCTTCTTTAAATTTTTTATCAACCAAACTTATGTGGATGATGCATCTGGAAATACTTTGTGCGATGTAGGTACAGATGCTGGTCATGGGAAAGTGTGCCGTGACAAGTCATTTTACGCCAACGTCTAATCTGCGAGTATAAGGTGTACGATAGAACAGAATGCTTTCTTTTCTTTTCCAAGTTTTTAGTTGTCCTCAGAGGTCTGTGAAGTATGATACCCAGTGGTATCACCAAAAAGTCCACATTTGTATGATCTTTCTGGCTCTATCCCACAACCATCCAATATAATATGTGGGATAAAATTTAGGGTCAGTAAACTATGATTAACGTGGAATACTATTAAGTTATTAGTTTGGGATTGCAATTTCATCATTTACAATTTTATGAAATAGGATTAGCAGTGCATCAATATCATTTACTAGTATGTTTCTTATTTCATAAGGTGATGATCAGGGAAAGTCAAATTCTTTTGAGGGATGGGATCCAGCGGCCATATACACTCCAAGTTTGGAGAACACTTCAACACGTGCTGGATAGTAGAAAGTTGTGAAGCCATTGCATCACCAGAAAGATTAGCCAAACTCTTCCAGAAACTTCTGTCAAATAAAGAAATAACAGTTCTTCCTCAGCAAGCCATTAATCTTAGAGGACCAACGCTTAGTGACTTTGATAGTGAATCCATCTCCATTGAAGAGCAAGACCATTTGATCAATGCCCTGCTAGGATGTCAGAAAAATTTAGCTAGAACAATAGCTGGCTTGTCACCTTTTTCTCAGACCTTGCAGAAACGTCTGTTAGTATTACAGAGAATCTACCATGGTGTATCCAGCAAACTGCACAGCCGGCAGTTCTTGTCAGCATCCTCTCCTCTTGGAAGTCCAAGCTCGCCTAGATCTGAGGAAGGAAAGAAAGGGTCAACTTCCACAGTCTTTACAACACAAGGAAATGATGCCCTGTATGAACTTGGAGTTAAAACTGGACTTAATATGTTATTCCTGCTCCTTAGACAAAACTGGGCTTTAGCATCACAGACTGGACAGACTGCTTTCTGTAATGAATTACTTCAGACAGCAATATCTGTGGTTGAGGGATTTCCTGCTCTATCCTTAGCCAATGAGACAAAGATCAGCCAGCTTGGCATAGACTCCTTGGATCAGGTAAACAGTTTCCTGCGTGTATGTGCGAGTCCACAATCTGGAGCTGACGTGATAGGACAGAGGCTGTCATCACAATTAATGATAGCTTTGGCTGCTCAGAGAGGATCGCTTAGGTCAGCATTCTGTAAAAATGGAAAAAATCACATTTGTTAATTCTTAACGGTATAAAGCGATATTATTGTACTTTTACAGAATTTATGAAAAAGAATTGAGGCCTTTGATAGTCTTATATATTACAGTAACTACAGATACATGTGTTATATAAAAGATAATACAAATGTAGGAATAAAGATACATTGTATTTCAATTTCCGTTTAATAGATTAGCACTCAATTTACTACACCATGTATGTCATCATTTTTTTGTATACTTTAAGATTTGTGTTAGAGTGGATTGATTTGGCAATGAAGACATCAGTATCCTCTATGTCCACACAGAACAGCATGAATAATACTGGCCAGAGTAGCTGTAAGATCAAGTGGGAGTTCTTTAAGAAGATTATCACAGACATGATCAGGGCAGGGGTAATGCTTACATGTATTATACCTATACATTTCCACTATGCTGTGTGCAAAATAGAAAAGAAAATACATTAGTTTATTTGTGATAGAAATTGATATTTGATTTTGTAATGATTTTCATTTCTTTTGTTTGGAGTTTTTACATTTAAAGGATAATAATGATATCAAATTGATCATGATGGCTTTTCTGGAGTTTAAAAAAGATATACTTTTTTGAAGCCAATAATTTCAATTTTCATACTGTATGTCATATATTCTATAACTGGTACTTTGATGTATAGTGCAATGTGTTATTCTAATTATGCATGTGAACATATTTGTTCACTTATTTCAGGGAGGTCCTAATGTACTAATGTCCAGCATCCTACGTAGTCCAAAAGTAGACAACGAGGGATATATATCTCAGTATACAGCAGCTTTACTTTTACTGGAGGAGGTGAGTCATGAAGAATGGTAGTATGACAGATAACGATCAATAATTTGAATAAAGCAATTTTATAAAATGATACTTGATCTCTACTTTTGAAAAGATGATGTGCAAGTGTGAGCTTTATTACATATACAAGTACTTAAATTGTGCTCATATTACATTTCTTTCTATTAATCTCTACATGAAAACTTTGACTTTTATTTTTTTTTAAGGATATAATTCATAAAGATGTATGCGTAACTTTAAACTTTTATGCTCGCCGGGACGAAAAAGTCCGGAGAGCTAATGCCATACCCTCGGCGTTGTCGTTGTCGTCGTCCGTAGACAAAATTTAACCTGGGCTATATCTCTTGAACAATAAGGGGTAGGGCTTTGATATTTCACAGTTAGATACCTTGTGACAAGACCTTTCATTTGAGGCCATGACCTTTGACCTAGTGACCCTGACCTTGGACTTTGACCTACTTTTCAAAAACTTTAACCTGGTTTCTGACAAAAACCTGTACAGGCGAGCTATGTAATCTTTGATTACCCTATGTTTTGCACAACTGATGCTACAAACAAAAATTTTATATCCCTCCTCCTTTTATATTTCATGCACACATTTGCCATAAAGAGCAATACATTTTTGTATCATGACTTTTGACCTTGTGACCTTGACCTTAACTTTGGGCCTATGTAAGAAGTAATGAACTTCATAACCAGAATAATAGTATTTTGGTTATGAAGTTCTGAAAGCAGCATACTAAGTACAAAATTTCATCCAAAGCATTAAATCCTGTATGAGAGTTTCAATTTAAACAATTGAACATTGTGTCATAAATGGTCCTGTTTATAAAAATGTCCCGCAGGGGGTATAATGCGTCCACTTTAGGGCAGTTCCAGCTGAAAATGAATATACATGTAGATTTAAACAAGCCTAGTTCATCTAATTTAAAAAAAAACTGTTAAATGGATTATGTCTGTGTTACAGCTATACCACCTTGCTGCAGATTATGCCAGTACGTATTGCCTTGGACCAGATGAGAACTCTAACAATGCTCTGACATCTAACAGCAATGCCCATCTGGTTCCAGCTAGCTGTGAGGTGTATGTATGGGGCAGTAACAGCAGTCATCAGCTGGCAGAGGGAAGCCAGGAAAAAGTCCTCTCACCAAAACTAGCCTCCTCATTTACAGACTGTCAACAGGTTCGTCAAAATGTTTTGGAACTTGTTTTCCATATAACCTTTGAATCATGAACATCTACCGTAGGCTTTAGTCAGATAAGGAAGAAAATAGAGAAAACTTAAAGTATCATTGTGGATTAAGACCTATGTTCTCCCTTCATGTACATGTATTAATTCAGAGATTTCTCAGTAATATTTGTGATTTGATTATATGGGATAATCAGATTATTTTGGATGCTTCATGTACATGTTTATCTCAGAAATAGATAACTAACATGTAGATAACTTTACAGATTGAGGCAGGACAGTTCTGTTCCTTTCTGATCCACTCTGATGGTTCTGTATCGGCCTGTGGTAAAGGTAGCTACGGAAGGTTAGGCTTAGGAGACTCCAATAATCATGCAGTGCCAAAAAAACTAGCATTTGAACCCAAGTGCTCAATCAAAAAGATATCGTCATCTAAAGGGTCAGACGGTCATACCCTGGCATTGTCTGTGAATGGAGATATATATAGCTGGGGAGATGGTATGTAGGCACGTCTTTACTAACTCACCTGCAGTAATCATTTCATCTCCATTTAAAAAATATTTTTTATGTACATTTGTACAAGTACATGTATATTTTAGTTTCTGTTAATTTTATGACATGTACATGTATTTACATGAATATATGATTTATTTCCGTGCTTTTATGGTTTACAAGTCACTGTCACTTTGCAATTGTCATGCTCTTTCTAGAAGGAAGAAATTGGGAAAGTTTGGGTGAATACATGTGCCTGTATTGTAATATTTGGTGTTAACAGAATGATCGTATGAAGGAATAGACTAAATATGGACAATTTCTAATGTATTTTTACCCCACTCTTTTTCTAAAATTGTAAGATCATTATTCCAATGTTATGATTTATATACATGTAAATGTAAAGCTACTTCTTAATGTACACATACTTTCAAGAAAAACATCTTTTGAGTGTAAAGTAGGCCAAGTAATGTATTTGTTACATGTATTTCTATCCTAATATTACTTTTTTATCTATCTCTGATTTAATTATTTACAGGTGATTACGGGAAATTAGGACATGGTAACAATTCTACACAGAAATATCCAAAATTAGTACAAGGACCACTTGCTGGAAAGGTAAGAGGAGTTCATTGCTTATCACAGGAAAGAAATGTGTTATTTACATGTACTATATGAGCAATGAGACAAGAGATCATTATCAAAATTATGGGATTTCATCACCATTCTGAAAGTCCTTTTTTTCTGAAAGTAAAAGAACTATTGGTTTCCTCATGATTGTAGTGTTTGTTTAATAGATAGTGAAGTGTGTAGCAGCTGGTTATAGACACAGTGCAGCAGTAACAGAGGAAGGAGAGCTATACACATGGGGAGAAGGGGACTATGGCAGACTTGGTATTTATATATGATACATTCATTACAAAATCAAAGGATATGAAAATCTGATTGGCTCCTCAATTACAATATGAATCTGATACATTTTCTATTTTTAAATTAGGACATGGTGATAGTAATAGTAAGAACTTCCCCACAAGAGTACAGAATATAGATGTAGTTGGACAGGTGGCCTGTGGCAGCTCTCATACACTGGCTGTATCACCTGATGGAAGAACTGTCTGGTCATTTGGAGGGGGTGATAATGGTAGGAACTTCAAAAACTTTTGTGCCTTGTATATATACATGTAGTTGTTTGGTTTATGTTTGTATTTTATACAGTCTGAGAGTTTTGTTGATTATGTGAAAATTGAGAGACAATTGTTTGATTTACTTGTAAATAACATTGTTTTCGAATTTGTTCATAGGTAAACTAGGTCATGGGGACACCAACAGACAGTATAAGCCCAAGATTGTTGAAGCATTAGAAGGACTGTATATAAGGAAGGTGGCTTGTGGTAGTCAGACATCCATGGCTCACACCTCAGCTGGCAGGGTAACTTTGGTTGATTCTTAATTACATGAGTAATGCCTGAGGAATAATTGAATTGTTTCTGATTCACCTTTGATGCAAGATAGATGAGTATGAAAAAAAGCAAACCACTGTATAGATTTCTTTCATGAGAAAATGCATATATTAGATCTATTACTTGCAATTTACCGAACAGCCTCTGATTTGATTATACATGTATATAACTTTATGGAATTTTTTCTTTGCACATCAATTCATGAATGTGTCTATCAAAATGTCTATTAATACATTTGTATGCATTTAAACAATGAAGCTATACATCTCTGGATGTGGAGCCAGGTTGTCATGTGTCTAGCGATATGTAGATTTCATTTATATATTGCAGTTATACATTTGGGGATGTGGAGCCAGTTTAGGATGTGGTTCCTTGGAGTACACAGCCATGAGGCCTAGATTATTGGAGGACTTACACCTCTGTTCCAAACAGATTCTGGATATAGCTTGTGGTGACAGTCATATTCTAGCACTCACACATGGTATGCTACAAACATGTATTTACAGCGTTTAATTTTGTTTGAGTTGATGTACTTTTGTTTCTAGTCATGTAATCTATGGTTTGTCAAGGGCACAGTACATTAGTGCAGTGTATTATGACATTTCTTAAAAAAATTCTTTGATCCTATTTTAGAGTAAATGTAAACGCTCGGTAATTATAATTGTAAATTTAAACGTACCCGTTTTTTAAAATTAATTAGATACGTAACCTGAAATAAGTTGAATTATTAAAGTACCCGTAACTAAAAATAAATAATAAAGCAATTATTGGATGATTTCTCGATCGCTTTGATAGCCCGATATCACTTTGACTAAAATTAATAACAGATATATTAACATAATGAGTTAAATTAGATACCGATTGCACAATCCATAGTACGATTGTTCAAAAGATTAAGGATTGACAGCCATATACATCTAATGTATTAATTAACTGAACTGACCAATGAAATTTACTGATGGAGTAAACCTGTTTGAGAAAATTTTACTTCCCCTTCACTTGTCAAAAGTGACAGATCTATTTCATGCTTGACCGCACTGCTACCAGTGAAGGCTATTGTCTCCGTACAACACCCCTTTAACGTACACGCGCTTGTATGATCTGACCATGAACTGGTACCGTAAATACTTGGACAAATGTTATTGTAACACGTTTATTTTCTTACGCACGGACTGGTAGCATAAATTAAAGTCAAATACAGGTACAAATTTGATCTATTGATAAATTCTCCGTTCAGGAAAAAGGTATTGATATTCTAAACCAGTGTATTCACCGCATTAAAAAAATATTTGAGCAAATTGCCATAAAAAGTAGCAGGTAATACACCAACGGAGACGGTACTAGTAATTTCAGTGCACAATATACACACTTCTATGAAAAATGTAAAATTAGAAACTTTTGCACTCGTCATTTGATAATTAACCTTTCAGAAAATGAAGTATTTGCCTGGGGGAACAATGCTATGGGTCAGTGTGGTCTTGGTCATGCTCAGAGTCCAATAACTCGGCCCAGAAAAGTTATAGATTTGGAAGGTGTCAGCATTCACCAGATCTCAGCCGGCACTTCACACAGTGTAGCATGGACAACGCTGCCTTCAGACAGGTATGTATCATTGATATTTTCTATTGTTTTGCCATGAAATTTTCCCCAGTTTTACCATGGGATATTTTGATGAAAAAAAATCAACATTAAGAATATTCCTTATTTGTAGACACATGTACATATAGGTCAAAATTTTAAATGCAGTATGTTTTATCAGTACCATTTCTTTTCCAGAAACCTAATTGTTTGGCAGAGGCCATTTTGCATTGACCTTCAGGAGTCTACATTTGCTATCCTCCATTCATTCATGGAGAATTTCTGTACAGGATTTGAGGCCGATTCCCCACCTATTCCATTTCCATCAAAGCAGTAAGTCTTCTCTGCTCTTCTTAAAAGAAATAATTATAACACTTACACAAGGCAAGGCTGAATCAAGAGGAAAAATTACTCAAAGCTGGGTCATTGAGAAAAAATTATCATACTTCAATTTTGTAAGTTGTTTTACATATAATTAAACATGGTTATTTTTGCGAGGGAAAGTTTAGCAAAAAATGTTAGTGCGATGTTTTGCATGGAAAAAATTATGATATTTCATCAAATGTTGTCTTCTATTTTGGACAGCTCTTCCTTCATGTCATATGCACACCATCATATCAATATGAGGAAGATCATAAATTACGTTTAGGATTGATGAGAGACTGTCAAAATTGACGGTAAACAGTCGTAGTTGGTTTCATTTCACATCAGGGTAATTTTTGCAATATGTGTACATTTGCGAAAAACACAAAGGATCCCCATGCAGAAATTTCAACATTTACAGTGTACAAGTGTATTCTCTGTTAGAATTATAAGTTTATGTGGTATTTTTGTGTTGATAAAGGATTTGTAAGTTTCATGAATTAAAAAGTGAAAGCGTAAAAGAATTGAGACATCACATTTAAGAGAAGAGGAGAAACATGTATATGATTATGAGGTTATCTTGAATTAACCGAAAGTCATTAATGTTTTCAGTGACCACCATCATTTTGTACAGTTGTGTCTGAAGATGCTCAGCACCCACCTGACCCTGGCTGGAGCAGGAGGGATGGGCAGTAGTGTCCTAGGCAGTCAAGCTGCTCCCTTAAGGAACCTTCTCTTCAGGCTTATTGATACAGCAATGCCAGATGACATATTAGAAGTAAGAACATGTGAATGTCAGATTCAAATATAAATAAGCAATGTATGGTTTGTAAAATCTCAGATTAAGAAATATCTCAAAATAGAAAATAGACCACAAAAAAGCAAAGATCAATTCTTAGGACTCTGGTCCCTAATCTATACACATGTACGATTTTTCAACAGAACTGTTGTGATTACATAGCTTGGTTATATGATTTTACCAACCTATAGATAGTGAAGGAGACTTTGTCAGTGGGAGCACCTTTATTGTTACCTCCCCTGAGGGAAAGGATGGAGCTCTTACATTCCTTGCTTCCACAAGGACAGGACAGATGGGATACTTTAACAAAGGGACAGGTACCGTTTACCTATATTTTTCATGTGTCTTTTTTACCTAAAGTTTTAATTCGAGTTGAGTACCAACTTGAACATACTGTCATTAAGGACTATCGATTGATACATACAGTATGTTTTTCAGCTTTAATGTTATGTACATGTATATTTTGACTTCAACAACAAATGTACATGTATATTGTCACGTAAAGCATTCCTGAGCTAAGATTTTCTAGTACTGATTATATGGAGATTAAGCTTGATCCAAGGTGTAAGAAGTTATAAGAAGTTATTTAACATAGGTTAGACTCACCCTCCTTTTCTTGTGCTCAATTTATATTTATTAATGCAAATACATGTATATGCTTACTTGATACATGTACAATATTTCTTGTTTACATGTGACTCAAAAGAATTTGAAGTTGTCTATCTTAATAACAGCAAATGCAGCTGAACATAATTTTGACGAGTCTAGATGACAATACCCATATTGCTGCCTTACTTGGACTGAGTGGTATACCAGAGGGACCGTCCTCTCCCAATCATATAGATGCCTCCCTGGATCTACACCTGGCAGAAATACTCATGAAAACTATACTCAGGAATTTGGCTTATGAAACGGTACATGTTAGATAAGTTAAAATAAGTTCATAGAGCAGATATTACGCCTAAATAAATTCTGTGCAATTTCTTTGTCGACGGCGTTTTAAAAACCTGTCGTTACAGATAGATTATTGTGTCCGTAGCGGTTTGTGAATGTTGTTCATCTAACGTGTCGTTAGACTCGTTACAGGTAGATTATTGTAAATAAATTCTGTGCACTTTCTTCGTAGATGGCGTTTCTAGTATATTGATTGCAGCGGTGTTAAATTCCGAGTCGCCTCAGTACATTGTACCATTACTTTGCAGAGTATCGAAAGTTACACATGACATGTATTGTTGTTAGCGACTAAAGAAACATGGGCGGATCCAGGAATTTTTTTCAGGAGGGGTCCTAAAATTCATTGGTCCTAAATTTTTGAAAAAAAAAAACCAAGAAAAAACAAACAAGGAGAAAATCTTGAATTTCCTCCGCGCTGTTCTTGATTAATAATCAAATTATATGTAAAATAGTCTTCTGGCGAGCGGTAGCGAGCCAGCAAAAATTTGTCAGAGTTTGAATAAAAAGGACAGACAATAATACTATTTGCAGCCTCTATAACTGTATTTATTCAGTTAATTGTACTTGTTTATTGACAAAGATGTACAATGTATAAGGGTTGCAAAGGTAAGCATCATTTAAAATTCATATGTATATGCAATAAAATCTGGCGAGCGTAGGCAAGCCCGGGAAAATTTTGAAATGTGGACCAAAAAATGAAAGATTTTAAATACAAATTCATGTTATTTTTCAAATGTTATAACAAAAAAGGGGAATCGGGACTTAATCTTATGAAATATGTATATTTACATGTATAAGCGTTGTAAAACTATGCTTCGAAAATTCCAGGGGGGTCCAGACCCCCGACCCCCCCCCCCCTCTAGATCCGCGCTTGAGAAAGAAAGAATAAAAGAAAGAAACTTGTATTAAAAAAAATCAAACAAACAAACAAAACAACAACCAAAAAACCCAATTCATGAACCCATGTACACACGCACATTTTATAATACATGTATAATGTTCTATTATATTAGTGGATAATGTCTTTATATTAAGTATTTCATTACAAGGTATATATATTTTTTTTTGGAGGGGGAGGCGCTCTTATATTTTAGGCTAAGTAAAAAAAATTGTTAGCTTTCTTTGTAAGAGATTTCTTGGACCCAACGTTGTGTTTAAACTGCTGTCAAAGATGGTCTTTCACAATAAATAATTGGCTTTCATCAATTATCTTAAGTAATTAATAGAAAAGAAACTTTAATATTTACGGGCTCCTTGAATTTTGGTATGGGCTCCTTGAATTCCAGAACAAGGAGCCCGTATGGCTCCTTTGGAATTTCTATGAATTTCAAGCCCTGACTATCATCGCATTTTCATGGGAAGAAAGACTGCCACACATACGTACATGATCAAATGATCGCGCCTTACATTTTCGTTTGTTCTGGGATTTCGAAACCCTTAGATGACAATTCCCGCATAACGGAACCGTTTTATTTTCAGCAACATTTAGACAATGAAGGTCCTCCAATGAATTTACTTTTGCCCATAGTTCATTATATTTCATTTCCTCTTTTTTAATGTCAAGTTCTAAATGACTTAGATGTGATTTCGAAAACTGTAATTTGTTTTTCGCGCCACTTTGAGACTGTCGTCCGGATCTTCTTTATCTTGTTTCACCACTATGTTCAAAGAATAACTATTTGGCAATGAATGGCGACCTCCCAAAGACTTTCACATGCGTGGATTTGGTCCAAAGTTTGAATCATGTCTTGCAGCCGATAAGATTTTTGAGAAGGACTTTTCATTTGCATCTACCCAGTCGCCTTGATCGTCACGATTCATTGTCTCAGCAGGCACGTTATTTAATGCAGATATTTCACTTCTTAATTTTTCACAAAATCCATGGTAACCGTAATTTCGTAAGTCACATATGTTGCATTCCGCAGAAACGCGAGTTTCACGTCCAGGAGAAGTACAAAGGACTAACGACGTCCGACATGTTGGACATAATGGTTAAAATTGACTGTTTAGTATGTGTCGGGGTATAAATGTTCTATAAGATTGGTAAGAACCAATATAAACATTGTCATCGCGGATGGGGTCTGTCACAAGCTATAATTATAGGATTAGGAGTACAATGGCGAGGTACACGATACATATCCTTATTAATGTAAACATGGTCAATGTCATAAAATCTGTACAGATGTTAGTAGACCTAACATGATATGTATCAGGAGAGGATCTAGAAAACTGTACACCTTTAACGAGGAAAGAATGAGAAACGATAGGGAATTAGTTTAGTTTAAACAATAGAATTTTTTTTATAAAATGATCAAATTCAAGATAACCCCACTTGTTGCTATGTACATAAGTTACCTTGGCAACGGTAACTATATTCTATAATATTACTTATTTTGCAACTTCAGAGTCATTTTAAAAAATTTTGCATCATGATGGACAGATAAAAATTATTGGAAAATATCCAACACAAAGAGCTCTTTCAAAAACCGTGAAAAAGTTATGAGGAACATATGTTACCATGGCAAACAATTTTTATTATTTTTATAAAACAGTAATTATTAATCTCAGGAAGATCAAATTCAATAACAATAAAGATCAAGAAAGCCTCTATCAAAATACAATAAAAAAGTTTCAAATAATTAATGGTTGCTATAGTAATTTGGCCATACATTATAAAAATAAGCATTTTTTTTGGTTTGTTTTTCGAAGCCTTTTCCTCAAAAAACAAAACAGGCTTACACAACCTTTTTTACATATACGATAAAGCAAAGTCTAAACTTTATTTTAGATTTAAAAAAAATCAGATTACTTAACTTTTGATGCCCGTATCCAAGGACTCAAAGTGGGCCTATTTTACACAATCGTTCCCATAGCAACGGGCTATTTACTGAAAATTTGAAAAAAGTTCTTTCATGTCATGAAAGATCTTCTTGAATACATTCATCAATTTTCAACACTTTGAATTAAAATTCAATGATCTAGTAAAAAAGGACTCTAACCATTGTCCAAAATTGCTTTCATTTTTGCAATTTGAGGTCATGTTGCCATAGCAACGAACAGAAACTTTGTCTTAATGTGAATGCTTATGTTTTATTTGCATAAACAACTCAAAAATTGTAAGTAATTTATCATTGAATTTTGAAAAAAAAATGCCAAAAACACTATTTTGATAGGGTACCTGTGTTGTTGCTATGGAAACATGTAGATAAGACCATAAACCCAACATTTATTATTACTTCATTTGAAATAGCAATGATAGGGTACTGATAATTCATCAGTGTTTGTTTTAGATTATGCTGCATAAATGATACATGTGACTTCAAAAATGCCCCAAAATGCTTTTTTTTTCAATATTCAAAGTCCGTTTCCATGGCAACTGGATGTGATATTAAGAAAATTTTTAACAAATTTTTACTTTTGGGTCAGACTCATCCTTATGTACAAATTTTATCCTAATCTGAGACATGCCATGCCATGCGTCCTTCATAAAAGTGCAAATGCTTACAGAGAATAGCTATTAATACTCATTGTCGTGATAATTCGATTTTACTAGTATCTGGTTGTTTCATTCATAACGTCTGAAGATTGCAAAGGCTACTTTAAATATCTGGTATGATAGTTACTTTTAACGAAAGTACCTTTATACTATACATTATCATTATTGACACGATAAAATCTCAATTGACTTTTGTTTAAAAAAAACTAAAAACATAGCATTTTGTATAACTTATTTTTTTAATTTTCGCGCGCGAGAGAGAGAGCATATAATATTATAAAATTAATTGTTCCTCATAAACATTGTAAATAGATTTACTTATATACGTGATTTCTAAAATTGCAGTTTACTTTCTTTCTTCTGTTTAATTATGAAGTTTTATATATCTGAACTGCAAGTCTCTATAAATGAGGACCGTTATGTTTTGCTTCACCGCACACACTGTCCAGGTAAATGGAATCCCTGCCATCTACGAAGAAAGTGCACAGAATTTATTTACAAAAATCTGGGTACCTGTAAAATGCGAAACGAAACAAAACGAAACAAAATGGAAACGAAAAGAAACGAAATGAAAACGAAACGAAATTGAACAAAACGAAACGAAATGAAACGAAACGAAATGAAAACGAAACGAAATGAAATGAAACGAAATATAATAGTTACAAAATGAAACGAAATACATATACATGTAAAAAGAAACCAAATTTATATACTAGCGAATGCATGAGGTTTGCGTTGGGGGGGGGGGGGGGTGAAATATCTGTTTTAAAAGTGAGATTGAAAGATCCATAGGTAATTGGATGGTCAGGATACCCTTTCAATATAAATAATTAAATATGAAAATGAATTAGATTATCAGTGAATATCTTATTTTCAAATCCTTAACCCAGAAAAACGATGAAAAAAGAATGCATATTAATTGTAAAAAGTGTCAAACTGGTTCAATATTGAATATAGCTAGATATTCTTTTTCCTTTCTTCTCTGTGGTATTTGTACTTGAACGAACAATTTTTTGCCTCATATATATAAACCTCACCCTTTCATCCCTTTAAAATTTACCCATTTTCTTTGAAAAGATTTGAAAATAAAATATTCACTAATACTCTAATTTCCTTTTCATACTTTATTATTTATATCAAAAGGGTATCCTGACCATCCGATCCCCTCTGGATCTTTCATTCTCGCTTTCAACACAGATATTTCAATATCCCCATATCCACCCCCCACTCCCCCCCCACCCCCCATCCCCCCGCCAAAAAAAAAAAAAAAAAAAAAAACTAACACGTAAATAAATTTCGTTTCTTCTTACATGTATTTCGTTTCATTTTGTTCCCATTTCGTTTCATTTCATTTCGTTTTGTTTCATTTCGTTTCGTTTTCATTTTGTTTCGTTTCATTTCGTTTCGTTTTGTTCAATGTCGTTTCGTTTCCATTTCATTTTGTTTCGTTTTCATTTCGTTTCGTTTCGTTTCGTTTCCATTTCGTTTTGTTTCTTTTCGTTTCGCATTTTACAGGTACCCCAAAAATCTACCTTTAACGAGTCTAACGACACGTTAGATGAACAACATTCACAAACCGCTACAGACACAATAATCTATCTGTAACGACAGGTATTTAAAACGCCGTCGACGAAGAAATTGCACAGAATTTACTTAGGCGTAATAATGAAAACAATTATTCAGATTTAACTTCAGTACCACCTTACCAAAAGTATTATGATATGAAGATGTTGTTAGTTAATGTTATTTTGAGAAAATACTATCAAGTTTTACTTGCATGTTTGTTAGTTAAAGATTTTAATGTAAAAAAAATGAATGTTTAGCAATAGTTACTCAATTTTTTTAATCCATTATAATTTTCGTCTACATGCACATACATGTTCTCTCTACTCTTAGGATCAGTCCTTAAATGAGCTAGAGAAGAACCTAGACATGCAGAGTGATACCAAGATATTTATGCCAGAGTTTATCCACCTTGATAGTCTATTGTCATCCCTACATAAACACCTCCTGGCATTCTGTCATAGTAAACCTAGATGGTCTAAGGGACTGGCACCGGCTGTACAGCTACTCAACAACCATGTAGCTCTGATGATACCTGTGGCTAAGGGACTTTATATGAAGGCCAAGGACCTACTAGAGAAGTCACAGCCGTTCCCACTTACAATATGTACTATTGAAGGTTAGACTGATACGCAATAGTTTTGAAACGGTTTTCTGTATTGTGAAGAACATAACAAATGCTTCTATATCATGAATGATTTACTAGTACATGTACCTGTACATAGACATGAGTTGATTTTACATGTGTAGCATATTACGTGTATTTCAGACATCCTATACAACTCTCCAGCTGGGTCAATGTTGCTTCACATTCTTACAGCACTTTTATTACTGCCACAGTCCATGGTGAATCCCCTACAAACAGAACTTGTCTCACTCCTTGCTGTGTTGGATCAGATCTGTAGACTAGTTCCAAACATAGATGACATTGAGGCATTAGAACTTGAAGGCAAGTGCATTGCTAATGGACATTTAGTTTATGATGTCCTGCAAAAAGATTTCTAGACCTGTATAATTGACCCATCCAATTGCAGGAAACAAAGTGCTCAATTTTGTTATGTAACAAATGATTTTTCCTAACAGAAGCAAGATTGGAACTTTTGTCAGACATCAAAAATGCATTGCTTTGTCATGAATTTTCTCAAAATTTTTGCATATTTAGAAAGGTTTGTAGGACAACATACTTTCTCAACATATTTTAAAGTGAAAAGGCTTGATTCTTGTATTTTCTTATGTGGAATTTATTAATTTTCTTATATAGTCAAACCTGTCTTAAAATGACCCTCTTTTCAGCGACTTCCTGCTTTTTATGACCTTTTTCATTTCTCCCAACACTTTTCCCATTAAATTAACTTTTATATAGCGACAACCTGTTTAACGTGACAACGACCGCAATTTTTCTGTCCTGCACCAAATTTTGAACCTGTTTATTACGACTTTAAGTGTTGTTTGGGACTTGAACTACATAATATTTTACATTGAATCTCTTCATCAGTGTATTTTATAATTTTATACTTCTGTGATATATTTTTTTAAGATAAAATCTAACATGATTTTACATTTATGATCTTATACTACAGAAATTGTGTTAGTCATAATCAGATCAGCTTGAACCTGTCTTAAGTGACCTCTTTTCTTTCGGCCCTTGCAATATCACATAAGACCGTTTTGACTATTTTATTGAAATTACGATCTGTATATTACATCTTTTAATGTTGCTCGGAACTCAGGCTACATAATGTTTTACATTGAATCTCTTCATCAGTGTCTTTCATGATTAAACTCACGTCTCAGCTTCAATATGTGTATTGTAAAGATGTGTACTAACACTTGATTTAAGATGGAGACAGAGTATTGAAGGATGACAGGTGGCTGTGGATTGTTGACATGGAGAGGACTTGTAGTACCCTGATAGGACATTCTCTAGGTGCAATGCTGATAGGGGAACAGTTATCACAGGAAGAAAAAAATTGTTTACCTTGGCTGGAAAATCATGTATTCCGTAATGGTGCATCACATAATGCCTGGCCCAGTAAAATAAGTATGTATCAGCAATAAGATTAGAATTATTGTTATTTGCCTGGAGGTTGCATTGATTTCGTAGATTGATACATGTACATGTATGATATATCCATTCTTTTTTAATTTAGTCAATCTAACATACATTTGTAAATGGATGTGTCACATGTAAAAAGAGGATCCATTGAGAGTTTTTTGAGGTATTGTATTAGTATTATCATATCCATTAAATCCTCTATATTACAGATCAGCTGATACTAAGAATGTGTGACTGTATAAAGAATCATCAACTACACAGTGATATAGTGGAGAAGTTAGAGCTAGACGGTGATACCATTGTCCTGTTGGAGTTTTGTTGTGGGATAAAGTCAGAGAATTCTTGTCATCTATGGGATATGATGGATAGCTATGCAAAGAGAGAGGGTATGAACATACGTGTATGAACTGTACAAGCTTACAGTACAATTGTATCATCTTTGTTTAAATTTCATCAAGTCTGTTTATGATACATAGCAGTCACGTAGGTCTTTATTAAAGAAACAAATACTGATCCTTTATGAATGATCAACATTGATATATTGTAACTTAAGATTTGCTATTCTTTTCAATGGAGCAGGTTCGGTAACATGGAAAATCGGCCCTAATTGGCCGGATTGCAAAGCAATTCCGGCCTATAGATTGACGATGTCCGTCCATCCGTCTGTCGTCAACATTTTGGTTAAAGTTTCTGGTTGAGGCAAAATCTAAGGAACTATATGCAGTAGAAACTTTATATTATACATGAAGCTTGCCCATGACAAGACCTTTCAATTTATGCCGTAACATTTGACCTAGTGACCTTGACCTTAGACTTTGACCTAGTTAAAGATTTTGGTTAAAGTTTCTGGTTGAGGCAAAATCTAAGTAACTATATGCAGTAGAAACTTTATATTATACATGAAGCTTGCCCATGACAAGACCTTTCAATTTATGCCGTAACATTTGACCTAGTGACCTTGACCTTGGACTTTGACCTAGTTAAAGATTTTGGTTAAAGTTCCTGGTTTAAGCAAAATCTATGGTACTGTATGCAGTAGAAACTTTATATAATTAATGAAGCTCGCCCATGACAGGACCTTTCAATTTATGCCGTAACATTTGACCTAGTGACCTTGACCTTGGACTTTGACCTACTCAAAGATTTTGGTTAAAGTTACTGGTTTAAGCAAAATCTATGGTACTGTATGCAGTAGAAACTTTATATTATTAATGAAGCTCGCCCATGACAAGACCTTTCAATTTATGCCGTAACATTTGACCTAGTGACCTTGACCTTGGACTTTGACCTAGTTAAGGATTTTGGTTAAAGTTCCTGGTTTAAGCAAAATCTATGGAACTGTACGCAGTAGAAACTTTATTTGATACATGTAGGTTGCCTCTGACAAAACCTTTCAATTTATGCTGTATAATTTGACCTATTGACCTTGACCCTGTTAGTGACAAAAACTCACTTTGCAATCCGGCCATACCGTCTTTAGCGGTGTTTTATTTTAAAATGTTTTAGATTTCTATTGTATTTCGTATCAAGGAAGTTAAATGTGTGGTTGTTTGAAATACCAAATAAATATTTTGATTTACGTGCAATACACCAAAAGATATGGCTTCAAAATTGGCTTAAAGTCGTAAAATACTGAAAAATCGTAAGAAATTGGCATAGTTCTGGTCAAAATTTATGAAAATATGTGGGACGCCAGCCCTCACCCAAAATAATTTTCATATAAAAAGTTGAACTTGCAATTTATCGTTCGATCTACATAAAATTTATGTTGGGTGAGGGTTGGCGCCTATACTAATTTTAAAGATTTATGAAAAAATATAGCGATTTTCCGTCATGCAGAGCAAATGACGTCAAAATATGACGTCATAACTAACGCACGTGATGTATATTTACTCTCTATTTCGTATTTGAGATAAATATAAGAGATGCTGAATCATAATTTTCATAAAATTATTTTTCGCAAAAATTTAGGGCCGATTTTGTGAATTAGTGAACATACCCCTTTGGAAATATGATTTGATTTTAGGTTATCAAGCAATAGTCTTCTAGTACTTTAATCAAGATTCCATGTTGAACTTCTACATTTATTTCTCAAATAAGTTATTAGGATATGCAGTGAGAAAATAATCACTGATTATACTTAGATTTAGAGACATGTGATATCAGTGATGATGACCTTGACTTGGTGTCCAGATGTGTCCTTGTTGTTCTACTCAAGCATTGTAATCTGGTTAAGCCAGCATTGAACAGTAAAAGGTAAGTCTGACAGAACTCTATCCATTCAGTATACAGTCAAACCTGTCTTAAACACTCTTTTCAGTGACTTCCTGCTTTATACAACCTTTTTCATTCCTCCCAAGCAATTTTCCTATCAAATTATTCTGTATTTAGCAACAACCGTAATTTTCCTGTCCTGTACCTAATTCCCAACCTGTATATCACGACTTTTAGTGTTGCTTGGAACTCAAACTACATAATATCTTACATTTAATCTCTTCATCAGTGTGTTTAATAATTAAAACTTCTGTTATATATTTTTATGCCCCCGGAATCAAAGATTCGGGGGCATATAGTTTTTGGCCTGTCCGTCTGTTTGTCTGTCTGTTTGTCCGAAAAACTTTAACATTGGACATAACTTTTGAATGGGAAGTGATAGGGCTTTCATATTTCACATGTGTATTCCTTGTGACAAGACCTTTCCATTGATACCAAAATTTTTGACCTTGTGACCTTGACCTTGACCTTTGACCTACTTTTCAAAAACTTTAACATTTGGCATAACTTTTGAATGGGAAGTGATAGGGCTTTCATATTTCATATGTGTATTCCTTGTGACAAGACCTTTCCATTGATACAAAAATTTTTGACCTCGTGACCTTGACCTTTTAACCCAGTGACCTCACATACATGTACTTAACAGAAAATAGTGTTCATACTAACAAAGATGCCACCGGGGGCATTTGTGTTTCACAAACACAGGCTTTATTTAACGAGGCCCTGGACAATAAGATAACTCAAAAACAGAAATAGAGATTTTTATTAAATTCATATCATAATGTCATTTACTTATTTACAAGAGTTTGGTGAAAAATGAATCAATTTCACCGCTTAGTTTTTCGGGGGGACCATCTCAAAGATTTCCTTGTTTTCTCCATATGATTTCATAGAAAAACAAGATTTTTTGCATTATAATTGCAATTTATGAAAAAACTGAAATAGAGAATTTGATAGGATTATCATATGTTGAAAAGAGAAACATAAGACAAAATATATCAGGTTCAGTGGAAGTTTGACCGCCTGTGTGAGCTTCAGGGAACATCTCAAAATCATATTTTTACATATTTGCCCTTTATTTTGAAATAAAGACATCATAAAGGATGAATATGTCCTTACAGTTCTTCTTTACGGCATATAATATTTGTTAGTATATATTTCTCTAGAAAAAGACAGCAAAATTTTATCGGGAAAATATATCAGGGGCGATCTCAAAGCATATTTTGCAATTTTACACATAACTTGTACTCTGTCTTTATCAGTACAATTGAAATTATAAAAAAACTGAAATAGAGAATTTGATGACATGTTCATACAGTGAAGAGTGAAACATAAGCCAGAATATATCAAGTTCTGTACAACTTTGACCGCTTGTGTGAGCTTCAGGGAACATCTCAAAATCATATTTTTAGCATATTTGCCCTTTATTTTGAAATAAAGACATCATAAAGGATGAATATGTCCTTATAGTTCTTGTTTACGGCATATAATATTTGTCAGTATATATTTCTTTAGAAAAAGAATTCAAATTCAATCGTGAAAATATATCAGGGGCGATCTCAAAGCATATTTTGCAATTTTACACATAACTTGTACTCTGTCTTTATCAGTACAATTGAAATTATAAAAAAAAACTGAAATAGAGAATTGGATGACATGTTCATACAGTGAAAAGTGAAACATAAGCCAGAATATATCAAGTTCTGTACAACTTTGACCGCTTGTGTGAGCTTCAGGGAACATCTCAAAATCATATTTTTAGCATATTAGCCCTTTATTATGAATGAAGGCCTCATAAAGGATGAACGTTCTCACATATTTATTGTTTATAGCATATCATATTCATTAGCATATATCTATCCAGAAAAAGACAGCAAAATGATGTTGCCAAATATGTAAAGGACCATTTAAAAGCATATTTTTGCAATTTTACACATAACTTGTACTCGCAGATATAAAGTGAAATTAAAAAAAACTGAAACAGAGAATTTGATTGCATATTCTTATATATTATAAAGAGAAACATAAGACAGAATATATCAAGTTCTTTCAAGTTCGATTTCCAGCCATTTTGTGTGAGCTTCAGGGAACATCTCAAAATCATATTTTTTAACATATCTTCCCTTTATTTTGAATAAAGAACGAATGTGCTCGTATAGTTATAGGGTTTGTTCCTGTCATACTTCCTACTCAAGGTACTTTGAGTTGGAAGTATGACAGGAACAAACCCTTTAACGAATTAATCATACCGAGAACCATTTCGTAACGTTTTCCGTGTAATTCTTAACGTTTGAAAATTTATTGACCTAACTCGGTGTCAAGGTAGGACACAATGTGACCGTAATACTGCGACGTCATCGGCTGAAATTAGTTCGAGGCGTGATAATACGACAAATCACATCCCTCTTGGGAAAGACAGCCAAATGCTATCACCAGAATACAAAATGTATGTAAGGGACAATCTCAAATCAAATTTGTGTAATTTTAAAACATATAACTTGTATTTGCAAGTCTCGAAGATAAAATGAACAAAGCGTTTTTCTCTTATTGTCTTATCTTTTGTCTAATTTGATTCAGCAATATCGCTGTCTATATCATTATTCTAAAATTTTAATACATCGTATTTTGGGGGAAACGTCTGAAAAGTTACAAGGATTACTCACAGATCACACATTAATCTTTAAACTTTGCATGCTCCCCTTGCAGAATCGCGTACTCGACAGGTCTCGGATCTATAAGCGTTTCTATAGGCGTTTTAACTATACTATATAGACGGCCGAACCCAAAACCATACTCTCCCGTAAACGACCCCCCTCCCAAGTATCAGTGACCCTCCCCCTTCCGAGGGAGGAGTTGATGTACTTTGTCCATCCCTCTGTAGACGTCCACATAGAAATCACCCTAGCTACGCCACTGTCAAGATTAAGTATAGTATTGCATGCTCACGCGAAATTGCAAAAATAAATCGAATACGATAAAAAAAATCATGGATGGATACCAAATGTAAAGTAAAATTCAAAAGAATAAGGAAAGTGGAAAGGGGCTACCCCCTCGCACGGGAATAGATTGGGTCGAGTTGTTTATGAGCGACTCCTATTTCCTCGAGCTCTTTTCCCGATTATTGCGCATAATATTTTCAAATTCATAAAATGGACCAAATGAGTTGAAATGACCGAGCTGGACCACCTCTCCCCCTCTCTGATATATTTCTATTCCATGCAATTTTATCCGATCGCTGAGCTAATAAAAATGTACGTTGAAGACAATGATTACGTCCATCATCGTGGTCATAACAATTTATGGAATGGAGTATGCTGTAGGACAAAGTATTCTCTGGTTGAACTGCACTATATATTGGTTAGGGTTATCTCAGGGGCGGATACAAGATTTGGGTTTAGGAGGGCGTCATGAATATCAAAAAGGCAAATGGTCTGGGGACCGCTTCCCCCTTCCCCCAGTGGGTCCAGGACGAAGTCATGTTTTGGGTTCCTTTGACCAAAAGAACGGAAAATGTATAATTCATACAAAAAACGTAGAAACCATGTATTATTGAATATATCTGGCGAGCGAAGCGAACCAGCGAACTTTTTAAAATTGTTTTAGAGGGGATTGGGGTACACAACCCAAATGGCATCCCCTTTGCTGCAAAAGTACATGTTTGTTGACTAAAATCTTAGTACATATGTCAGAAAAAGACCGTCCAAATAAGGTGTAGTATCACTTTATAATTCTGGCTATTTTAGCTTGAAATGGTCATGCTTAGCAAATGGTGTGAAGTTAATCTAAATTGAGTAAGGTGGCGAGCGGCAGCGAACCAGCGAAAACTTTCCGACATTCGACTCAAAACAGCCTGAAATTGAGTATACACATAAAGGTTAAGCCCCCAAAATACCTTATTTCGATGATTTTAGGGGGGGGGGGGCGTGCGCCCCTTGCGCCCCTTCAAAATCCGCTCATGTATCTATACCGAAATTAACCCCAAAAATGAAGAATCGGAAAATGTATATATCTCGGAAACTTCTATAACTTATAAATAAAAGTGAATTTTCGCTCCGGCTCAATTTCAGAGAATGAAACCCTGAAAATAAAATGCATACTATATATTTATACAGCTACATTTTCTGATTGCAGGACCGGAGCGCCTCGTTTCAATGAATTAATATACTTTATTTAATATCTTATATTTATAAATTGCTTGTGAAACCTTGAGAAAAAAAAATCATGTAGCGACTTTAATCTGAGTACTTCCCCCTTTTTTCCCCTGGAAAAATAAGAAAATGACATATATCTATGTAAAATACATTTGCTTATCTTCATACGTATTACGAGGATATATGTAAAATATACTTTAAATAATTCAATATAAAACTTTAATAATTGAATATGTTCCACTAGATTATAAGAGGCATGCAGATCCCTCGCAAAATTTTCTAGTTTAACAATGCCATCCGACTTCATGAGAGAGAGAGAGAGAGAAAAAAAAAGAAGTTAAAGTAAAATGAAGATTCGTCAGCGTTGTTGATTATGAAATTTGCGAGTAAGGTGAGACGATTTACTTGCTACAACTTGGCTGATAATTCTCTCGATTAGACGAAAAGGAAGATCAAGCCATTTCTGAACAAAAAGAATAATAATGATGAGAAAACACGTGCTTCCGTGCCGTGCGTATTACTAGCTAGCACCCCCTCCCCCTCCCCGCCCAATGCATTGGGATTATAATACGATGATTTATGATGCAAAAAAATATGTGTACATAGTATCAGGAGAGTACATCTTGTTGTTGTTGTTGTTGTTTTTACAAAATTAATGAATTGAAAATAGTTTTGATCGATGAAGTTCTATTTATTTTTCTATTTGTTTCTTGTTTTTTTTTCTAAAGGCCCCCGTTATAAAATAATATAACTATTTAGTGGGAGGAGGTGCACCAAATAATGATAATATTAAAAACCTTGAGACAATCCTAGTCTGACGATCTCATCATCTAACCATGCTTTGCATTAATCTTCGTTTATTACGAACATACACAGATTGCTAGACTATTGATTTTTAGCGCGGCGTTAAATGCTTTGTCGCGTCATTTGATTGTGACGTCATAGTATGGCAGTACGTTAGGTGCGATGTAGAGATAAAAGATTGAACCGGTTACGGGAATGCGCGAAACGATGCGCACACGTTTTGTCCAGGGCCTCGTTAAAGATCTAATGTGGTTTTATTTGTGCAATATGATTTATTGATAAATACATATATTAATAGATTCAGTAATTCATTTAATTGTATTGCCTTTATAGCACGGAAATTGTGTTGGTCTGAGTTAGATCAGCTTGAACCTGTATATGACCTCCTGTCTTATGTGTCATAATTTCTACCAGCTGTTGTAAAGTCACATGAGACAGGTGTGACTGTATACTGTAAAAGTAGAATATTTTGCAGTTAAATAAAAGTAAATAATTTTGAATGGACAATGATTTGCAGATCCGCTCCCGCTAGAATTTAGTTACACATTTGGTATTCAAATTCACTGAGACAAACATTTGCGGTATGAAGCTTACCCCAAAAGTAACAAAGGTTAAACTGTAAATTGGTTTTTATTCGTCAGGTACCAATTTTCGTCAGTGCCTCCCTTGACGAAATTACGTACCCAGGAATATAAATACTCCTGACAAAATATAGTGTAGAAAGAAAAATTTGAAAGACATGCAAATGATAAATCATTGAAAACTGAATACGCACACAAAGTCGCAAATAATGTACTTCTAATTACCAAAATGATATGTTTTTACAACAAGGTAGGTGGTATACATGTCTCTAATTGTTTGTTTACCAATAGTTGTTAAACAAACAATGAAAACAAACGCATGTATACGGTCTATACCTGAATGTTAAGTTAGCATTTGAACAGAAGAATTTACGTACTGACGAAATGGTCATTTTTAACGAATTGACGAAAATTGGTACTGACGAAAATAAAGCAATTTACAGTACACCGTGAATGATTCTAGGTATAGAGTACATGTACAAGTACACATATATCTGACAATGATCTGTAGGTATAGGGATTGATATTCTGAGTTCTTGTTGTACTCCTCTAACATTGTTATAAGCCAGCACTGAACAGAAAAGGAAGTGTATGTAAATCTCAGAAGTCACATATTTTGGAATTGTTCCATTACAATAATATACTGTACATGTATGTGTACTTTTTGTACCAGGTCAAACAAACAAATTGACAGTCTCTATGAGGAGGTATACAATGTCAGGAGACAACTGTGTCAGTATAAGAAAGGTAGACAACACCTGGATGACAAGAGAGTTAAGCTCTTCCCCGACGACAAAGCCCCGTCGTCACATAGCAGGTCAGCAGAGACAGAGGAGGGGTCAGAGGTCAAGGACAATGAGGCACAAGAGGGAGGGGAGATAAGAGAGGAGACAGCATCAGAGGGAGCATTGTCAGGTAAAAATGTTGGTCACATTTTCAAGGTCATTATCACTTTAAAAGGTTAAATGCATTATCATAATGATCAAGGTAATATTTTCAAAACTGAACACAAAAGATCGCATCATACTGAAAAGTTTTCCACTGTAGATTATATTCTTTTTAATGCTCAGACTAGTTTACTTTTTATGAATTTTTACAGAATTTAAGTGTAGGATATGTTTTACACTTTCATCTGCCAAAATAAAGTCATTTCTTGATACTTTTAAGAATCCACAGAGATCATCTTAACCATTTGAGCCTACTTTTGTTTCAACAGAAGAGATTATGAAAAATGCATAATTTTAGCTTTTGTTCTATTGAAAAATAGCTTTTTATTGAGAAAGACTATAGAATAGTTTCTTTCAATGTAAACGGGACAAACCATCACATATTCTCAGTTACAGTATATTATAATACACACAATCTTATATATTAGATGATGAAGGTACCATAAAGGATTCCCCACATACTCACAGAGAAACAAGTTATGAGGATGTCTGTCAGGAGTACATACAGAGATGTTTACTACTACTGCTTGGTGTTAGAGCCGCTGTCACAGGTAAGATGCCTGTCAGGAGTACATACAGAGATGTTTACTACTACTGCTTGGTGTTAGAGCTGCTGTCACAGGTAAGATGTCTGTCAGGAGTACATACAGAGATGTTTATTACTACTGCTTGGTGTTAGAGCCGCTGTCACAGGTAAGATGTTTGTCAGGAGTACATACAGAGGTGTTTATTACTACTGCTTGGTGTGAGAGCCGCTGTCACAGGTAAGATGTCTGTCGGGAGTACATACAGAGATGTTTATTACTACTGCTTGGTGTTAGAGCCGCTGTCGCAGGTAAGATGTCTGTGAGGAGTACATACAGAGATGTTTACTACTACTGCTTGGTGTTAGAGCCGCTGTCACAGGTAAGATGTCTGTCAGGAGTACATACAGAGATGTTTACTACTACTGCTTGGTGTTAGAGCAGCTGTCACAGGTATGATGTCTGTCAGGAGTACATACAGAGATGTTTACTACTACTGCTTGGTGTTAGAGCCGCTGTCACAGGTACAGTACACATGTTTGTGTTGTATTTGTGATCATTTGTGTACCAAAGTGCATAAATAAAATATATAGCAGCCATCAATGATATTGTATCCCAGAGTATAGCATTTTTAGTTGTTCAATACTGTTAGTTATTAGGTTTATGACTGGCCTACTTTGGAAATATAGGGGATAAGTTGTGATCATGTTGGAGTGAGGCAAAGTCAGGCCCCACTATTATCAAAACTTCCCTATATTTCCATGGTAGATCAGTCATAAACCTAATAACAAATTCATTATATCGAGGACAATTTCTGTTTACAAACTAAATGAAATAAAAGTTTATTTTGAATGACAAACACTTATTAGGTCATTTGGTGCACAATTTGCTTGCTCTGACATCACCGTCACATCAGTGACCTCAAAATAAGACCATGCAAATGTAACTTATTCACGAAGACGTTCACAGTCGATACAGGAAAGTTTTACGATGAGAAATGAAGCTCTACTATTTTGAAGTAAGAAAAAAGAGATACTACTCTAAAATTATAAATGTAGGTAAATGAGTGTCTTTTTTGGTTGTGTTCATGGCTTATATGATCTGATTTGTCCTCTACAAAATACAGTACAAATCATTACACGTGTCTCACTTTTTTACACATGGGATTTACACATTGACCTTAAGCTTATATTACATGTAAACATGTCATAAATGTCCTATGCACATGTTGACAGGCAAATTGATCTTTGACCTTACTGTGGTTGATTTTACATGTAAATTTTGAAAAAGGAAGTACATCAAACAGAAGGTGATGAAATGAACATTTGACCTTGACATCAGTGTCTTACTTTAATTACATGTAAAAGAGATGAATTCTTACATGTAATTCTTTAAGGTGAGATAAAATATAATTAAGTATAATTAAATGGTAACCTTTCACCTGAGGCTTAATTCTATTACATGTGAAAATACATTTACGTGTACATGTATGTAAAAGGTAGCCATCTTATTTTCCTCACTTCAAATCAGAATGAGGGGGTAGGCTATGGCCTCATAGCCAGGCAATCATGTGACATGATTTACGCAATCTAATGGGAAGAAACTAGTCAGAGATGCAATAAATAAAATTATCAAAAAATGTGTGATATCATAATATTATCATTGATGATGACTTGGATTTAATGTCAAGACGTGTTCTTGTTGTGCTTCTCAAACATCATAATATTTGTTTTACTTAATGACATAGACCTTATTCACGTACAACTTGATTTCCCCTAATAACGCCATGCCTACATATACAGTGTATATATTTTTCCATTCATAATACCATAGTTAAAACATGCAGATTTGAAATCACATTTCTTTGAAATGCTTGCCATTTGTTTTCAGATCAGCCATCCTTACAAACTAGAGAAGTTGATGATCTGGAAACCTCCTCTAATGATCTCTCAGGTACGATGTAATGAGTATCTGTATTTATAAATTAAGGAGGTATTGAACACCTGGACGCCAAATTCAATTTTTCTAAAAATTTCTGAAGTTATATATTTCTTGTCTTTCCTTGACTATACAATCTTACATTTGATTCTATCCACAGGAAAATTTTCTAGGAGACTTTGAAATATGCATTAATCGACGTTTTCATGAATTTCTTGATGACGTCATAATATTGAAAGCATCATTCCAGTTCTCCTAAAGCTATAGGAAATTAATTTTGATATAACTTCCAAAATATCCATAAATATATTGCACTTACATATGGAAAAGATAAAATGAATTGCGTTTTAAACACAGGCAGGATACTTGAATAAAAGATGACAATGTCGCTAAAAAAATTGCAATTTCGAGCCAATAAACTGTAGTTGCTAGTTAATTATTTGGCATACTGTGGATGAATCTTTGTTAAAAACTTTCAAAATTATTAAGAATGTCCAGAGATGATTTCATGATTAAGTGGGAAAAATTGAACTTAGGATTAAAATATTACAAGGCTTTATATTTTCGATTTTTTTCTTCCAAAATCGTCCATTTTCAATGAAGTGACATCAGCTTTCCTGTAATGTAAATTTTTCTCAACGAATACACTGTGATTAAGATTGGATTTTCTATTTTATACATGCAAAGTGTCAATGCAATACGTTTAGTAATAATGTTTTTATTGCATTTTGAATGCGAAGGTTTGTGACACCATTTTTCCCGATAACGTCGAAATGATGTCATGGTTTGCTCATGGATAAAACTCCCAAAGTCCTAAATTTCGAAAATCGCCATAATTTCTTCAAATGACGCCGGAAATTATTCAAACTTCATCAGGATACTCAAATGCGTATATCAATCAGAGTATCAAATGTTTTAAAGGAGTTAAGAATGTACTTTTCCTACAAAGTAAAAAAAACAAATAATGCCTCCGCCAACTTGGTGTTCAAACCCTCCTTAAATCTTTAGCATTGCAGGAACTGTTCATACAATATTCATGGTCATAAGATCTGTTCCATCTACTCTACCTTCATTGAAGAGGTATCATGTATTGGTATAATGTGTACATTTCTTTTGCAAAGGTATTGTGCTTACATTAGGAATAGTAAAGAATGCATTTATTTTCCTGGGTAAAGCTTTTTGTCATGATCTTGTAGAATATTATCAAATTGGAAACATCTACAAATAATAAAATCGTCCGTTTTTAACAAAGACTTTCTGTAAAAGGAAACATTGTTTTGTAAACAAGTACATACATGTATGATAAAAATGTACAAAATACTAAATGGGGAACAAGTGACAAGAACATTAATAGTTTTTAAATCAATATTTTCTGTATGATTTTTAAACATACATTTGTTTCTGGTGAACTAAGTCCCTGAAAAGGATTTTGTTTTACTTTTGGTATAAGTGTAAACATTTTGTAGTTAACCAGTCATCAGATGTAGCAGGAGAGAAGTTTAGTCCTGGTAAGTTACAGAGGCATGGTAGTGTACCAGATCTCTCCTCCTCCGGTAGGGACTTCTATAGAGATAATACAGAAGCTAGAGGAACCGTGAGTACATTATATCCACTAGAAATAATGTGTAGATATTGTGCACATGTATATTCATAATTGTTCCTTGCTATGCCAAAATTTTTAATCTCTTAAATTTTACCGAGACATTACACTTAATACATGTATGTTAATTACCTGCAAAGAAAACTGATAAAATAGGAGTACACATGTGAACTTTGAAAACTAGTCAGTCTTGAACACTAGTTATTCTATTTCTATCTTTTAGGATGACAATGCAGTATCAGCACAGAGATATGGAACATCCACTCCAGGGACTTCTCCTCAAGGTCTGTGTAAATTGATAGATACTTGTACATACTGTATGTTTATATTTTTCATAAAACCTCAGATGCAATTGTATTACTGTAACGTCTAGTTGGTTAAAAAGCTCTACGGAGTTTATGTTTTTGTTACACTGTACATATTGCTGACTCAAAATAAATATTACATGACTTGACTTACTTTAAACCACATATTTTTTCCACATTTGTATAAGATAATCTTGCAGTTGGAAAGTTAATTACCTTTTTGCTTATTCTAATCAATTAATTTTGCTTGCTTGTTGATTATTACACTGTTCATTAGCCACAATGTACTTGCATTCTTCAAACATGTTATCATCATGAGTAGATTTACATAATGATTGACAAATTTTATAAATGGGATAAAATCAGATTTGGAATATGTAGCTCATATATGAAAAGTAAAGTCTTATTAACATATAGAGGGAAGTACTGTGGGATCCCTTCAGCATGTAAAGGAAACTCTGAGAAGATTGAGGTGGCAGAGGGAGAGAACAGGAGAAAGTCCCACAATCTGTAGTCAACAAGCCTCCAAGAAGAAGCCATTTGTTCTCCAGGTAGCCTCGGATATATGTAACTTTATAACAGGAGAACCTCCTCATAATGTCAAACCTCGATCAGATACTGACCTCATACCCTGCTGGAAAATACACCCAAGAGAAATGGCAGAAGCTCTGTACTTTCAACAATCTAAGGCCGAGGTGAATTTTTTTTTATGAATTTGATTCTTTTAAGCATTGATTTGAACAGAGTCATATGATCAACAATAGTGTTTGTGTTTTACAACAAACGGACAAAATCACACTGAAATATATACATGTACACATACATGTACATGTATGTACCTTCATTATTTGCAGTCCAGACTGTATGCTTTAAATCAAATAAAGGAGCTTTTATCAACGAAGACAGAAAAAGCTAACCCTGTAGACACTATAGCAACACCGTCAACACTTCTTGGCTCATCACATGTCCAGTTTCTCTCTGGTGCTTTCACATTCAACCTTGCTAAGGAATCATCTGGACAAGGAACACAACTCTTCCATTATCAGGTTTGTGTTTTCTCATCAATGTATACTATTTTACATTAGCATGTGTTTGATATTTCATTAACTTAATTTTACTTTAAAGTCTTACATGTATCTATGCATATTTGTTTATTTGTTTCAGTGATGATATTGCGTTTATTTTACAGTTCACTGTGTTATGTTTTGCTTTAGGATGAGATTCAGTCTGCTAAGACAGAGACACAGGAGGAAATACAGCTTGTGGTTCATCAGATCTACGAATTACTTGTCAAATCTCTCATTGATACAGACCAGTTACAAAATATCTCCCCAGGTAAGAATTAGTCTGTTAGACCAATCACAAATAACTGAAACTCAGACACAGGACAGTCTCATGTTCATACCTGTCAACTCTCCCGCATTTCGCAGGAGACTCCCACATTTGAATCTTATCTCCTGCATTCGCATTTTTCCCGTGGGGGAGACTGAAAACTCCCGCGTTTCGATCCTATCGCCCGTTCCTTCCTCTTTCACGTTTTTAGCTTCACATAACATAAGAAATATAACTGTAGAAGATCTAGCGACTTTCAGAACATTTCATATTTCATTATAAGTTCATAAAGTTTGTTTACAATTCGAAAGATGCCGGTTATGCCTAAGGGTAATTAATTAAGCTGTGAAAATAGTTTAACTGATCATGTATGTACTTTATGGACTTTATACTGTATAGCACTGATTTAAATTTCTTTCTGACATTCTGGATATGTCGATAACTTATGGAGGGTTTAGGTGCATTAGAAAACGATCTTTATCTGGGTCAGCTGAAACCTATTCAAAGAAAAAGAAATAATAAAGATTGGAGTCAGTTGTATAAATTGGTTACGGCAAGTTATGATGGGCCCGAACATAAATGTATGTTTTGTTATGATCAAACTAATAATTGTATTGTCTTCTCACCAGAAAAAGACCTGCTAGCCACAGCAAAAGGTGCTGTACTCATGCACAATGTCAATGAATAAATGCAGAACAAGAAGTAATAAAAAGTACAATCATGTATTATGGAAATATTTGTCATTATTTATACATTTTTGTAGAATTGGTATGGTTACATTCAATGACATTTTTTGAAAGGTGGTTCGCATGACATGTTGCAATTTATGAAAAAATGTCGCGAAAATGGTTCACACGCAATCTCCCTCTTTTTCAACTGCCAAAGAGGGAGATCTCCCTCTTTTGAAAAATTCAAAGTTGACAGGTATGCATGTTAGGTTTGTAGAGAGTGGAAAGCTTCTCAATTATTGGACAGATGTGTAGCGGGAAAAAGTATCAGGCAAGGAAACTCAGACAGTCAGAGCTTCTGCCAAGATAGCAAAAGGTTTGGTTTGATTTCTGGTCTGGCCACTTACACATTCCTCTCCTGTTATACAAGTTTAAGTACATGTACTAAATTAGGAGCCAGTTGTTAAGTAATGTATTTCTTTCTCTCCCATAGGTGTAAAGTTGAAGCTGCTGTTATGGACCACGTATTCCCTCAGTATGAAGTATGGGTCCTCTGACATCTCCCTTGCCGTGTCATGTGGATTACTTCCCTTGCTCTTCAAACTCAGCGGTAATAGTACAGTGTTATCATACCTAATACCGGACATGCATCAGCGTCTGACACACGACCAGATGGAAATCGTCCTACGTGTATCGAGTGGTAACCTCCTCAAACTCATCACTCTTACGGCAGGGTAGGAAATCTTTTAGACTGAATCTAAGCGAAATGTCAGTGCTTAAAAATGTAGAGATAAGCATTTGTATAACAGATGGTTGCATATACAATAGAACATTATTGTTTTGCTCAGGCTTATATTGCAATAATATCACACTTTAAAGAAAATATTCATATGTAGCCCAGAATCTCATATGATTTTCTGTATTTATGAAACAAATTTTGTTTTACATCCCCTAGCCTTGACAAGGAGTTTCATAAATACCATATGAAATAGTAACATCATTTGAGATTCTTTTTATCACATGAAATACAACATGTAATTATTCAAAATAACTTCAAAATGTTAAGAATTTTTCTTTATTTCTTGCAAATAATGCTCCAACATTGCCATTTCAATTTTGATGTCACAAACGATCTTGAACACTTCATCCAATGACAATATGCCCAAAGTGATATGTAATGTGTTATCATAACATTTATTTTTGAAATGGCTTTATGTAGCAGAATAATTGGTGTATAATGTTGTAAAGATTCGTGCTGATAAATGAAAAGCAGTGATTTGATTCTATTTATCATTACTTTGGCCATACATATAAACTCTTCAAAGCAGTGGTCACAACCTGCCGTACGTGCTGTCTGCGTGCAAAAACGTAGGCAAACCTTGGGTATCCGTATGGTGTCCGTGCATTATCAGTACGTGTCCCGTATGTCCTCCTTGCGGAGTTGGGAACACGCAGACAGGACGTAGCAGTTTTAGTGCATACAGAACTTTCGCTGCGTTCTGTCTGCGTGCTGTCTAAGAATTCAACAAGAAGTACGACACGCACGTTGCACGTACGTTGCAAGTATGTGCAACGCACCTTCGACGCAAGGAGGTGAGGACTCTGTGCGTTAGCAGTACTTGTCAATTCGATTCCTTACAATAATGTAAAAGACGTACAGAGAAAGTATGTGGTAAGCAAGTTGCACGCAAGTCGAAAGTACGTGCAGCGCACTTACTTTTTTGCGCTACATATGATGCATGTAACCATCCATATAACCGTGCGTGCGACATGTGTGACGCACGCCTTCCGTACTCTTGCCACTTCCTTCCTTGCGTCTTCAGAGAAAACATAGCACACGTAGCCTCCACAAACACGCACATCCTGAAAGCATGCACGGCGGGTTGTGATCAGGGCTTAAATGTATACATACAAGTAGAAAATTGGCTACCAGCACTACGCTATATATGTGAGTGCTGAAATACGTTACTTTCTTAACCTTGACAATTCTGTCATTGTAGTGTACATGCTGATGTGTTAGGAGTTGGAGTTGTTCAGGGAGTAATGGAACTTCTATGGAGTCAGGTTAATCTTCTCTGGAACCAGGATATAGGTATGCTGAGAAGGGTACAAGTGTGGTCATGTATTTGAAACAATTAGGAATGCTTGTTAGATGTATCCCTAGCTTTAATATTTATGTACACAGTGAAGTAATGTGATGATCAGGTTTGAAGCAAACATTTTGGTTAAGATGTTCTATTTCCCTTCATTAAAATGTACATGTATGCATGGTGGCTGCCAAAGATGAAAAAAAATTATTCATGAATTTTGAAAAGAATAAATTGTACATCTGAAGTTAGAGCCCAATAACACATTTAAGAGAGAGACAATTTAATTATTGTTTACAGGCAAAAGCAAAAGACAACAAGTAGAACTTGGTAATTTTCTACAGTTTATCAAGAGAATTGCCACATCTCATACAGTACAAAGGAATATTCTGACAACAAGATGGATCAACCTGCTTTTCTCTGTCAATGGACACAGTAACGAGTCGGGTGATTATGTTTACCTTAAAATCTCTATATTTCTAGTGGTGTACAAATAATTGGCTGTATCATATACTTTTATTTGACAATTTATTCAGTCTTTTACATCTAGCAAAAGTGTTCAAATGAAACTGTCAATTTTTATAATTAATGGTGTATTGAATATTTTATTTTTACAAATTCTACCTTTTTCACCTGAGAATATGGAACAGAATTATTTAACAAGTGCTGGTAGTAAATAGTGTACATGTATTTATGATAGATTGTATAGCGGTGAGCAGCCTAAGGACGCGGCTGGTAGCTTTATCATTATTAGAGTGTATACTGTCATCTGCTGAGGAGTCCTCTGATCATATTGCTCCACAAGTAAGATTATGTCTTCACATGGTGAAAAAATATATACTTTCTAAGTACACAACTTCTGCTCCCAATCCTTCCTGTAACCACAAGATAGAAACAAAGAGATAATCTGAATCTGCTTAAACACCTTTTCAATTCAAATTCACTATATATTAAATGAATGAATGAAATTCAAGAGATATCTTGTTAAAATCAGTCTGTTAGTCAGTGGTCGAATAACATGTGATAAGAGTAACATTTGGTAAGAGCACTTGACTTCTATTATAAATTCACTGAATATGTTTGATGTTTCATTGAATCATGAATACTCTTGTTCAGGTTGTGGATGACCTGTTTTCATGCTTGGCTGATAACATGTGGAGGATCCCTAAACAGTTAGCAGAGCTTGATGCACAGAGAAAGAAGGATCATCTCTTATGGAAACTGTCTTCAACAACAAGGTACATGTATATCATTTTAAGGTTTATAATGTCATAACATAAAATATTTGAGCTTTAGTCAGATTAATTTGATGTGTATAGATGAGGGTGAAAACACTCTTTTATTAAGGATTTAGAGGCTTACGTTGAGTGTCTATAGAATATTGCATGATGACTTTAAATGCATGTGCATGTATCTATGTTTGCATCATTGATTATCATACCATGATGTGAACATGTCACAAAGCAAGATGTAAAATCTATTTTCATGTCATAGCGTACTTATTTTATACATGTATGGTGTAGTATTTTTTCTCTACATACATGTACATGTACATCATAGAAAATGATCCCCTTACCTAAAAAGAATTTTGACACAGAGATTGCCATCACAATTGTAAATATTTATACTTTTAGTGAGGAGTTACCACTTTCAAGCTCAGAAGTAACAGAGAAGTGTGCCACTCAGTATGTATCGTTTGACACAGACAAGTGCTTGAACTGTTCTGTAGAGGCCTCACAGGTTCTGGTACATAGTAATGGAGGTAAAGGTTACGGCTTGGGCACTACGGCTATGGTGTCTGGGTGCTACAAATGGAAGGTATTATCATTACACATCGAAAGATATTTGAACTGAAAAATGATGAAAAACTTCATTCATTTGATCTTTGAAAATTACTTGAATGGAAATAATTATGCTTAAAAGAATGTTTTCATATATGAAGATATTGCCCTGCTGTAAATTAAGTTTAAAAATTTGTCTATTTCTAAATATAGATGATTTAAAGATGTTATACATATGAATATAAAGAAGAGAACATTTCTTTCTTCAGAGGAATTGTGTTAGAAACTACATATACTGGTGTTACTGAAATTTGTGTGCTTGACAAAGATCTGTAAAAATCTGATTCACATGCTGTATAAAAACCTCTGGTCATATCCATAATATTTAACCTTGGTTGAATTGATTTATCTTCACTGTCAAGGTGCTGATATTGAAGGAAACCAAAGGTAACGAGGGTACGTGTATTGGTGTTACAAAGTGGCCAGTAAGAGACTGTACACACAGGACTACACATGATATGTGGCTGTATCGTGGTTATAGTGGGAATCTGTACCACGGAGGGGAGCAGTCATTAGCTCTGGAGGGATTTACTCAGGGAGATACCATTACTGTCGTCATGGATATGGATGCTAGGACATTGTCATTTGGTAAAAATGGAGAGGTATACAACCTTAAGAACTGTTTTTTGATTTTTCTCATTATTTGAGTATCAAAGATCTTTTTTATATTAAGTTTTATATTTTTTTGGTTTTTATTGTCCTGTCTGTCCAAAACTTCTTGTGAATCATATTGAATACAACTTATATATTTCACTCGTGCAACTATTCTATGTAATAGTCACAAAGAAAGCTGTGATTTTTCACAGGTGACAAGACCTTTCATATGATATATTCATGTTTGACTTAGTTACCTTGATTTTGATAACACTTAGGCACCTTGAAAGGAAAACTGCTGATGAGGGCATTGTGTTTCACAAGTACATGTACATCTAATTGTATACTGAAGTAGATGACCATAGACTTGGAGAGAAAATGTGCACGTACATGTATATACAATTAGTGTAATTCTAAAATAAAGTACAATGATGATATCATTGGATTGCTTAGAACTGTTGTAAGAATAATAATTATAGGAGATTTATGGAAGGAATTTATTTATTTTATTGTGTATACAAAATACATGTAGCTATATTCATAGAAATACATGTAGCTACATTTTGTATATTCATAGAAATACATGTAGCTATATTCATAGAAATGCATGTAGCTATATTCATAGAAATACATGTAGCTATATTCATACATGTAGAAATAGATTTTAGAGGACAAAAAAATCTCCATGTACTTTGTATACAATATGAGCAGAATCAAATGTTTGTTTTAACAATGACAGGAACCAAGAGTTGCCTTTGAGGACATAGATGCCACAGAACTTTACCCTTGTGTGATGTTCTACAGTGGAAATCCCGGAGAAAAGGTCAGTTAAATCACCAGCCAATAAAATGTACTTTAATATGTGAACTAAACTTGACTACTACTCTCTCAGCTGTAAAGTTATAACTTTATAAACATGTATTATATAAATTTCAACAATCATCATATTTACAGGTGATGATGTCAGATATGCAGATATGTGAGGGTGTCCAGGAGTTGTATGCTGGTGACCCTGTATGTTCTCCTTTTACGATGGTTATGGTAGAGGCTATAGTGTCTAGTATCAGACATCTCTTCATGTCAAAATTCTGGCAGCCGTACATCAATCAGAAATTACTTGATCAGATAGATAAAGTCAGAGAACTGGAGAAAAACAGCAAGGATGATGGTAAGTTGATTAGCATCTTTTACTTTACTGTGTTGATAGTTGATTAGCATCTTTTACTTTACTGTGTTGATAACATGTAATTAAATGTAATAATACATGTTAACTAATTCCATAGATACAAATCTGATAGGAGTGTTTAGAAACTGTCAATTTTCTGGAACATTTAAAAAAAAATATTAAAGCATGAAATGGATATTTCAGTATTTCTTATTTATATTAATTTGTAAAAGGTTTACTTACATGTAATTCTTCTGTAAAATATATAATAATTACTTGCCTGTATATATTTTACTGTGTATCATCAGAATCATCAGACAAATTATCAAAAAGTCCCTCTGTGGAGGAAGATATGGACACACCAAGTGATGCTGGTGAGGTATTGCCTGATAAGTCAGAGAATAACGGTAAACATGTGACTACGTCGGAATCTGTGGAGAGTCAGGATAGTTCGTATGATTTCTCTGATGACGAGACACAAAGGATATTGTGCAATGAGGTGATACATGTATCTTATATATTTTCTTGCAGTTCTAACGAGCCTCATAACTTGAGCTGTGATCTCTTTCATAAATAACCAGAAATTGTAATTAAGATTTAATTGTACATGTAAATCAGATAAGATTGATAATTTGTAATTGATATCTTCATTATGTATGTTGATATGGGACTGCGTATTTTAGTATAAATACTTGGACATAAATATGTACGAAGTCTCTGTCTGCTGCGCTTAAATTCCACCACCCACCTTTTCACTGTAGCATATGAAGGGGCATCTTTCCCTAGTGTTGTTACCATATCATTGTAGATATCCTTAGGTGTTAAAACTTTTTTATGCATATATTGGATCACTGCCGTTTCACTGATTTTGTCCATTTTGCAAAAGCAACTTGTCTTGTTTACTTTATAGTGCTACCTCGTCGATTTGAATTGAAGAAATGAGGTCAGTCCTTGGGTACATGGCCTTATATAGTCAGAGAATAGCAGGACTAAAGAGAACATCCCTGCGTATCTCCTTCAATGCAAGGCTCACAACATATCAATCAGCATTTACAAGATAGATGCTACACCAACTTAGCATTATACTTTAACTGTTACATTCCTCCCTGCTAGAAACCCAAATTTCCAAAGTAATCATGGATATATATTAGTTAATATTACAATGATAGTTTGACTTAGTATTTTAAATTTTTACAGGTTTGGCCTACTTTAGCAGTGATGAGTGGGGTTGATCCAGGTTTACGAGTTGGTGGAAAATGCATACATAAAACAACATCAAAAAGAGGCGTAGTGATGGGAATGACTAGAGCTGGATCAAATACAGTCAAAGTCCAGTGGGAGGATGGAGATAATACTACAAGGTAAAGTAGTAATATTCATAAACTCAAGTGTTCGGAGAAGATATCCGTAGTATGCAACTTCTAAAAAATGTTCCAAATTCAATTTTATTCACCCGTGATAGATGCATGTATTAGCCAAGTTCAAGTATTGTGTTCCATGTTGGAAAAAAATGGATGGTTACTATCATACTACAGTAGAATCAGCTCATCTGCATACTTCATTGGAAACTTAGTGTATATAAAATGAATAAATGTACATGAGTTTTCTATTTAACCATTTACATTATCTCATTGATATTTAAGAAGATGAAAACAACTATTGTACAATTTTCTCTTTTCATAAAGTATGAAATGTACTTCTTCAACTATATTAAGTTAATAAAAATTACAGGAAAGGGCAAAGGGAAACTGCATATCAAATAAGTAAACTCCTTTCCTTTCAATAAAGAGAAATGTTTGATTTAACGACATGCATTAACAGAATTTTTATAGAAATTCATCTCGTTTCAGTTATTCTTGTTATGTTTCAGTGACGTAATTGTATCAAAATTAGAAGCTGTGGAGCCTCCATCATTTGATGCTTCTTTACTGAGTGGATTTACATCATCTCACCTAGAATCTATAGTTAAGCTCACATGCTTCACCGAGAGCAGAGGAGAAGCAATACAGCGATTACCCAACCAGAGTGTCAAGGTAGAACCTACAGAGAGGGAATCGTCAGAATCACAGACGGTAGAAGCTGACTTATTGATGAGGAAATTGGATGAGGACATTGCTAGGGTACTTGAGCAGGACTTCCCTGCTGTAGGTATAGATCATAATGCTGATAAGAAAGTGGTAAAGGCACCGCTGGTGTCTCTGGATAACTTTGATCTTGACAGTGCAGAGGATTCTCAGAGTACCACATCCTCTGTGATGTCGCCGCGTGGGGAAGACGTTGAAAGCTGGATGAGTCGTCAAACTGTCCAAAGTGAAAGGGAGGTAACTCAAGTAGCTGAGGAGGAATCGGAACAAGCTAGAAAGATGGAGGCAGAAACCAGAAGTACACCAACAGACTCGACTGAAGTAAATACATGTATACCAAACCAACAAGAGACTCATCAAGTACCTCAACTAACAGAGTCTGAAGTGATGAAAAGGACATATGTACAAGTTACAGCATTTAAAGCTCTGCATTCTATAATTCTGACTAATAAATTCACAGAAATGCTGCTTGTGCCGAAATCAGACTTGATGGCAGACAGAAGTAAAGCTCTGATAGATGGTACGGTGGTGAGGAGAGATGAAGATTTTAAATGTGTTCTGAGAACGTTGCTGAAAAAGATGGTGACATTAGCTCTTGCGTCTTCGTCTCTGATGAGGATATTCTCGGTTTCTGAATTAGAGAGGGCACAATCTATTCTGTACAATGGATTAATGACTAGTGCTGCAGAAGAGGAAATAGGAATACCAGCTCTTCAAAGTAAGATATGCTGACTGAGAAAAAGTGTGCAACGCAATTTCAAAATGAAGTTATAGGGAATTAAGAAGAGAAGTGAATGAGATGGGAGATGTCTTTGTTTAAGATTTACCACATTTTTTATATGAATAAAGAGGTTGATTTTGTATGTATGATGTTTTTTTTTTTGCAGTTTGTTAGTACATGTATTATCTTGTATATTTCAGAGATAGTTGAATCAAGTAGTTCTAGTCAGAGTGAGAGAAGGAAAGGTTTCCAGAGGACCAGAGTTAAGCCACATACTGATTCTGACCTTCCCAATCTGATCTTACCCCCTTCTGCTATAGCTGATTCTACAGAGGGAGAGGAAATTAATACTAATGAAGATAGTGAAAGACAAGACCCACAACAAATGTCTATATTATCATTTGTTCGTAGAGGGTGAGATGTTATGTAATTATAGTATACAGTTATGAACTAGTCTCAAGAGATAAAAAAGAGTTGTTTTCTTGTTTTTGAAATTATGCTTTTTCTCAAGTCCATAGTCTGAGTTAAGTAGCACACTTGATGGAACTGTAAAAGCATGAAAAGGACCATATCACTTTATCACAACCTACAATGTCTCTATTAGCCATGCCAAAGGGCAAATAATGGTCCTCAACAATGGACCATAATTGTTTGAAAATTTATATTGTTTCCCAGTCAGAAATAAAGGGAAAACAACAATTATAGCATTGGTCATTGTTGAATTAAACCTATTTGATACTATGTTTGCTCATGCATGTAGATTTAATTGAATAAGATACAAGAACGCTCCTTAAACTTGGAATACTCCTCTTCTTTTTCTTCTAGGTTAGGTAACACTCTTAAATTTCTTTAAATTTTATTTAAATTGTTAAACATATGAAGATTTGTATCTGTTATAGGTCAGATGGTTCCAATTCTGGATTTTTCACCCGTCATCTCAGTAATCGTATGTCCAGACATGACAGATCTACTCAGTCCCAGCCTGTATCCCTGTCATCTATAGACACCCTGTCTGTACCTGCCCACCCTCCTCCTCTCAGACAGCCTCCTGCCTCAGGTCAGAGGATCCCTGGTATAGGAAGAGGAGCCAGTAGGAAGCCTCCTCACCCTCCTGTCAGAGCCAGGTCACCCTCACCTCCACCACCACCTATAGCAGCCCCACTACTGGAGATGGGATTCTCAATACATGCTATCAAAAAAGCTTTACAGGAAACTGGTAGGGGACTTATAAACTTAGATCAACTTTCAATTTCAGTATAATTAATTAAATTTTTAGATCATTATGTCTCTCCCTTTCTCCCCAAATTTGAAGAAGATGTAAAGATTTAGCTTCAGTCTCTGTCAGTCACAAATTGTGTCAGGGTATATCTCTTTAAAATTTTAATTCAGTCAATTTCATATTGCTCATAAACAGTAAAACTCACAAGAAGAGGCATAAGGCAGCGAGATAAGTCACAAACCACTATCAAATCTTTTCTATCATTTGTGTCTCCTACAAAGAGCGGTAACTCTTGCATATTCAGCACTGCAGTACAAAATTCGAAAAAATATTTTGACATGTTCCCTATCTGTTAGATCAATAAAAATGCATGAATTTGATTCAATTATTCATATTTTACAGTAAAAAAAATATATTGACCTTAAAGTGTAGATGTTTCACTATTTTCTACATAATTCAAATATTCAGGAGGCTTGACGCACCTGTAAACGTTCTTGTCGCAAGACCAAAATAAAACTACATGTGCTTCCCGGTTTCAAGGTCATGGAAAAAAATATAGCTCCATCAACAAAAAATTACTTCATTTAGAAAAAAAATAAGAAAGTCATCAGGTGAACAATGATGTTGCATAAAAAAATCCACTTCCGGTTGAGAAAAATATGTCAGAAAGTTTGATTACTTCATCCACCAAGGAAGAACTATATTTCATTGGGTAGCCTGAAAAATAGTCCTTTGTTGTGATTTCACTGCGCAAGGATAATTTGACACCATTCCTTTCGGTATGCTTCTGAACATTACCATACAATCTGTTTGTCAGTATTCTCGGGACCCCCTGGGACTCTATGTGAAACCCCAAACGGGGACCATTTCAAGGAGACGGTAAATTTGATAGTGCAAACAGATTCTATGACACCATGCACTCAGAACTTCATGATATAGCTGGTCAACTTTCCAAGTGTTGTCTTCAACTCCTCTTTTCAAAAACAAACCTAGTGAAAACTTTAAATGAAAGGATAAGCAAAAAAGGCATAACAATACAAAGTTTTTGTCAAACAATGATTCATGTTTGATTTTTCTGTTATTTGTCACTATTTCAGGTGTAAATGGAAGAGAGATAAGTGTACATGGAATCAATACATTAGCTATGTGGATGTTAGAGCACCCCCAGGAAGACACTGATGTAGAACCACCACCCAGTAAAAGCTCTAGTAGTACAAGTAGTAGTGTCAGGGAGCTGGCTAGGAGAGATAGTATAGAGGTCATGGAAAGAAGAAATAGGTAAGGCACATATTTTAAAATGATGGACCATTAACGCAGGACGGTTTCATACTAATTTCCTACTTTCATGAAAAAAAGAGCTGAATTTTCAAAATATTCTTCAATAAACAAAATTGACAGTTAAAACAACATATATTTTTCTAGTAGTGAATGTTTATTGTAAAAATACTTACTAATAGATTCAATCATAATAACACCCGTGAAATGAAAAACCTGAAACTATCAGGTAGGTACCCACCTTAAAAGATGTAACAAATACATGTAAAAAAAACTTCAGAACTGATTCAAGTACCTGTACATGTATTTCATTTTGTCTATGCTTTTGTCTCATTTTCCCTCCCTCTTTTCAAAGTAATTTCTATGTTTTAAAGTATTAGTAAGTACTAGTATACCAGTATTACAAGTATTCAGTATGTAAGACATTGATTTCTTTACTTTTATAGGAGAAGACAGCTGCCTATTGTTGACCATGGTAGATCTATGACAGATTCACATGAAGAACATGAAGTTCAAGGACCACTTTTCTTAAGAAGACCCAGACAAATATCCAGGACTCGACATATTGATCTTAGAAGTTTTATCAGAAATATAGGTACACAATAATAAAGATATTTCCTGTTAATAGTAATGTTCCTTGAATATCTAAGAAGGTGGAGTAATTTCAGATTATGTACTCATTTAAGCTAGATTCATATTTTAGCAGCATTCAGACTGTGATGAGGTCACTAATTCGAGACCATGCTAACATCTACATTTAAATGTATATTTGTAATGAATCACATGTATAATGGCAAAACAGGCGTGTGCATTTACTATTTCATTAATATGCTTTATGTCACTTTGCCCCCTTTTCATTTATTTTTTATTAATATGGCTGCATTAAAGCAAGCATACTTGATCCAATATTCATCTTTAACTTCTATTCAGCGAGTTTTACATCATGTTCCTTTATTCACACTATTGTGAAATTAGAAATGAATAACTTATATAGAACTCTCCCTTCTCTGACATGTATACATGTATGTAAACTGATGTATCATTTCTTTCTTAAAGGTGCTGAACAAGAGGCAGAGAGATCAGAACCTCCCCAGCCATCTAATGAACCTTTATCAGTCACAGATCATGCCAGATCAGGTACGTAGTATACCTACATGTACATGTATATGTACTATCAAACTTAAAGATTATGGAGGATTTAGAAAATGTGTCTATTTCTAAATAGTACAAAATTCATATTAACAGTTAGAACAATTGAGTTGTACCAGTATTATATAGTAAAAAAAAGTTTATGTCTAAGGAATAAATTGTCAATTATTTTATATACTCAGAATGTGAATATTGTCCATTATTTTATATATTCTAAATGTGTATTACATACACAATGTATTATTATTTCTCTTGTAGTGAGAATAAGTATGTGATAATTTTTAGCTCACCTGGACGAAGTTGAGTGAGCTTAAATTATACCCCTCCGCGTCAGATTAAGAAGTTTGGGGTAGCTCAATATTTGACAAAGTACTAATGCTACAGTAACCAAACTTGCACAAGTGACTCGTCTTTGGAGATACTGAGGTGAACCCATTCATCGGATGCTGCATCTGACCTACATTTTCCGTTTGAGTGACTTTGTTAAGAAGTTAGGGGTAGCTCAGTATCTGACAAAGTACTACAGTATTCAAATTTGCACAAGTGATTTATCTTGGGATGCTGAGACGGACCCATGCATCAGATGCAGGGTCTGACCTTCTTTTCCCCTTGAGTTATGTTGCCTTTAAAAGCCAAATTTGAGCAAAGTATAAGTGCTACATGTACCAAACTGACATATTGGCTGTTCTTTCATAAAATGATCTTGACCTACTTTTTCTGCTTTAGTCGTTTTGCCTTTAAAAGACAATATTGAGCAAAATATTAGTGCTACATGTACCAAACTTGCATATTGGATGTTTCTTAGGACAAACTTTCATAAAATAACCTTGACCTACTTGTTTTCCCCAAGTGGTTTTGCTTTCAAAAGCCAATTAACGTGTTGTGAAGTGCGTCTAATGCAAAATTACCTACGATATGTAAGTAAATCATGAGGGGCAACTTTATAATGTCACCACAACGCCTGAGTCACATAACCTCGAATGATAGAAAGTCTGTCAAAGCCTATGGTCAATCAGCAACTGATTTGTACTAGTAATTACTCAGGTTTCAAGGTATTTTGACCACTTGTCATATAACGCATTACATTATGTACAGGTGTAAGTTATATGCTAGAGATCTAATCAGTGGCCTAACCCGGTTATAAATGTCATTCTACTACACATGTACATGTACTTAGAAATTGAATTTTGCTGCCATTATAACATGCTGAGCTTTGTAGTCTGAGATTACCTATGTTTTATTTTCTTTATTATATTGTTATCATAATAATATAACTTCTCTGTAACAGTGTCAACCCAGGAGCAGCCAGACCTAGCATTATCATCAGGACCTCTATCCATTGTAGATCTGTATGATAACCTGATAGAGTTACATGAAGAAATCAGTAACAGTGAGAGGGACTTTGATGACTTGTTTAATACAGAACCGGAACAAAGGGACACATGGGATCTCTTCAATGCTTTGGTATATCTTATCATTCTCAATCAATTAACATACTCATACTAACCTTAGATCAGTTTTAAGCTCACCGGAGTGAAGCTCTAATGTACTACATGTATTGTCATCTGTTCATCATCTGTTTGTCATAAAGTGTAACGTTTTAACATTTCCTCTGCAACTAATGCACCGAATTTACACAAGTTTACAGGAAGCAAGTACTCAAGGTCCTCCACCAAGTTTGTGTTTTTCAAGTCGATCAGTCTACAAATATTAACCCCAAGGGCCCTGATTGGCTGATGCATTTTCTACATCTCCTCTGCAACTACTGCACATAATTTCACGAAACTCATGACTCAAGTTCCACCGCCAATTTTATGTTTTATTGGCAATTTGGTCAACAAATATGGCTACAAAGGGCGTTGATTGGCAGACTCATTTCCTTGGTAACTGCTGCACAGAATTTCACCAAATGTTACAGGAAGCAAGAACTCGAGGGCCCCTCGAAATTGGCTACTATCAGCCCTTCCTCCGTAACTCTGGTGAGCAATGTGGCCCCCATAAGTGTAGTTTGATGAATTGATGATTATATTCCTCTCTGTAATCATCCAAAACCATAGAACTCTTTCAATGATTTTATATTTTTTAGTATTTTATATTTTATAGTAATTATTGGCATGAATTTACTTCTTTTGTAGAGACAGATAGATGAGCAAGCATCAGTCACATGTGAGATATGTTCTCAGGAAACCAGTAATTTCAATAGACATATGAGAGTAAACCATCCAGGATGTGGAGGTATGCAGGAAACCAGTTTCTTCAATAGACATGAATGTACATGTGTATTAGAGTAAATTATCCAGGATGTTAAAATGAGATATTCTGTTAGGAAACATGCTCCTACAAATGGGATATGAGAGTTAATCATCCAAAATGTGGAGATGAGTTACATACATGTTTTCAAAACTGGAAACTTTTGTCATTTCAGATGACCTTTTTATGAGAATTTAGATTTACAATGTATTTAGTATTGATCATCTGTTTTTCGTTGTATCACCAGGACCGTGTGGTCATCATGGATACCGTAGTAATGGTATATACGTGGACGGTTGGTTTGGTGGTAGATGTGGATCAGGACATCCGTTTTACCTGATGTGTCAGGACTGTAGAGACAGGTACCTAGAGATGAGAGGTCACCCTGACCAGGTCAATGTAGCGCCTGTAGATGACGGGGCCACACAGAATACACACTCAAACATCAGAGCTCCAGATCTACTAGAAATAATAGATCAAACCGCTGCTGGTAAGCTATATTTGTAAAAAAAAGAAGAATTTCTCTCGTATTAATGAACAACTTACAGAACAAGCCCATGAATATGGCTTTTATACATGTAGCTGACAGCTGTAGGTGTTGCATTTCATTTGATACAAATGCTATTGGCCAAGTTGACATAAAACTTTGACCTACTGGTACTTTGGTTAAACTTGACATAAATCTTTGACCTACTTTGGTTTACCTTAGTTATATTGTTAAAAGTTAAAGGATAGAGTACAGAAGCAGTACAATTCTTTGAATTTGCTTCTTTCCATTTATTTCTTGCAAGCGTTTTTGTTCTCTGACAACTCTTGTCTCTAAATCTGAAGAATTTAAAGTATTTTCATCAGCAGATTCAACAAACTTTTCAAGATACATGTAGAATGTTTAATTTAATGTTTAATTTAAAAAAAATAGTGGGTCAGCTATAGGAAAAAAAGCAAAACATACATAAGACCATTGTGAATTCTTAAAACTCAAAGATGATGCTTTCCATGTTGTTTCCAATACTTTTTTGTACATGTATATGTAACAATAAGTACATACATCATAACAGTAATTCCTACAAGATGTCATACCAACATTTATTTCAGAGACAGGCTTTCAGTTTGCTGTTAGAGGGAAATCTATACAGTCAAATGCCGATGTAGAAAGTTTCTTCACAAAGATGGGGTTAACAGATCACAAACCAGCTCCAGATCCTGTCAAGTTTACAGAAGACGATCATCTAGGTTCCCGACTGGTCAAGGCAAATCACTCAGCTGATGTTCTTTTGAATCTATGTCAGAGTAAGACAACTATTATAATGAGTATCTTTTAAATTTTTTGATATTGTGGCATACTGTATTTTTCCTTTATATTGTTAAGTTTAATTTTTCTAAAGATTAGATGTTATTATCAATGTTTGATATGGTAACTTTGTACTAATGATGGCTGCAGATTAAACTTTTATAGTAATTTTCAAGCAACAGCTTTCAAACATAGCAGAATAGATCACCGAAACAAAAGTTTAGGAGAGCAAGCAGCTAATATAAAAAGTGGAACAGATAGACAAGTGGCTTTAAGTAGAATCACCTCTTACATGCAGTTAATGTTGGCACGTAGCATGGTGATGAAGGTGTTATCTGTCCTGACTGCTAGGTTAGTATTAACACAATTTATATTCTATACATCAAAATTTTCCCCCACTTGAAATTGATACTAGACTTGCTGAAAAATTCAAATTAGAAATTTGGTTAGATTTTGATGTGTAGTTAAACCTTTTCTGTTCCTGTGATACCATCTGACATCTTTGGTAAAAATCTTTCTGTACATGTGACATACATGTATTTGACATATTTCGTAGTGGACCCTCCTGTAGTTTACCAGCGGCTTTGGATTACATAGGACTATCTGACATCATGTTGTTGGTACAACTAATGTGTCTATGTGCCACAAGGAGGGTTCCACAGAGTGGCCAGCAGAATGTCGCTGTAGGATTAACCAACCTAACAAAGGCAATAGGAGCCTTGGTACAGGATAGCCCCACCTCACTCAGACAGCTGGTACAGCTTTGTACACAGGTAAATTATTCCTGATATCTGATTGTTAAAATGTATTTTTTTTGTCATTCTTCCCTAATTTAAGTCATTGTATTTGCTAGTATAGTATGTATATACTGAGGAGTAGGAATAAACATAATTGATTAAAAGACTCTCTATTAATTTGTATTGTCTTTTAAGGAGCTCCTTCAAGTAGCTATGGGCAGTTACAAACCAGATGTGAGGAGGAAGACCTATATACCACAAACAAACTCATCCTCTACGTTTGCAGTAACTCAGGCTTTAGTTACACTACTGACAAGTAACAGCTGGGGAGATAAACTGATGCAGTCACTTTCACTACAGAATTATAGAGGTCTTTGAAGTTTTTCCCCCTCAGTATATTTTTGCCTTCTTTACCCATTGACCAGAGGGCAAATTTTTATTTACATAAGTTTCATAAAGAATTTTTTTTATCCACTTGCAAAATATATTTTTATTATGCCCCAGTAATCGAAGATTCGGAGGCATATAGTTTTTGGTCTGTCCGTCTGTGTAAGCCTCTCGGCCTACAAATCATGTACTTCGCGTTGTGTATTTTACTTAATCATTTTGTAACTCTGAATAAAAAGTTCTGAAATAAATTTACCGTTTATTAACATACGAAAGTTACATGTTGGTTATAGCAGTATGAGAATCGTTCTAACATACAAAATCATGCGCACAGTATATATTAGGAGCCTGGGATATTTCACAATCAGGTGGAAATCGCCATCGAAATTCATGACTAAATTGGAATTCAGACGTATAAACAAAGTTGCCTAAACTTAGAACAAATCCTCACCATTTCGTCTATTGCACCCAGACCTGTGACAGGCGAACCACTATAGTTTCTGTTGCTGTCAATTGACCCAAGAACACCTCGTATTGACAGACATAGGGTTACACACTGGCGGGAATGACAATAATTTCAATTACATCAGTTTAGCACGTGATCGTAAAGTTAACGTTTGAAATTAGAGTTATCTTCTCCTAGACGATTGGAAATATCCCATAAACAAAATAAATGGAAATTAATTAAAGATCAAAATACTCAATTTGCATAATTATTGTGGGGGAGAGGCCATATGGTTACAATACTCCCCCACTTAAGAAAATAACCAAGATTTTTGCGACCTTGATCAACAATCAATCAAATCATTAACCTGGATAAACTTCTTAACATCCATCTAAAATCTTGAAAGGCATTTTATCAAATACATGAACTTAACTTCGGTGATACTTGGTTATTTTCTAAACCCATGGCCTTGATACCACAATAATGAACCATTCAACTATTTACCACCGGGATCACTTGGTACATATTAATCAAAAACATAGAATAAAACGCATGCAATAAAAAGTCATGATATTCAGTTCCATTGTTCATCAGGAGTGACCCGGTCATTTTCATCATAATAGATGTTCTATAAAAATGTTCATTACCTGTAAAAGAAACAAGTTTCCAATGCCAATCGCATCATAAAATCAAATATCATAGTATAAATGTACAAATGCATGCATCAAACATCAATGACCTTCCATCAATAATTGCAATATTATTATAACATATGACATAATAAGCATTACACATTTACTCTGCTTTTTCATTGAATAACACATCACAAGGATTCACTTATTCTTCTTCTTATGGCCATCCTCACGGTATGACGTCATTTTCTTTGGTTCTTCTCACGGTATGACATCATTCGTGTCTGGTCCTTCTTCGTGAACTGAATAACCTCCGAGGAGTAATACGAACAAATTGGACCTCGATGTCATCGTGAAATTAATTGTTAATCATCGCGCGATCATCATCGGTTTCTTCTTTCGTGTTCGTCTTAGGATCACGGTCTCGTCTTCTTCGTCCGTACCCATTTCGTCTTTTCTCTATCCTCGACCTCCTTTGACGCATCTTGGCATTTGTGACTATACCAAGATCTTCCCGTAATCCGGATGACGCTATGCACCCAGAAAAACGACGGGGTATTCATATTGTCATACATTCAGCGTCTTATTAGGAAGGTCAACAAGTACAAAATTGTTCATGTCCCTCTTTTCGCAATGACAGATTTCACTCTGCCATTATCAGCGAAAAATGTTCGTATGTTGTAGTGACGGGCTGGTTACACATCCGGCCACACGGGTAACTTCGTGCACAGGTTCACCTGACGTCACAGCTTCGGGTTTCCTCTTCGGCTTCGTCTTCTTAATAAGTGTCTCTAAGAATTGACCAGCACGCTTATTCGTCTCTTTTTCACAGCAGGTGGTTCCAATAATAACAATATGTATTATCAAGTTCAAGGGTTATCTGGAAACTAATTGACAAGTTCATTATTCAGCACTGCACTGTATATATTACTCCCAGCAATAAATCTATCTGCATCATAGTTTCGCTAAATAGGCCGCATTTTGAGATTAATTGTCTCTGGTAGTTAAGTGACACCGGGCTTTTCTCTGTACCACTAATTGACCATAATTATGAATTTACAAAAATAATTTAGAAGCCTGAGTCAAATCTTTTAAAAGAAATTTCCAAACTTATTTCTTTTTCCATGTCTTAATATTTACTTAAGTTTATTCTGAAAATGCAGGCTTTTTTTTATCAAAATCAAACGAATTAATAAAACGATATTAAGACAAGCAGCTCTTTTCATTGTCAGTATATGTCAAGTCTGCGTGCAAACTAAACAAAAACAAATTACAGCTGATGCTAACAACCTGCATCATGGGACGACCATCAAAATAAACTCCAACACCGGGAAAAGGGCAACAAAGGTCAATATCGTTATACGCTCTAATCTGAGGTGAGAATTGTAACATGATCACCAGAGTGAAAGTAATTCATAAATCTTGTACACAAAATCATGCAAAAACAAACATGCAAAACTAGGATTACACATTCCTATACTATATACAACGCCTCGACTTGTTTTTCATCTTAAAAACGTCCTCGACTTCTTTGAAAAAATTTGATGTGACATTAAGCGACTATTTCTTCATAATCACCAATTCCTCCCTTTCTTAAAATAAAAAAAATACATGTAATAGTTTTTTTTTTTTAAGTATGATCATCAAACTGACAGCAAACCACATACACAAGATTATGAATACTTCGATGTTCATCACATAGTCCGAAAATTAAACGTACGCTTTACCTCGCACAAAATACAAATGACAGGGTTGTATAACCAACAAACCCGAACGAACCTTCTTACGTTCCCAGAAATCTGTCTGGTGTCATTTATCGGCGTTACATCGCCAAATCCGAGCTATTCACCGCTCATCACCTAACGAAATCAATTATATGGATTGTATCGAAGTATCCTCTTGGATGTAATGAACCATCATCCCGAAAAATCTTAAAGAAACAGGTTCCAACTTTCTATTCCTTCCAACTCCCCGATTCCACGCCTGTTCCCCGGCGTTTTACAGACACAAACAGGAGTCTGAAGTCTGATGTTCCTTATTTTGATCTACAATCAATTTAAAAACCTCTTCGCCATTTTTCGGAATTCTATCAAATTCCAAGGTACTACTTCTTTTACTCTTAGACAGACCAAAACCCTGAGAACTACCTGGACCGTAATCCTGACTAATTCCCGTCATGTGAAACGTCACTTTGTAATCAACGATAGTCATATTTACTTGAAAATGCGAAGAAAAAAACTTAATAAATTTACTTATCTGTCTAGATCAAAAATTCAAAAATGATATTAAAATTACATGGTCAATCAAGATGAGGATACGCGTGAGAAAAGTAAATGTGTCCTACCTGAAGTATACATAATTTTAGTGTAATGTTCATCACTTAACTGAAGTTTAATCCTGGTTTCGCGTACAAGTCCATCCTCTGCATTCAAGGCAATAAATCACGTATATCCCCATGATTCGTATCATTTAGCGTCACGGCACCAAAATGTATTTTGTAAGCCTCTTGGCCTACAAATCATGAAATCCGTGGATGAATTTTACTTAAGTCATTTTCTTGAACTCTGAATAAAAAGTCCTGGTAAAGTTTTACCGTTTATTAACATACGAAAGTTACATGTTGGTTATAGCAGTATGAGAATCGTTCTAACATACAAAATCATGCGCACAGTATATATTAGGAGCCTGGGATATTTCACAATCAGGTGGAAATCGCCATCGAAATTCATGACTAAATTGGAATTCAGACGTATAAACAAAGTTGCCTAAACTTAGAACAAATCCTCACCATTTCGTCTATTGCACCCAGACCTGTGACAGGCGAACCACTATAGTTTCTGTTGCTGTCAATTGACCCAAGAACACCTCGTATTGACAGACATAGGGTTATACACTGGCGGGAATGACAATAATTTCAATTACATCAGTTTAGCACGTGAACGTAAAGTTAACGTTTGAAATTAGAGTTATCTTCTCCTAGACGATTGGAAATATCCCATAAACAAAATAAATGGAAATTAATTAAAGATCAAAATACTCAATTTGCATAATTATTGTGGGGGAGAGGCCATATGGTTACAGTCTGTCTGTTTGCCCGCAAAAACTTTAACCTTGGCCAAAACTTTTGAATGGTAAGTGATAGGGCTTTCATATTTCACATGTGTTTTCTTTGTGACAAGACCTTTCTATGGATACCAAAATTTTTGACCTTGTGACCTTGACCTTGGAATTTGACCTACTTTTAAAAAACTTTAACCTTTGCCTTAACTTTTGAATGGAAAGTGATAGGACTTTCATATTTCACATATGTATTTCTTGTGACAAGACCTTTCCATGGATACCAAAATTCTTGACCTTGGAATTTGACCTACTTTAAAAACTTTAACCTTTGCCATAACTTTTGAATGGTAAGTGATAGTAATTTCATATTTCACATATGTATTCCTTGTGACAAGACCTTTCCATTGATACCAAAATTTTTGACCTTGTGACCTTGACCTTGGAGTTTGACCTACATTTGAAAAACTTTAACCTTGGCCATAACTTTTGATTGGTTAGTGATAGGGCTTTCATATTTCACATATGTATTCCTTGTGACAAGACCTTTACATGGATACCAAAAATTTTGACCTTGTGACCTTGACTTTGAAGTTTGACATACTTTTGAAAAACTTTAACCTTGGGCATAACTTCCAAATGGTAAGTGAAAGGGCTTTCATATTTCACATGTGCATTCCTTGTGACAAGACCTTTCCATGGATACCAAAATTTTTGACCTTGTGACCTTGACCTTGGAATTTGACATACTTTTGAAAAACTTTAACCTTGGCCATAACTTCTGAATGGTAAGTGATAGGGCTTTCATATTTCACATGTGTTTTCTTTGTGACAAGACCTTTCCATGGATACCAAATTGTTTACCTCTTGAACTTGACCTTGATGTTTGACCTAATTTCGAAAATTTAAACTTAAGCCATAACTTTTGAATGCTAATTGTCCCCCGCTTTCGCAAAAACGCGGGGACATTAAAACTGGTTCGTCAGTCTGTCTGTCCGTCAGTCACAAAAACTTTAACCTTGTGCCTAACTTTTGAATGGTAAGTGATAGGGCTTTGATATTTCACATGTGTATTCCTTGTGACAAGACCTTTCCATGGATACCAAAAATTTTGACCTTGTGACCTTGACCTTGGACTTTGACCTACTTATTAAAAACTTTAACCTTGACCATAACTTTTGAACGGTAAGTGATAGGGCTTTCATATTACACATGTTTATTCCTTGTGACAAGACCTTTCCATGGATACCAACATTTTTGACCTTGTGACCTTGACCTTGGACTTTGACTTACTTATTTAAAACTTTAACGGTGACCATAACTTTTAAACGGTAAGTGATAGGGCTTTCATATTACACATGTGTATTCCTTGTGACAAGACCTTTCCAAGGATATCAAAATTTTGACCTTGTGACCTTGACATTGGACTTTGACCTACTTATTAAAAACTTTAACCTTGACCATAACTTTTAAACGGAAAGTGATAGGGCTTTCATATTACACATGTGTATTCCTTGTGACAAGACCTTTCCATGGATACCAAAATTTTTGACCTTGTGACCTTGACCTTGGACCTTGACCTTGGACTTTGACCTACTAATCAAAAACTTTAACCTTGACCATAACTTTGAATGGAAAGTGATAGGGCTTTCATATTACACATGTGTATTCCTTGTGACATGACCTTTCCATGGATACCAAAATTTCTGACCTTGTGACCTTGACCTTGGACTTTGACCAACTTATTAAAAACTTTAACCTTGGCCATAACTTTTGAATGGAAAGTGATAGGGCTTTCATATTACACATGTGTATTCCTTGTGACAAGACCTTTCCATGGATACCAAAAATTTTTGACCCTGTGACCTTAACCTTGGACTCTGACCTAATTATCCAAAACTTTAACCTTGACCATTACTTTTGAATGGAAAGTGATAGGGCTATCATATTACACATGTGCATTCCTTGTGACAAGACCTTTTCATGGATACCAAAATTTTTGACCTTGTGACCTTGACATTGGACTTTGACCAACTAATTAAAAACTTTAACCTTGACCATAACTTTGAATGGAAAGTGATAGGGCTTTCATATTACACATGTGTATTCCTTGTGACAAGACCTTTCCATGGATACCAAAATTTTTGACCTTGTGACCTTGACCTTGGACCTTGACCTTGGACTTTGACCTACTGATCAAAAACTTTAACCTTGACCATAACTTTTAAATGGAAAGTGATAGGGCTTTCATGTTACACATGTGTGTTCCTTTTGACATGACCTTTCCATGGATACCAAAATTTTTGACCTTGTGACCTTGACCTTGGAGTTTGGCATACTTTTGAAATACTTTAACCTTGACCATTACTTTTGAAATGAAAGTGATGGGGCTTTCACATTTCACATGTGTATTCCATGTGACAAGACCTTTCTGTTGGTAACAACATTCTGACCTTGTGACCTCGTCCTTGGAGGTTGACTGACATTTAAAAACTTCAACCACGACCATAAGTTTGAGATGGAGTTTGATCTTTCATATTTAGAATGTTGATAAAATATGAGATATATTAATTATGAAAACTTAAGAGGGGGGGGGGGGGGTGTCTGTAAGCATTTCTTTAAAGACAAACACCCAAAAGCGGGGGACCACAATTCCTTGAATTTGATTTTTGATATGGCTTTCATATTTCACATATGAATTCCATATGGCAAGACTTTTCCATGATACCAAAATTTTTTACCTTGTGACCTTGCCCTCAAAATGTGAAACTACTTTTCAGCTGTTTTACTGTCAAAGATGCCAACGGGGGCATTCGTGTTTCACAAACACAGGTTTTATTTATTTTCATATTCGTATGTAAGGTTCTAACATGTTACCTACGTGTACAATGTAAAAAGAGTTATTTTGACTGCCAAAGGCAACCCTCAAGAATAACAAGTAATTTCTGTACCACATGTATAGGAAGTCAAACAGTGAAGCCGTAATGATTTTATCACAAAAAGAAGTCAGCTTGGTCAGTCACAGATCTATTCTCAGGTCCTGAACATGCTCTATAGGGAATAGTTACTTAGTAGATTTAGAAAACTACTTGTATATTGTACAGTACTGTATGTATGCTTCTGCTTTAATCTATCTAATTTGAGAGAATTTCATATTTAGGTCAGGATGTTCCAGATTCACCCACTTCTGAGGAAGCTTCAGGAGTCCATCCCCTCATACTGGCTGACTCCTTGGCTGCTTGTGTAATGTCTACAAAACTGTCCTCAGCACAGAAACAGTGGGCTACTCGTCATCTACTACATGCTCTATCCTCATTGTCCTCAACTTGTGAAGACTTAACTCAGTGTCAGGCTGATCTCATTGGCTGCCTCCCTCACTGCCAAGTATCTAAACTAGAGGCACACCAAAACAGACTGGCAGCATGTACTTGGAACAACAAAAAAAGTTTATTGGCAACAAGGTAGGCAGATGATATAAATACATGTATACAAAAGGTAACAAAGGTTCGTAGGACATCTTACATTTCCATGTAAAGGTCAAGTCGGTACGATGAATGTCCCAATTGTACTGAATTTTTTTTTTTTTTCTTGAGGCCAAGGTTTGTCTTAAGCTTCTACAAATTATTACTGTCCCTTGCATCTCTGTTATTGAGGGGATGTAGCATTGCTGGGGTGTGAGGATGTGTTTGTGTGTGTGTGTGTGTGTTCGGATTTTCTCATGAACAGCATGGAAGTCAAAGCAATCAAAGCATAGAAACATCAAACCTTCAACAAGATTCCTCATTGAGATAGGATGAATCATATTGATTTCAATTTCAATTCTTTATTGATAAAATACCATGACATGATCATCATACATCATAAACAAATTTAAAACATTTCAATGATATAAAATATTTTCTTTTCTTATCCTAAAACATTCATCCAAATATTTGCACAAATATTTGTTGAATTGATAATTCACAGGATTTATAACATCTTCAATATTAAAAATATCAAAATGATTCAATGATTCTTCAAATTTATCTCTAATGCCTCGATATAAGTTACAATTTAACAGAAAATGCTCTTCATCTTCAACTTTATTGATAGATGAATCATATTGATTTTCAAAGTCAAGAGTCAAAGGTCAATGTCACAGTGGTCATAGGCTTACAATCCTTGTGAACAGCTTAGAAGATAAAGCAATCATCATAGGATCACCAAATTTAACCTTCCAGAAATGTTCCCCATGGGAAGAGGATGAACCCTATTCATTTTCAAGGTCAAAGGTCACAGTGGACTTTATTTTTAAATCCTTTTGCTGATATCAAAGAGCATGCAGTTGCGAGTGGATGCTATGCTTGCATAGCCTTTATGTTATCTGCTTCCTTTCGGTTATAATGGTTATGATGCTACAGTACAAATATGGAGTCTACCAAACACTACACATCAGTTCTTATATTTACACACTTTCCTCTCTGTTATAGTGGTTATGATGGTACAGTACGGGTGTGGTGTCTACCTAACACTACACATCAGTTCTTACAGCAGACATTTATATTTACACACTTTCCTCTCTGTTACAGTGGTTATGATGGTACAGTACGGGTGTGGTGTCTACCTAACACTACACATCAGTTCTTAAAGCAGACATTTATATTTACACACTTTCCTCTCTGTTACAGTGGTTATGATGGTACAGTACATGTGTGGTGTCTACCAAACACTACACATCAGTTCTTACAGCAGACATTTATATTTACACACTTTCCTCTCTGTTACAGTGGTTATGATGGTACAGTACAGGTATGGTGTCTACCTAACACTACACATCAGTTCTTACAGCAGACATTTATATTTACACACTTTCCTCTCTGTTACAGTGGTTATGATGGTACAGTACATGTGTGGTGTCTACCAAACACTACACATCAGTTCTTACAGCAGACATTTATATTTACACACTTTCCTCTCTGTTACAGTGGTTATGATGGTACAGTACAGATATGGTGTCTACCAAACACTACACATCAGTTCTTACAACAGACATTTATATTTACACACTTTCCCCTCTGTTATAGTGGTTATGATGGTACAGTACGGGTGTGGTGTCTACCTAACACTACACATCAGTTCTTACAGCAGACATTCATATTTACACACTTTCCTCTCTGTAACAGTGGTTATGATGGTACAGTACAGGTGTGGTGTTTACCTAACACTACACATCAGTTCTTACAGCAGACATTTATATTTACACACTTTCCTCTCTGTTACAGTGGTTATGATGGTACAGTACTGGTATGGTGTCTACCTAACACTACACATCAGTTCTTACAGCAGACATGTATATTTACACTTTCCTCTCTGTTACAGTGGTTATGATGGTACAGTACATGTATGGTGTCTACCTAACACTACACATCAGTTCTTACAGCAGACATTTATATTTACACACTTTCCTCTCTGTTATAGTGGTTATGATGGTACAGTATGGGTGTGGTGTCTACCTAACACTACACATCAGTTCTTACAGCAGACATTTATATTTACACACTTTCCCCTCTGTTATAGTGGTTATGATGGTACAGTACGTGTGTGGAGTCTACCAAACACTACACATCAGTTCTTACAGCAGACATTTATATTTACACACTTTCCTCTCTGTTACAGTGGTTATGATGGTACAGTACAGGTATGGTGTCTACCTAACACTACGCATCAGTTCTTACAACAGACATTTATATTTACACACTTTCCTCTCTGTTACAGTGGTTATGATGGTACAGTACTGGTAAGGTGTCTACCTAACACTACACATCAGTTCTTACAGCAGACATTTATATTTACACACTTTCCCCTCTGTTATAGTGGTTATGATGGTACAGTACGGGTGTGGTGTCTTACTAACACTACACATCAGTTCTTACAGCAGACATTTATATTTACACACTTTCCTCTCTGTTACAGTGGTTATGATGGTACAGTACGGGTGTGGAGTTTACCTAACACTTCTCATCAGTTCTTACAGCAGACATTTATATTTACATACTTTCCTCTCTATTATAGTGGTTATGATGGTACAGTATGTGTGTGGAGTTTACCTAACACTACACATCAGTTCTTGCAGCAGACATTTATATTTACACTCTTTCCTCTCTGTTACAGTGGTTATGATGGTACAGTATAAGTGTGGTGTCTACCTAACACTACACATCAGTTCTTAGAGCAGTCATTTATATTTACACACTTTCCTCTCTGTTACAGTGGTTATGATGGTACAGTACGAGTCTGGAGTCTACCTAACACTACACATCAGTTCTTACAGCAGACATTTATATTTACACACTTTCCTCTCTGTTACAGTGGTTATGATGGTACAGTACTGGTATGGTGTCTACCTAACACTACACATCAGTTCTTTCTTACAACAGACATTTATATTTACACACTTTCCCCTCTGTTATAGTGGTTATGATGGTACAGTACGGGTGTGGTGTCTACCTAACACTACACATCAGTTCTTACAGCAGACATTTATATTTACACACTTTCCTCTCTGTTACAGTGGTTATGATGGTACAGTACAGGTAAGGCGTCTACCTAACACTACACATCAGTTCTTACAGCAGACATTTATATTTACACACTTTCCTCTCTGTTACAGTGGTTATGATGGTACAGTACTGGAATGGTGTCTACCTAACACTACACATCAGTTCTTACAGCAGACATTTATATTTACACACTTTCCTCTCTGTTGCAGTGGTTATGATGGTACAGTACAGGTATGGTGTTTACCTTACACTACACATCAGTTCTTACAGCAGACATTTATATTTACACATTTTCCTCTCTGTTACAGTGGTTATGATGGTACAGTACAGGTGTGGTGTTTACCTAACACTACACATCAGTTCTTACAGCAGACATTTATATTTACACACTTTCCTCTCTGTTACAGTGGTTATGATGGTACAGTACTGGAATGGTGTCTACCTAACACTACACATCAGTTCTTACAGCAGACATGTATATTTACACTTTCCTCTCTGTTACAGTGGTTATGATGGTACAGTACAGGTATGGTGTCTACCTAACACTACACATCAGTTCTTACAGCAGACATTTATATTTACACACTTTCCCCTCTGTTATAGTGGTTATGATGGTACAGTACGGGTGTGGTGTCTTACTTATACTACACATCAGTTCTTACAGCAGACATTTATATTTACACACTTTCCTCTCTGTTACAGTGGTTATGATGGTACAGTACGGGTGTGGAGTTTACCTAACACTTCTCATCAGTTCTTACAGCAGACATTTATATTTACATACTTTCCTCTCTATTATAGTGGTTATGATGGTACAGTATGTGTGTGGAGTTTACCTAACACTACACATCAGTTCTTGCAGCAGACATTTATATTTACACTCTTTCCTCTCTGTTACAGTGGTTATGATGGTACAGTATAAGTGTGGTGTCTACCTAACACTACACATCAGTTCTTAGAGCAGGCATTTATATTTACACATTTCCTCTCTGTTACAGTGGTTATGATGGTACAGTACGGGTGTGGTGTCTACCTAACACTATGCATCAGTTCTTACAGCAGACATTTATATTTACACACTTTCCTCTCTGTTACAGTGGTTATGATTGTACAGTACTGGTATGGTGTCTACCTAACACTACACATCAGTTCTTACAACAGACATTTATATTTACACACTTTCCCCTCTGTTACAGTGGTTATGATGGTACAGTACGGGTGTGGTGTCTACCAAACACTACATATCAGTTCTTACAGCAGACATTTATATTTACACACTTTCCTCTCTGTTACAGTGGTTATGATGGTACAGTATGGGAGTGGTGTCTACCTAACACTACACATCAGTTCTTACAGCAGACGTTAATATTTACACACTTTCCTCTCTGTTACAGTGGTTATGATGGTACAGTACGTGTCGGGAGTCTACCTAACAATACACATCAGTTCTTACAGCAGACATTTATATTTACACACTTTCCTCTCTGTTACAGTGGTTATGATGGTACAGTACGGGAGTGGTGTCTACCTAACACTACACATCAGTTCTTAGAGCAGGCATTTATATTTACACACTTTCCTCTCTGTTACAGTGGTTATGATGGTACAGTACGGGTGTGGTGTCTACATAACAATACACATCAGTTCTTAGAGCAGGCATTTATATTTACACACTTTCCTCTCTGTTACAGTGGTTATGATGTTACAGTATGGATGTGGTGTCTACCTAACACTACACATCAGTTCTTAGAGCAGGCATTTATATTTACACACTTTCCTCTCTGTTACAGTGGTTATGATGGTACAGTACTGGAATGGTGTCTACCTAACACTACACATCAGTTCTTACAGCAGACATTTATATTTACACACTTTCCTCTCTGTTACAGTGGTTATGATGGTACAGTACTGGTATGGTGTCTACCTAACACTACACATAAGTTCTTACAACAGACATTTATATTTACACACTTTCCTCTCTGTTACAGTGGTTATGATGGTACAGTACGGATATGGTGTCTACCTAACACTACACATCAGTTCTTACAGCAGACATTTATATTGACACACTTTCCTCTCTGTTACAGTGGTTATGATGGTACAGTACGTGTCCGGATTCTACCTAACACTACACATCAGTTTTTACAGCAGACATTTATATTGACACACTTTCCTCTCTGTTACAGTGGTTATGATGGTACAGTACGAGTCTGGAGTCTACCTAACACTACACATCAGTTCTTACAGCAGACATTTATATTTACACACTTTCCTCTCTGTTACAGTGGTTATGATGGTACAGTACAGGTATGGTGTCTACCTAACACTTCACATCAGTTCTTACAGCAGACATTAATATTTACACTTTCCTCTCTGTTACAGTGGTTATGATGGTACAGTACAGGTATGGTGTCTACCTTACACTACACATCAGTTCTTACAGCAGACATTTATATTTACACTTTCCTCTCTGTTACAGTGGTTATGATGGTACAGTAAGGTATGGTGTCCACCTTACACTACACATCAGTTCTTACAGCAGACATTTATATTTACACACTTTCCTCTCTTTTACAGTGGTTATGATGATACAGTACGTGTCTGGAGTCTACCTAACACTACACAACAGTTCTTACAGCAGACATTTATATTTACATACTTTGCTCTCTGTTACAGTGGTTATGATGGTACAGTACGAGTCTGGAGTCTACCTAACACTTCACATCAGTTCTTACAGCAGACATTTATATTTACACACTTTCCTCTCTGTTGCAGTGGTTATGATGGTACAGTACAGGTATGGTGTTTACCTTACACTACACATCAGTTCTTACAGCAGACATTTATATTTACACACTTTCCTCTCTGTTACAGTGGTTATGATGGTACAGTACAGGTGTGGTGTTTACCTAACACTACACATCAGTTCTTACAGCAGACATTTATATTTACACACTTTCCTCTCTGTTACAGTGGTTATGATGGTACAGTACTGGTATGGTGTCTACCTAACACTACACATCAGTTCTTACAGCAGACATGTATATTTACACTTTCCTCTCTGTTACAGTGGTTATGATGGTACAGTACAGGTATGGTGTCTACCTAACACTACACATCAGTTCTTACAGCAGACATTTATATTTACACACTTTCCCCTCTGTTATAGTGGTTATGATGGTACAGTACGGGTGTGGTGTCTTACTAATACTACACATCAGTTCTTACAGCAGACATTTATATTTACACACTTTCCTCTCTGTTACAGTGGTTATGATGGTACAGTACGGGTGTGGAGTTTACCTAACACTTCTCATCAGTTCTTACAGCAGACATTTATATTTACATACTTTCCTCTCTATTATAGTGGTTATGATGGTACAGTATGTGTGTGGAGTTTACCTAACACTACACATCAGTTCTTGCAGCAGACATTTATATTTACACTCTTTCCTCTCTGTTACAGTGGTTATGATGGTACAGTATAAGTGTGGTGTCTACCTAACACTACACATCAGTTCTTAGAGCAGGCATTTATATTTACACACTTTCCTCTCTGTTACAGTGGTTATGATGGTACAGTACGGGTGTGGTGTCTACCTAACACTATGCATCAGTTCTTACAGCAGACATTTATATTTACACACTTTCCTCTCTGTTACAGTGGTTATGATGGTACAGTACTGGTATGGTGTTTACCTAACACTACACATCAGTTCTTACAAAAGACATTTATATTTACACACTTTCCCCTCTGTTATAGTGGTTATGATGGTACAGTAAAGGTATGGTGTCTACCTAACACTACACATCAGTTCTTACAGCAGACATTTATATTTACACACTTTCCTCTCTTTTACAGTGGTTATGATGGTACAGTACAGGTATGGTGTCTACCTAACACTACACATCAGTTCTTACAGCAGACATTTATATTTACACACTTTCCTCTCTGTTACAGTGGTTATGATGGTACAGTACATGTGTGGTGTCTACCAAACACTACACATCAGTTCTTACAGCAGACATTTATATTTACACACTTTCCTCTCTGTTACAGTGGTTATGATGGTACAGTACAGATATGGTGTCTACCAAACACTACACATCAGTTCTTACAGCAGACATTTATATTTACACACTTTCCCCTCTGTTATAGTGGTTATGATGGTACAGTACGGGTGTGGTGTCTACCTAACACTACACATCAGTTCTTACAGCAGACATTCATATTTACACACTTTCCTCTCTGTTACAGTGGTTATGATGGTACAGTACAGGTGTGGTGTTTACCTAACACTACACATCAGTTCTTACAGCAGACATTTATATTTACACACTTTCCTCTCTGTTACAGTGGTTATGATGGTACAGTACTGGTATGGTGTCTACCTAACACTACACATCAGTTCTTACAGCAGACATGTATATTGACACTTTCCTCTCTGTTACAGTGGTTATGATGGTACAGTACATGTATGGTGTCTACCTAACACTACACATCAGTTCTTACAGCAGACATTTATATTTACACACTTTCCTCTCTGTTATAGTGGTTATGATGGTACAGTATGGGTGTGGTGTCTACCTAACACTACACATCAGTTCTTACAGCAGACATTTATATTTACACACTTTCCCCTCTGTTATAGTGGTTATGATGGTACAGTACGTGTGTGGAGTCTACCAAACACTACACATCAGTTCTTACAGCAGACATTTATATTTACACACTTTCCTCTCTGTTACAGTGGTTATGATGGTACAGTACAGGTATGGTGTCTACCTAACACTACGCATCAGTTCTTACAACAGACATTTATATTTACACACTTTCCTCTCTGTTACAGTGGTTATGATGGTACAGTACTGGTAAGGTGTCTACCTAACACTACACATCAGTTCCTACAGCAGACATTTATATTTACACACTTTCCCCTCTGTTATAGTGGTTATGATGGTACAGTACGGGTGTGGTGTCTTACTAACACTACACATCAGTTCTTACAGCAGACATTTATATTTACACACTTTCCTCTCTGTGACAGTGGTTATGATGGTACAGTACGGGTGTGGAGTTTACCTAACACTTCTCATCAGTTCTTACAGCAGACATTTATATTTACATACTTTCCTCTCTATTATAGTGGTTATGATGGTACAGTATGTGTGTGGAGTTTACCTAACACTACACATCAGTTCTTGCAGCAGACATTTATATTTACACTCTTTCCTCTCTGTTACAGTGGTTATGATGGTACAGTATAAGTGTGGTGTCTACCTAACACTACACATCAGTTCTTAGAGCAGGCATTTATATTTACACACTTTCCTCTCTGTTACAGTGGTTATGATGGTACAGTACGGGTGTGGTGTCTACCTAACACTATGCATCAGTTCTTACAGCAGACATTTATATTTACACACTTTCCTCTCTGTTACAGTGGTTATGATGGTACAGTACTGGTATGGTGTCTACCTAACACTACACATCAGTTCTTTCTTACAACAGACATTTATATTTACACACTTTCCCCTCTGTTATAGTGGTTATGATGGTACAGTACGGGTGTGGTGTCTACCTAACACTACACATCAGTTCTTACAGCAGACATTTATATTTACACACTTTCCTCTCTGTTACAGTGGTTATGATGGTACAGTACAGGTATGGTGTCTACCTAACACTACACATCAGTTCTTACAGCAGACATTTATATTTACACACTTTCCTCTCTGTTACAGTGGTTATGATGGTACAGTACTGGAATGGTGTCTACCTAACACTACACATCAGTTCTTACAGCAGACATTTATATTTACACACTTTCCTCTCTGTTGCAGTGGTTATGATGGTACAGTACAGGTATGGTGTTTACCTTACACTACACATCAGTTCTTACAGCAGACATTTATATTTACACACTTTCCTCTCTGTTACAGTGGTTATGATGGTACAGTACAGGTGTGGTGTTTACCTAACACTACACATCAGTTCTTACAGCAGACATTTATATTTACACACTTTCCTCTCTGTTACAGTGGTTATGATGGTACAGTACTGGTATGGTGTCTACCTAACACTACACATCAGTTCTTACAGCAGACATGTATATTTACACTTTCCTCTCTGTTACAGTGGTAATGATGGTACAGTACAGGTATGGTGTCTACTTAACACTACACATCAGTTCTTACAGCAGACATTTATATTTACACACTTTCCCCTCTGTTATAGTGGTTATGATGGTACAGTACGGGTGTGGTGTCTTACTAATACTACACATCAGTTCTTACAGCAGACATTTATATTTACACACTTTCAACTCTGTTACAGTGGTTATGATGGTACAGTACGGGTGTGGAGTTTACCTAACACTTCTCATCAGTTCTTACAGCAGACATTTATATTTACATACTTTCCTCTCTATTATAGTGGTTATGATGGTACAGTATGTGTGTGGAGTTTACCTAACACTACACATCAGTTCTTGCAGCAGACATTTATATTTACACTCTTTCCTCTCTGTTACAGTGGTTATGATGGTACAGTATAAGTGTGGTGTCTACCTAACACTACACATCAGTTCTTAGAGCAGGCATTTATATTTACACATTTCCTCTCTGTTACAGTGGTTATGATGGTACAGTACGGGTGTGGTGTCTACCTAACACTGCATCAGTTCTTACAGCAGACATTGATATTTACACACTTTCCTCTCTGTTACAGTGGTTATGATGGTACAGTACAGGTATGGTGTCTACCTAACACTACACATCAGTTCTTACAACAGACATTTATATTTACACACTTTCCCCTCTGTTACAGTGGTTATGATGGTACAGTACGGGTGTGGTGTCTACCAAACACTGCACATCAGTTCTTACAGCAGACATTAATATTTACACACTTTCCTCTCTGTTACAGTGGTTATGATGGTACAGTACGGGAGTGGTGTCTACCTAACACTACACATCAGTTCTTACAGCAGACATTAATATTTACACACTTTCCTCTCTGTTACAGTGGTTATGATGGTACAGTACGTGTCGGGAGTCTACCTAACACTACACATCAGTTCTTACAGCAGACATTTATATTTACACACTTTCCTCTCTGTTACAGTGGTTATGATGGTACAGTACGGGAGTGGTGTCTACCTAACACTACACATCAGTTCTTAGAGCAGGCATTTATATTTACACACTTTCCTCTCTGTTACAGTGGTTATGATGGTACAGTACGGGTGTGGTTTCTACCTAACACTACACATCAGTTCTTAGAGCAGGCATTTATATTTACACACTTTCCTCTCTGTTACAGTGGTTATGATGTTACAGTATGGATGTGGTGTCTACCAAACACTACACATCAGTTCTTAGAGCAGGCATTTATATTTACACACTTTCCTCTCTGTTACAGTGGTTATGATGGTACAGTACTGGAATGGTGTCTACCTAACACTACACATCAGTTCTTACAGCAGACATTTATATTTACACACTTTCCTCTCTGTTACAGTGGTTATGATGGTACAGTACTGGTATGGTGTCTACCTAACACTACACATAAGTTCTTACAACAGACATTTATATTTACACACTTTCCTCTCTGTTACAGTGGTTATGATGGTACAGTACGGATATGGTGTCTACCTAACACTACACATCAGTTCTTACAGCAGACATTTATATTGACACACTTTCCTCTCTGTTACAGTGGTTATGATGGTACAGTACGTGTCCGGATTCTACCTAACACTACACATCAGTTCTTACAGCAGACATTTATATTGACACACTTTCCTCTCTGTTACAGTGGTTATGATGGTACAGTACGAGTCTGGAGTCTACCTAACACTACACATCAGTTCTTACAGCAGACATTTATATTTACACACTTTCCTCTCTGTTACAGTGGTTATGATGGTACAGTACAGGTATGGTGTCTACCTAACACTTCACATCAGTTCTTACAGCAGACATTAATATTTACACTTTCCTCTCTGTTACAGTGGTTATGATGGTACAGTACAGGTATGGTGTCTACCTTACACTACACATCAGTTCTTACAGCAGACATTTATATTTACACTTTCCTCTCTGTTACAGTGGTTATGATGGTGCAGTAAGGTATGGTGTCTACCTTACACTACACATCAGTTCTTACAGCAGACATTTATATTTACACACTTTCCTCTCTGTTACAGTGGTTATGATGATACAGTACGTGTCTGGAGTCTACCTAACATCACACAACAGTTCTTACAGCAGACATTTATATTTACATACTTTGCTCTCTGTTACAGTGGTTATGATGGTACAGTGCGAGTCTGGAGTCTACCTAACACTTCACATCAGTTCTTACAGCAGACATTTATATTTACACACTTTCCTCTCTGTTGCAGTGGTTATGATGGTACAGTACAGGTATGGTGTTTACCTTACACTACACATCAGTTCTTACAGCAGACATTTATATTTACACACTTTCCTCTCTGTTACAGTGGTTATGATGGTACAGTACTGGTATGGTGTCTACCTAACACTACACATCAGTTCTTTCTTACAACAGACATTTATATTTACACACTTTCCCCTCTGTTATAGTGGTCATGATGGTACAGTACGGGTGTGGAGTTTACCTAACACTTCTCATCAGTTCTTACAGCAGACATTTATATTTACATACTTTCCTCTCTATTATAGTGGTTATGATGGTACAGTATGTGTGTGGAGTTTACCTAACACTACACATCAGTTCTTGCAGCAGACATTTATATTTACACTCTTTCCTCTCTGTTACAGTGGTTATGATGGTACAGTATAAGTGTGGTGTCTACCTAACACTACACATCAGTTCTTAGAGCAGGCATTTATATTTACACACTTTCCTCTCTGTTACAGTGGTTATGATGGTACAGTACGGGTGTGGTTTCTACCTAACACTATGCATCAGTTCTTACAGCAGACATTTATATTTACACACTTTCCTCTCTGTTACAGTGGTTATGATGGTACAGTACTGGTATGGTGTCTACCTAACACTACACATCAGTTCTTACAACAGACATTTATATTTACACACTTTCCCCTCTGTTATAGTGGTTATGATGGTACAGTACAGGTATGGTGTCTACCTAACACTACACATCAGTTCTTACAGCAGACATTTATATTTACACACTTTCCTCTCTTTTACAGTGGTTATGATGGTACAGTACAGGTATGGTGTCTACCTAACACTACACATCAGTTCTTACAGCAGACATTTATATTTACACTCTTTCCTCTCTGTTACAGTGGTTATGATGGTACAGTATAAGTGTGGTGTCTACCTAACACTACACATCAGTTCTTAGAGCAGGCATTTATATTTACACACTTTCCTCTCTGTTACAGTGGTTATGATGGTACAGTACGGGTTTGGTGTCTACCTAACACTACGCATCAGTTCTTACAGCAGACATTTATATTTACACACTTTCCTCTCTGTTACAGTGGTTTTGATGGTACAGTACAGGTATGGTGTCTACCTAACACTACACATCAGTTCTTACAACAAACATTTATATTTACACACTTTACCCTCTGTTATAGTGGTTATGATGGTACAGTACGGGTGTGGTGTCTACCTAACACTACACATCAGTTCTTACAGCAGACATTTATATTTACACACTTTCCTCTCTGTTACAGTGGTTATGATGGTACAGTACAGGTATGGTGTCTACCTTACACTACACATCAGTTCTTACAGCAGACATTTATATTTACACACTTTCCTCTCTGTTACAGTGGTTATGATGGTACAGTACAGGTATGGTGTCTACCTTACACTGCACATCAGTTCTTACAGCAGACATTTATATTTACACTCTTTCCTCTCTGTTACAGTGGTTATGATGGTTCAGTACAGGTGTGGTGTTTACCTAACACTACACATCAGTTCTTACAGCAGACATTTATATTTACACACTTTCCTCTCTGTTACAGTGGTTATGATGGTACAGTACTGGTATGGTGTCTACCTTACACTACACATCAGTTCTTACAGCAGACATTTATATTTACACTTTCCTCTCTGTTACAGTGGTTATGATGGTACAGTACAGGTATGGTGTCTACCTAACACTACACATCAGTTCTTACAGCAGACATTTATATTTACACACTTTCCCCTCTGTTATACTGGTTATGATTGTACAGTACAGGTGTTGTGTCTTACTAACGCTACACATCAGTTCTTACAGCAGACATTTATATTTACACACTTTCCTCTCTGTTACAGTGGTTATGATGGTACAGTACAGGTATGGTGTCTACCTTACACTACACATCAGTTCTTACAGCAGACATTAATATTTACACACTTTCCTCTCTGTTACAGTGGTTATGATGGTACAGTACGTGTCTGGAGTCTACCTAACACTACACATCAGTTCTTACAGCAGACATTTATATTTACACACTTTCCTCTCTGTTAAAGTGGTTATGATGGTACAGTACGGGTGTGGTGTCTACCTAACACTACACATCAGTTCTTAGAGCAGGCATTTATATTTACACACTTTCCTCTCTGTTACAGTGGTTATGATGGTACAGTACGGGTGTGGTGTCTACCTAACACTACACATCAGTTCTTAGAGCAGGCATTTATATTTACACACTTTCCTCTCTGTTACAGTGGTTATGATGGTACAGTATGGATGTGGTGTCTACCTAACACTACACATCAGTTCTTAGAGCTGGCATTTATATTTACACACTTTCCTCTCTGTTACAGTGGTTATGATGGTACAGTACGGGTGTGGTGTCTACCTAACACTACACATCAGTTCTTACAGCAGACATTTATATTTACACACTTTCCTCTCTGTTACAGTGGTTATGATGGTACAGTACTGGTATGGTGTCTACCTAACACTACACATCAGTTCTTGCAGCAGACATTTATATTTACACTCTTTCCTCTCTGTTACAGTGGTTATGATGGTACAGTATAAGTGTGGTGTCTACCTAACACTACACATCAGTTCTTAGAGCAGGCATTTATATTTACACACTTTCCTCTCTGTTACAGTGGTTATATTGGTACAGTACGGGTGTGGTGTCTACCTAACACTACACATCAGTTCTTACAGCAGACATTTATATTGACACACTTTCCTCTCTGTTACAGTGGTTATGATGGTACAGTACGTGTCTGGATTCTACCTAACACTACACATCAGTTCTTACAGCAGACATTTATATTGACACACTTTCCTCTCTGTTACAGTGGTTATGATTGTACAGTACGAGTCTGGAGTCTACCTAACACTACACATCAGTTCTTACAGCAGATATTTATATTTACACACTTTCCTCTCTGTTACAGTGGTTATGATGGTACAGTACAGGTATGGTGTCTACCTAACACTACACATCAGTTCTTACAGCAGACATTTATATTTACACACTTTCCTCTCTGTTACAGTGGTTATGATGGTACAGTACTGGTATGGTGTCTACCTAACACTACACATCAGTTCTTACAGCAGACATTTATATTTACACACTTTCCTCTCTGTTACAGTGGTTATGATGGTACAGTACTGGTATGGTGTCTACCTAACACTACACATCAGTTCTTACAGCAGACATTTATATTTACACACTTTCCTCTCTGTTACAGTGGTTATGATGGTACAGTACAGGAATGGTGTCTACCTAACACTTCACATCAGTTCTTACAGCAGACATTAATATTTACACTTTCCTCTCTGTTACAGTGGTTATGATGGTACAGTACTGGTATGGTGTCTACCTAACACTATACATCAGTTCTTACAGCAGACATTTATATTTACACTTTCCTCTCTGTTACAGTGGTTATGATGGTACAGTACAGGTATGGTGTCTACCTTACACTACACATCAGTTCTTACAGCAGACATTTATATTTACACACTTTCCTCTCTGTTACAGTGGTTATGATGGTACAGTACGTGTCTGGAGTCTACCTAACACTACACACCAGTTCTTACAGCAGACATTTATATTTACATACTTTGCTCTCTGTTACAGTGGTTATGATGGTACAGTACGAGTCTGGAGTCTACCTAACACTTCACATCAGTTCTTACAGCAGACATTTATATTTACACACTTTCCTCTTTGTTACAGTGGTTATGATGGTACAGTACGAGTATAGAGTCTACCTAACACTACACATCAGTTCTTACAGCAGACATTTATATTTACACTTTCCTCTCTGTTACAGTGGTTATGATGGTACAGTACGAGTCTGGAGTCTACCTAACACTACACATCAGTTCTTACAGCAGACATTTATATTTACACACTTTCCTCTCTGTTACAGTGGTTATGATGGTACAGTACAGGTATGGTGTCTACCTAACACTACACACAGTTCTTACAGCAGACATTTATATTTACACACTTTCCTCTCTGTTACAGTGGTTATGATGGTACAGTACGAGTCTGGAGTCTACCTAACCCTACACATCAGTTCTTACAGCAGACATTTATATTTACACGAGGAGAAGATGATGTATCAGGTGAAGAGTTAGATGGTGCACAGCTGGAGAATGTCTGCTGGAGTAGTACTGGTAAATTCCTGGCTGGATCCATGGATAATGTGGTTAACATCTGGACATGTGGAGGTGAGGGTTTAAGGCAAACTGATTAAGGAATAAGCTCATCCTTTAATAAATTTGCCATCCTGTCAGATCAGCCCTTTTTTTTTTTTTTTTTTGGAAAGAAACGTTTCATGAAAATATATTTATGTGCTAGCTTCAGGTATGTGAACAAATTTTGATAGCAAGAACCATGATCATCAGTAACAAAAATTGTTAATATGTGTATTTGGGAAAAATTCTGGTGAAAATTCTTACAAGCACCCCATCTCAATGAATAAAATTTGTAGTATCAAATACATGTAGGTTTCAGCATGAAACATTGTATATGCATAAATATTGTTAATGATGGTGGATGCATGCGTTTCAATTTTAAAGATGAATATGTAAAATATACCTTCTTCCAATCATTTTATAACAGAGGAAATGTTATAGTAATAACATGACATCATATCCAGCATATGTGTTGCCTCAATCAATAAAACTGAGAATGCAGTATATTGGCACATATTCAGTATTTAGATCCATTATACAGTAATCTGGATTTTATTCTTAAAACTATTTTTCATAAAATTTTGTAGTCTATTTTGAATAAGGAAAATGACTACTGTAATGTTGAATTTGTTTCTTGTATGTTTATTTCTCTTGCATGCACAGTTGACAAAATCTTCTCAAACACAAGTAAATGTTGCACCCTCTTTTTCCACTTGTACATTAAATGTTGCACCCTCTTTTTTCACTCGTACATGAGTAAATGTTGCACCCTCTTTTTTCAGGTGGACGAGGATACCATGAACACCAGTCCCACTTTGTGACGTGTCTGGCCTGGCCTCAACATAAGGGTATGGTAGGGGGTTGTCTTGGTCTGGTAACAGATTCCTTACTGGTGGGTCGTATAGACGGATCCCTGGCCTACATGACGGTACTGGATAGCTGTAACTGTAGGACACATGAACTGGAGACATGTAGTAGGAAAAATGGTAATTAGATGAACAATTAATGGAAGCATGGATATCAGTACATGTATTGAAAAAGAAAATATTTTTATGATAGATCAAAGAAATCAACTATGAATGTCAACTCTCCCTCTTTTGGAGGGAGACCCTCTTTTTGACCTTATCTCCCTCTTTGGCATTTCTCCCTCAAGGGAGACCAAAATCTCCCTCTTTTTGGCCCAATCTCCCTCTTTCTCCCTCTTTTGGCATATTTACCAAAGAAAATCACTCTAAATAGGGACATTCAGTGCATTTCATGAGAAATTGCATGATAAAATGTAAGAAAAGATGTATAGAATTCAATAAACTATTGATATATGTTTTATAGTTTATAAATGTTTTTGCATTGAAATGTCAGCACAATGAAATTATTTGAAAATAGGTATAGCACAAAATGTCGCCATTCATTAAAAATGTAGCAAAATGGGTTCAAGCGCAATCTCCCTCTTTTTCAAGTGCCAAGGAGGGAGATCTCCCTCTTTTTAAGATTTCAAAGTTGACAGGTATGAAAATGCAGGATAAATATTACAGTGCTTCTTATCAATCCCCTATGTCAAGATAAAAGATTGATATTTATGAATTATGTATGAATGTTGTAGCGTCAGTGACCCAGATAGAGTGGTATGATGAGGACAAGCCGTTTGCTGTAGGATTTTCTGATGGCGTCATTTCGCTCTGCACTATGGTGGATTTTGAACAGCCAATAGTGAAAGAAGCACATGATGGCTGCCAGGTCTTGTGTTTGAAGTGGGATCCAACAGGTTACATACTCTACTGATATTGATTTCTTCATGCAGTCATGTATTTGATTCAATTGCTTCCTATCTTGATTTATTGTGAGTAGGGTTTAGAGACTTTAGCCTCAACTATGACCAACAAGTATAACTTATTTTTTGTGTTGCCAGCATCATGATTTCCATTCCATCTTGTAGGTCAGATGTTGGCATCATGTGGTGAGGGGCAGTCTTGTATTAAGCTGTGGCTGCCGTACCAGGGTGACCTTACGTGTGTGGGTATACTGCATCATGACGTACATCTGACAACACTTAAATGGTGCCATATGCTGGGTAAAGGAGATAACAAACTCATCATGATAGCTTGGTGAGCATAAACTACAACTTCTTTACTTCTAACTTCTTCATGAAAATTGACTTTAGATTAAGAAGATTTTTGGTGTTACCAGTAAGGTGTGGAAAATGTACAGAACATTTTTCATGTGTAAGCCATCCAATTAGAGATTTCTTGCACTGAGACGCATTGAAAGAAAGCAGGCATGATGCAGGTATCTGAGTACAATGTACTACAATTAAGGAAATAAAGATTTTTCATAACAATTGATTATTATTTATACTAACCTTTGTCTGAATCAATCTTGTTTGTTTATAACATGAAATAAGTACTGAAAAAAAATAAAAGTGTAAATATTTGTGATAACCACATGTGTATAATGTCAATCATCTTATTTTGGTTTTGTAGTGGATGTGAGAATGGTAGTATACATATATGGGGAGTTCCCCAGCCTAAAGCTTCAGAAACACAGCTGTCCCCTTTCAGACCTAGTAATAGCCAGGTAAAAACATTATAGATGATGCTTTGTGTTACAATTTTACTGCCATAGGGGTTTTCATCCATAAGGAAAGATATTTCTTACTGCATTTTGGTAGGACTATGGTAAAGATGTACGTCTTTTATTGACTCCTTTACCACAAGGATTATGGTTGGTTCAAAGAAGCTACATGTACATGTATACAACAAATTCAGTATCGGTCATGGCAAATTTTTTTTTACTTTATACCGTAAATTGCTTTATTTTCGTCAGTACCAATTTTTCGTCAATTCGTTCAAAATGACCATTTCTTCAGTACGTATATTCGTCATCCAAGGGTCCCTAAAATATAAATTTGTCTGTTCAAATGCCAACTTAACATTCAGGTATTTGCTGTACGCGTTTGTTTTCATTGTTTGTATAACAATTATTGGTAAACAAACAATTAGAGATATGTATACCACCTAGCTTGTTGTGAAAACATATCATTTGGTAATAGAGCTGTTCGAATAAGCGACGTAAACCTAGCAATGAACTTCGTACTACGTATAGGTACGTAAAGGAAAAAAATAATGGGTGGTCTCAAAAACACATGATTAACTTATGTTTAAAGCAGGGCTTTCACTGGTGCGAATGCAGAGGCAATAGAGCTACGATTAGGTGATTTTGTTTAATCGTAGCACATTCTCCTCTCAATCACAGGCATTCTCGTCTCATTGTGTCATGTTCTCCTGCATTCTCCTCTGTTCGCGGTACCGACGCGAATGCTTCAAACTGTTTAAAACATTCGCGTCTGAATTCTTATTCGCCTCACACTTGCGGCACATGCGCAGCGCATTCGCCTTGCTCCTCCATTCGCAGCGCGTTCTCCTCGCATTCGTGTGCATTCTTGTTCCAAAGGTGGAGGAGAATGAGCCACGATAAAGTCCCCATAGAGTCCCGACAAAAAATAATCTGACACGAATGTGATGCGAATTCGCCGAGAATGTGATGCGAATTCGCCGAGAATGTGACGCGAATGAAAAAATCAACGCGAATCAGCCACGATCTTGCTCGATAATGACACGATATTGCCATGATAGTACTACATACACACACGTCAGTGAAAATAATAATATCTCAGAGTTGATGTAAAAGTGTGCGGATCAATATTTTGAAAACTTTGACAATGCCTTTCATGAGAAAACAACATGAAAAGAGGTCAAAGTCAACAAAGGGTATTGATGTTCCTGGATATGACAAATGATTTTGATTTTGCTCGTGTCACATTCTTGTCATGATCGCAGTGCTATTGGGTTAAAGTCGTGTCTCATTCTCCTGCATTGCAGCGCTATCGAGTTAAAGTCGTGTCTCAATCTCCTGCATTCGCCTCTCATTCGCCTCAGTGTCTTTTTATTGTGGCACATTTGTGTTGCATTCTTCTCTATTCTTATCACAATCGCCACACTATCGTAGCGGACGCGTAGCATATTCTTGTTGCTTTCGCGGTGCTATTGTGTGCCTATCTCGCCAAGAAATACTTCATGAGAACAGACAAGAAAGTGAAACGATTGTTCATTCGCCTCTGATCGTAGCTCATTCTCCTCTACATTCGCGACAGTGGAAGCCCGGCTTATCGTCTTCAAATTCATTAGCATCATTTTAGGGCAGATAAACTTACAGCATGGACCAGACATGCACGTTTCGGGTATTTAACCCTATGTTACAAAATATCGTGCTATAATTAATCAAAAGGGTAAATCTAGCAGCATTAATAGCGAACTTGGCGTGAAGTTTTCTGTCCTAGATTAGTTAATCAACTACATGTGTACTGATATTCCAAGCTTTTTTGAAAAGGCTAACATTTTTTTCAGTACTTTCTTTCATTCTCCGCAAGAAAATTTCTGTTTAGGAGGGAGGACGTCCCTCAGAAACCCCCATCCTAGGTCCTCTTTGATGGTCCTAGAGGTCCCTCCTCCAAGTGAAATCCTATATTCGCTCTTGATTTGTTTCAAAATTTCAGATTCAAATTCCAAGGTTTCGTTTAAAAGGCTAAAATTCTATTTCATTACTTTCTGCAGCCAAAAATACGGTCATTCACCGCAAGATAATTTGTTTGGGAGGGAAGGACGTCCTCCAGAAATCCCTATCCAAAACCCACTTTAATGGACTTTAATGGTATCTAGAAGCCCTTGATGTTACAAAATATCAGATCGTCTCTTGAAAGCGCATGATAGTTTGCGTTCCTTTCCCTTTGATCAGACTGAAAAAAGGAGAATTTAGAGAAGCAGAGAAAACTTATTTATATAAGGGGGTGTTTTGAAAGAAGAAAAGTTATGACTGAGGCGTCATTATCCCAGGATTAATATGAATAGTCTAGAAATATTTTGCTTACCTTTTCTTACATTATCGACTAAAAAACTGCACACAATAAATTTAACCATTTTCTGTTCAGATATTTCAGTTTTTAATTTCCTCCTGTTTTTAAAGACAAAATCATTATCCGCCTATGCGTCTTGTATCTAGTTTGAAGACTTATAAATGATCACGTTCGTCAAAGAAAATCAAAACATATCATAGTACAAGTAGCATAAAATTAGGAAGAAATAATGCTGAAAAATAGCGTTTCAAAGTAGAATCTACCGGCTTTCACAATCCCCCTTCACAACAACGTCGAAACCAATCTAGCTTTGCACCTGTCATATAATAAAGAACAATTCAATTTTGGTAGTAAAGTAAAGCCTTAACAACCTATCATACCCCGTAATCAACGGTTTAAGGTATTTTGTTTATATTGTCTGTCAATCCGTCTTTGGTTCATCACAACTCTATGAATACAGCTTGATTTATTCTATCGATGCACTGAAGTGAGATATATTCTTTAGCATGTTTAATAATGTACTTTTGAAACCACCCCTTATTTTGTTTTCTTACGTACCAATACGTAGTATGAAGTTCGGTGGTAGCTTTACGTCGCTTATTCCAACAGCTCTAATAAGAAGTACATTATATGCGACTTTGTTTGAGTATTCAATTTTTCCTTTCTACACTATATTTTGTCAGGAGTATTTATATTCGTCGATACGTAATTTCGTCAATGGAGGCACTGACGAAAATGACGAACATTGGTATTTGACGAATAAAAACCACTTTACAGTATGTGTGAAGCAAACAAAGGAGGCAAGTAACTGTGTTTCTACAAGTTCATTACTTTTTCATTGTTTAACTTTTCAGATTGACATTTCATTTGACAAGAACAGGGCTAGATTGTTGACATCGTTATATGGACATAGAACTGCAGTGACCTGTCTTGTGTTCAGTCCTAATTCTCTGATGCTGGCGTCAGGATGCACACGTGGATGGCTCAACATATGGTCCCTCATGGTATGTAGATGTCAGTCAGTATGTAAAAATTGTCATTGGTGATTTAGCTTTATTATCACTAAAACTTTCACTGCCATATTTACATTACCTCTAAGCAGAATCCCTGTGTTTTTACTCATGTAATTGGTAGATAGCTCACAATTTTGATGTTGCATGCTGTACAAGGGAAACATATAGTAGGGATAAATTTGACGGATGACTGTCTGTCTTTCCATCTGATAGTCCATCTGTCTGGTAGTCACACTTAATTGGCTGTAACTTGCTTTGAATTACTCTTTAAATATAATTTTGACCTTGAATTGTGATGTCTACCTTGTGTATTTGACAGACCTTGAAACCTACATATAATATGTACCTTATATATACATGATAGGATGGCTGTTTGCTACAGACTCACATGGAGAATGGTGGTGTTAGTGATATGAGCTGGTATGCAGATCATGGAATAGCAGCGTGCTTCAATAGAATGAAGGTATATATCTGTTAATGACCGTTACTTGTATGATTTTCTCAAATCATGCTGTTAAGGAAGCATAATTATTATCTCTAAAAATCCAAAGTAGAACATGAATTTAAAGGAGAATGATAGATGCAAACAGCAATAAAGGTCAATTTGTTAGTTGTCTTTTAAAAATACCTTATTGCTCCACCTTTTTATCATGTCCTTGTGAAAGTATTCGAACGGCCAGCTACATGTATATGTATTTACATGTAGCATTTATCTTGAAGCACCTGTATTTGCACATTTTTTCAAAAATGTATTATACTAACTACTGATATTGTTACTATTTCCTACTTCTAGTTAGACTATATTTTGTATTTAGGATTGATACATTAATTTTGCTATCTGTTTACAGAATGTTGTAATCCTTCACTACCTACCTGATATGTTCCACAAGCACAGAGCATTGGCCATGACTAGACAGAGTCTGATACAGCGTGGTATAATAGCTCTAGGTCATGGACAGTTCTTATTGTCGTTACTGAAGCAGCTTCCTCATATTATACAGGAACAGTATCAGTATGAAAAGGTTCAATTTGCTGATTTTTTTAAAGTATTTACAATTCCATTATTAAATGAAATTTAATCAATGATACCCCCTCCCGGCATATTTTACATATAAGCAATGTATAAAAAGATTGAAAGGGCACAATTCAACACAAAATTAAGGAACATGACCCTTTATTTGAACTTGACCTGTATTTCTCAATGTAAAGCTATATCTAAGAAATGAATATATTCCCTATTACAGTTTTCATTTAAATGTCAGGCAAGCACAAAATATTGATTTTTAGGCGAGTTTCGCGTAGCGATCTCGGCTATAGTGATCGCAGGATTTTGACGTCACACCACTTCCGTGACATCCCCGGGCCCCAAAATGTATAAATTGAGTGAAGATAAATATTCTCAACTCCGATCGTCTGGCCCGATGACCCTGGACCTCATTATTCACCATATTTATTTAAGACAGTGAACATTGCATTCCGCGTTTTAACAGTTGTTTCATAATGTTTAAAAAAAGTTAGAGATTATTTTAAAAAGGATACTTAGGATGCAGTAAACATCAACTGTCTCGTGTGCACGTGTGTTGAGATTGGGCTGTACAGCGGTACTAGGAATTACCGAAAAGACAGCATTTACCGAAACGACAGTGATATTTACCGAATAGACAGATATATTTATTTTTGGTTTTGGTGATACATTTAATTGTATAAACACATTTCCAATCATAAAATGTGTTTAGTTTTGAAATTTAAGTGTCTTTTCGGTACAATTTGGGGTCTTTTCGGTAAATACCACTGTCTTTTGGGTAAATGCTGTCTTTTCGGTAATTCCTACTACCCTAGTATACTGTACCACGTGACACTGTGTAAATAAAATGGAAGGCGCTGATGTTCAAGTCGTAGCAGTTCGAGTGTTTAAGCGATTAACGAGGAGTTACGGTCATACATTACACTTCTAGGTATAGAAATCAATTTAGAATTCACAGACAATCAAGCGTTCATAGCGCATTGGTCTGTCGCATCTCGCAATTAGAATGCCCTGACTCACTGAACACCGAGCCAGGGCTTCGAGTAAACAAAAACTAGGTCACTGAAGAAATGGTACTTACGATATCTCTGGAAGTACGGGGAATTTTTTAATGAAATTTGGTGACATAGTAGATAAAATATATAGGTACAATCGTAGAAAGTTTGATCATATTGGAACCTCTATAGCGAATTTTGCAATGGTTGAAGTTAGAAATTTGACAGGACTGTGTATCTGCGAGATACTAGCCTTAAACAATATATACACAGGTCGTACACATACCAGGCACTTTTACGGCCTATGGAACAGATATGCAGATCTATACACCACAGGGGTGAGGTATCATCGCTTGGTCACAAACCCTTTCCTCAATACAAACCCTTCTGTCTATATATATAAAACTTTTTTTAATATAGACATATAGAAGAAAGGGTATGTATAGAGGAAAGGGTTGTGACCAAGCAATAATACCTCACCCCTGTGCTATACATGAAGAAAAAATAAACGTCTGTACTATCAGTGCGGATCCACCTTATTATTTAGGGGGGGACGTAAATAATTGGCAAGGGGTCTGGGGACTTCCTAGATCCTCAGCGGGTCCAGGGCAGAGCCCTGTTAGGGGGGGTTGAAGCCTCCTGGAATCTCTTGAATTTCAGCCTTTTTAGGATTTTCGTGACTGTAAATTAATTAAAGAATGGGATTTGATGCATTTAATAATTATATTTACTAAAAGGTAAGTAATATTCACTAATATTCACTCTTTCTTGATTTAAAATGATTGTTTTACCCATGATTGGAAAATTAAAGGGGGCCCTATGCCCCCCTTGAATCTGTCACTGACTAGCAGTCATGCTGACATAGGTTCACATGGACAAACCTTTACCAAAATATCCTAGGAGCCAACTGGGCCCCTAAACTCTAAAATTTAGGAGCCCAGGCTAAAATTTGGGGGCCCAGAAAAAATACACATCTAATCTTAAACTTGTAAAGAAAATAAGTTTATTTCTTCCAGGTACTGATACTCTTGTACATTGTCGAGTTCTACACATTTTAATAGCTTCTAATAGAACAATAAAAACCTCTGTTGTAGTTCTTTTGAAATCACTTTCACGATCGTTTTTTTTTTCTTTAGAACTGCGGGTCGTGACACCCCTTCCAAACGCTTGCCTATTGTTTTTGTTTTATTGTTTTTTTTTTGGGGGGGGGGGGGGTCTTTTTAATCCGACGGGTTAATTTCTACTGAATAAAACGTCACTTTAGTATTGTACAGTCTCACATTTCACGCTTATTGATGTACGTTATCAACGACAAAATGAGAGAGCGAGAGAGAGAAAGAGAGGGAGGGGCTAGAACAATACACGGTTCATATAAATATTTTTAAAACGTCAACATAAGAGAGAGAGATGTAAAAAGTGAGTTTCTGGTCGGCACATTCATTACATATATTCGCGCCGTTATACCGTCCCCTATGGCATGGATTGAATCAGTTGAAATGAGATTTTGGGCGTAAATTTGGCGAACGACTTTAAAAGATTTTCGATAAATGAATTAAGAAAATTAGTTTTGATTTCGGCCGTGCAAAGTACCACTCTCTTTCAATAAATCGGTAAACGTGTACACGAATGCTTTCGAAAACATGTACATTGTACATGCAGTTAGGCTTGTCATGCGAACAACATGCGGTAATCCAAATTCCAATTATCTTAATAGCAACTTTGAATGAGGGCTTCGCACAGTGACATGTGAGAAAACGTAAATTTCGCGTATGTAAACAGGTACGTACATGTATTAATATAAGCCCCTGATTTTATAAGAGCTTCATTGACGAAGTATTGGGCCTAACATAGAAGCGAAAGAAATTCCTTTTTTTTTATAATTAGATATGGACTATGTATTTTTATTTTCATTCGCCAAATGGGCGAGTAGGACATGATGTTTTGGGGGCCCACCTAAAAATTTGGTTGCCATGGGTGACTGGGCGACCGCCAATTTCCGTCCCTGCGGTTCATAAATGTTTTATTTCCGAACATTGGAAAATGGATTTGTTCTATCTGCTAATACAATATTTAAAAATCCCATAAAATAGTTTGATATCATTCTAAAATGAATAAACGAAACTCGCCATCAGTTCCTTCAGAGCTTTGATTTTCCAAGTTTAAAGGGGCACAACTCTGCATAAAATTGAGTCATATTCAAACCTAACCTGTAATTTTTTGGTATAATAGCTACATTCAACTTTGAATTTATTATCTGTAACAGTTGTCCTTCTAATGTCCAGAAACGCAAAACTGTGAATTTTTCTAAGTTTCAAGGGGCATAACTCTGCACGTAATTGAGGGACATTACCAAGATTCGAACTTGACCTGTATTTCTTGGTATAGCTATATGCAAGAAATGAATTGATTATCTGTAGTGGTTTTCCTTTAAACGTCTGGAATCCACAAAATTTTGAATTTTTCTAGGTTTCAAGGGACATTACTCTACACATTATTGAGGGAAATGACCCATATTCGAACTTGACCTGTATTTCTTGGTGTAAAAGCTATATGCAAGAAATGAATTGATTATCTATAACAGTTTTCCTTTAAATGTCCGGAAACCACAAAATTTTGATTTTTTCTAAGTTTCAAGGGGCATAACTCTGCATGTAATTGAGGGACATGACCTTTATTCGAACTTGACCTATATTTCTTGGTGTAATAGCGAATTGATTATCTGTAGTGGTTTTCCTTTAAACGTCCGGAATCCACAAAATTTTGAATTTTTCAAGGTTTTAAGGGACATTACTCTGCACATTATTGAGGGACATGACCCATAATCGAACTTGACCTGTTTTTCTTGGTGTAAGAGCTATATCCAAGAAATGAATTGATAATCTGTAACAATTTACCTTTAAATGTCTGGAAACCCCAAAATTTTGAATTTTTTCCCAGTTTCAACGGGCATAACTCTGCAAAAAATTGTGGGACATGACCTATATTCGAACTTAACCTGTATTTCTTGGTGTAAAAGCTATATGTAAGAAATGAATTGATTATCTACATTTGTTTACCTTTAAATGTCCGGAAACCACAAAATTTTGACATTTTCTAAGTTTCAAGGGGCATAACTCTGCACAAAATTGAGGGACATGACCAAGATTCGAACTTGACCTGTATTTCTTGGTGTAATAGCTATATGCAATAAATGAATTCATTATCTGTAATGGTTTTCCTTTAAACGTCCGGAAACCACAAAATTTTGAATTTTTCTAAGTTTCAAGGGAAGTAACTCTGCACATAATTGAGGGACATGACCCATATTCAAACTTGACCTGTATTTCTTGGTGTAAAAGCTATATGTGAGAAATGAATTGATTATTTATAAAGGTTTACCTTTAAATGTCCGGAAACCACAAAATTTTGAATTTTTCTAAGTTTCAAGGGGCATAACTCTGCACGTAATCGAGGGACATGACCTATATTCGAACTTGACCTGTATTTCTTGGTGTAAAAGCTATATGCAAGAAATGAATTGATTATCTGTAATAGTTTTTCTTTAAATGTCCGGAAACCACAGGTGGGGGTATAATAATAGTCCAGTTTAATGACTCAATCATGCAAATTAAGTAAGTTTATGATTGACTACTTTACACTGTGTGGGATCGAAACATATGGTGTTGTGATTCCTTAGGCAGTTTTTTGGTATTTTTGTCCCCCGCTTTCGCGAAAGCGTGGGGACATTAAAACCGGTTCGTCTGTCTGTCCGTCGGTCACAAAAACTTTAACCTTGTGCATAACTTTTTAATGGTAAGTGATAGGGCTTTGATATTTCACATGTGTATTCCATGTGACAAGACCTTTCCATGGGTACCAAAATTTTTGACCTTGTGACCTTGACCTTGGACTTTGACCTACTTATTAAAAATTATAACCTTGCCCATAACTTTTGAATGGAAAGTGATAGGGCTTTCATATTACACATGTGTATTCCTTGTGATAAGACCTTTCCATGGATACCAAAATTTTTGACCTTGTAACCTTGACCTTGGACTTTGACCTACTTATCAAAAACTTTAACATTGACCATAACTTTTGAATGGAAAGTGATAGGGCTATCATATTACACATGCGTATTCCTTGTGACAAGACCTTTCCATGGATACCAAAATTTTTTACCTTGTGACCTTGACCTTGGACTTTGACCTACTTTTCAAAAAACTATAACCTTGTCCATAACTTTTGAATCAAAAGTGATAGGGCTTTGATATTTCACATGACATTGTGTATTTCTTGTGAAAAGATCTTTCCATGGATACCAAATTTTTTTACCTTGTGACCTTGACCTTGGAGTTTGACATACATTTGAAAAACTTTAACCTTGACCATTACTTTTGAACGGAAAGTGATGGGTCTTTCACATTTCACATTTGTATTCCTTGTGACAAGACCTTTCTGTTGGTAACATCATTCTGACCTTGTGTCCTCGTCCTTGAATGTTGACCTACATTTAAAAACTTCAACCTCAACCATAAGTTTTGGATGGTAATTTTAATGATAGGACTTTAATATTCCACATGTGCATACGTATTACTTTTCATAAGCTCTGTCTCTTGGTAAAAAAACAAAAGTTTGGACCCTTTGACCTTTTCTTGGAGTTTAATCTTTCATATTTAGAATGTTGATAATGTATGAGATATATTATGAAAACTTAAGAGGGGGGGGGGGGGAGTTTCTGTAAACATTCTTTAAAGACAAACACCCAAAAGCAGGGGACCACAATTTTTTCAATTTCTAAGTCAGACTATACAAGACTGATGAGCCGTTGCAGAATGGCAATGCCTGATAAATCGATCTATATCGTCTAGGTATATGAAAAAAATCATCGTTTTTGCATACACTTTTATAGTTTGTGGACAATGGAAATGTTCTTAACTTAGCAGAACTCTTGAAGTGTTTGCAAAAACTATAGACTTTTCAGATATATAAACAATATGGATTTACTTATTAGGCATTGCCCTACTGCAACATCTCATCAGTTTTGTGCAGTATCACTTGGTTGATGAGAAAACAATCAAAAACCTCTGTAAGTACATCATACGTTTTGATCCCACACGGTGCTTTACATCCTTTGTAAAATTGTCTTTATTCTACAGCAATGATTGACAGAGTAAAGTGCTATGTAATATTTTCTATTTTATATTACAGCCCCGTGTCGTGTCAGGACATCAGTTAGTACACAGTGTATATCTCCAGTCATTGTCTGCCCTAGCTATAGGACTGAATCTGGACAAAGTACTATGTTATTCTCCAGAACCACCACACCATATAGTTGATATAGAGGGTAACTACTGTATATATATCTCCCCAACTGTAGATCTGTATATTGGAACAAATAGATAGGTTGTTTTTGTATTGTTATTTTGCCAAACTATGTGAGTCCGATTATTCAGCCTGTAAAATTATTACATGTATTTTCTCAAGACATTTTGTTTGTACTAAAGCTTTGTACAAGATGGTCCTTGATTCTATTAGTTATCCTTTAGCACTAAAGCTTTGTACAAGATGGTCCTTGATTCTATTAGTTATCCTTTAGCTTATGTCAGAATATTTTGAAACAAATGTTAATATTTGTCGTTACTATAACACAGATCAGGAACTACTTCTACCAGAATGGCAGTGGTTACTGACGTATGCTACACTTATAAGATCAGCTGATGCTTTGGTACAACGTTCTACATTCCCTGATTCATTTAGATATCTGAACAAAGATACAAAGGATTGTAGACCACAGCCATGGGTAAGGTTATATAACAATTACTGTTAACATAATCACTTTCGCTTTAATGAAAAGTTTTTGTAAAATCGTTTGTTTTCATTTGAACAACTGTGTAACCAGATTCTTTTATAGTAGGGTCTGTCTGTCCATCCATTCAGCCATCCTTCTCTTTTAAGACATAAAGACATCCTTTGCATGAATAATTTTAAAATACATTTTTACACTATCTAGTATTGTACATATACATGTATATTTATTTCTCCTGTTATACTTCTCTGCAATTCATGTTTCAATCATACTTTACTTCATATACAATGTATGTCACATGTATGTTCAACTTGAGCACATTTCAATTTTGATAAATAACAACATCTTGTGACTTGAAAGTCAAGGCCATTGAAGTGTCAATTTTTAACATGAGTCATAAAAGTTTCTAATTCAAATACTGTTATGTTTGTTTAATAGTAGTTTTAATGCCAGACCAATTTACATGTAGAATGATTTTGACTATTTCCTTCCACAGGACAACAGAGAATGGGACTTGATGAAGGACACCCAGATCATGTCCTGGGCAATGCAGTATCCAGAGGACTGGCAGATAGGAGGCAAGTGTGAGGCCTACATGTGGGGCAGTGGTAGACAGGGACAGATATGTGAAGGGGGCAGGGCAGCTTTTGTACCAACCAAAATATTGTCTTTTTCATGCTCTCAGCAGGTTGGTAAAATATACAATAATGGACTTTAAACTCAGTGTACATGTATATGATGTGATATTGACTTACAATGAAAATATTGACCTCGGCTTTGCCTCAGTCAGTATTTTCATAGTAAGTCAATATCATATTCAGGAGCATCGATGACGTCATCAGCCAATCAGAGAGTCACTATTTATAGTTTGTTGAATAATTATGTATAACTTGATTTTCCTTATATTGAATGAAACATGCATAGACTGTCTTATTCACTATCCTGTTATTAAGAGATAACTGTCATCGGGAACGACCTGTCACAGAAATAGCTTTCAGTATAAAGCAAATTCGAAGTGTAACACTTGTATATGTCCGTTGTAATTTTGTACTGAGATAAACCATGATGTTTCAGATTGTGTGTGGTCAGAATTGTACGTTTGTGGTACAGAGTAATGGTACAGTGTTAGCCAGCGGAGAGGGAAGTTACGGCCGTCTAGGTCAGGGTAACTCTGATGATCATCACTCGCTCACTGCCATATCATCTATACAAGGTATCAGTAGTCATATCAGTAGTACATGTGTATTCTTCAGAAATGTTGATTACTTATACATAAGATGATTTAATAGGGATGAAGACAAGAATCAAACTTAGTTGATCTCAATGGTTAATAGTTAAAAGTCCTTAGTTTGGCTTTTTCTCATGCTTATTACATAGATGTGAAATACATGTAAGCCGATGAATTTAATGCAATCAAGAGCTTAAAATTTTGAAATGATTGTATAAAATGGAATTACTGTCAGGAATGGGCCCTATGGAATCTATATACACACATGTATACACTATTAATTTGACTGAAAATTTTGTAGGATTTGTGGTGACTCAGCTTGCGACATCTGTAGGATCAGATGGTCATAGCCTGGCACTGACAGAGAGTGGAGAGGTGTTCAGCTGGGGGGACGGGGATTACGGGAAACTAGGTCATGGGAACAGTGATAGACAAAGACGTCCCAGACAGATAGAGACATTACAAGGGGAAGAGGTCATTCAGGTATATAGCTACATAGTATGATTAAATTCAGTGTAATTTGTTGTATAGTTTGAATTTTATTGCCCCATTCAGATTTGAGAGTCGTGGGGTTTTTTGCACTGTTTTAAAGTGTGCATAGGATTTTTTTTTTTTTTTTTTTTTTTTTTTTTCGTTATGGAGGTACGTAGTAGGATTCTTACAGTTCCAACCAAGGAGGCGAAAATAACCCTGCTGCATTCTTACAAAGACAGATGTTTGTATCACAAATACATGTATTTCCTTAAGCGTAACATATTGATGTTATTGCAAAATTTTGCCCCAGCGAAAATAACCGCCTTACAGAATTCGCATTTACAGAATCCGCATGTACATTTACGGTATCAGATTAAGAAATAAGTATATCATTTGATGATCTAATACATGTTCATTCACTGACATTAAAATGAAGGAAAAGAGGAGAAATTTACTACATAATGGGTCACTAACCATTCATTTACTCCTTAGAGCTGATAAATCTTTCATTAATGTAAATTTATAGGTGTCTTGTGGTTTCAAACATAGTGCAGTGGTAACAGCCGATGGTAAGCTGTTTACATTTGGTAATGGAGACTGCGGCAGACTAGGGCACGGAAGTACCACTAACGAGAAAATACCAAGCAGAGTGATAGCACTCGACAAACATCAAATCAAATATGTAAGTCCTATTATTTTTAAATCCCATTCCTGGCTACAATATTTGTTTGTGGAATACATTTTTAGACAAGTAAAGTATATAAGTTTGTGATAATTAAGCAAGTTTGGATATTTTGAATATGAAACAAACATGTATATTATACTGATGGATATAAAAAGCATGTTTATTGTACTGCCATACATTATATTGTATTGAAATCTATTTACATGATGGATCTGATTTTAAGGTTGCCTGTGGATTAAACCACACATTATGTATATCTACTGATGGTAACACTGTGTGGGCGTTTGGTGATGGTGACTATGGAAAGCTGGGCCTTGGTAATACCTCACGTAAGAATTCACCAACAAGTATCGAGGTGCTTCAGGGAATGCATGTAAAGAAGGTGACCTGTGGTACTCAGTTTTCGGTGGCATTAACAGAAGATGGTAAAGTGTTCACATGGGGACAAGGTATGTCTGTTTTTTCTTGAGTTTATCATCTGTACTATCATAAAGTTGGAACATGAATATTTTTGATAAGGCTGAATAAAAACATTAGCATACTCTTTGTTTGGCATCTACATGTTTTGTCGATTTGTACAGTGATTAGGAAGGACCAAAGAGTTTATGGGACAATTGTCACGCATGTTTAGAATTTAATGGGACATTTTCCAATTCAATGCACCATTTAAACCTTTTTTCAATGATACACCCAAATTAAAGGTTTAGAAACTTTAAATAACTTATTATCTTATAAAGATTCAGCAATGAGTTTATCATACATGTACATGTATCAGAAACCTTCAAAATTCCTTGTTAAAGTCGAGAATTGAAGGGTAAATATTTCAAAGAGAACTCCATTCCATGGTTAAGCCATTGGACCTATCAAATCTTAATGTCAATACCAGTTGTCATAAAATATAATAAATTACTTGAATGCATTTATATCAAGCGATATACAAAGACAGCTTTATTAGGATCAGGAAAATATTGACCACCGTTTTCATGTATTTAGGTGGAATGTGATATATTTAAATAAGTCCTAAAATGTGATTTTAAAAAATCATTCAACAGTTCCTATCGTTGCAGTTTATTATTAAAATGAGTAAATTTTGTTGTGCCATTCGAGAGCACACATTACAAAAAGAATGGGACATTTTCATTGTCAATGCGAATATGGTGCATGGTGCACGTCCTTCCTAATCACTGGTTGTATTCACATGTTTGTTGAATTGGATTTTATTAGACAAAATACATGTACATTAAAAACGAATGTCTACTTGGCAGACCGTCTGATAGGACAGCCAGATGTCAGGAGAGGTGGGAACACTAGACCACAGGAAGTACAGTCTCTGGCTGGGTATTATATATCTGATGTGTCGTGTGGTGCCGAGCACACCCTGGTCCTCACCAGTGGGGGTGATGTGTGGGCATGGGGTAATAACTCTGACGGACAGCTAGGTATAGGTCACACCAACTCACCAGTCAGAGAGCCTCAGCTGGTGCCATGTCTTACATGCAAGAATATAAAACAGGTATGTCACTCCCTGTTCATGAAATATATAATTATGTTACATGTATAATACTGTTTGTCTGCCCAGGTGTCTTTATGATTGACTTACAGATATGTTATGATCTGGTAGTTATTGGATAACCATACATGTCATAATAGATCACCTTGACATCATGAAGAACTACATTTCAAGTTTAGAGGTCTGGCTGAAGGTCCAAGTCAATTGCTTTAGTAAAACCTTGTCTGCACTATGCAGACTGAACCTTAAAGCCAAGGTTCTTTCCACTTGAACTTAATCATCCTTACTGGTGTCAAAGCAGTAACCGAAGGATTTTAAAGGTTTATTCATGATAACTTCGTTGTTTTATAAAATTAAGACATGAAACTTGGAACAAGTAATGGTTTGCTAATGTCTCAAATATTTATAGAAAAATAAAGAAAAATTTTTGGACTGTCATCTTTTATGTCAATCTTTTAACCACAAGATTTGTTCAATTCCGCAACTTTTCTAAAGAAGTAACCGAACGATCAAGCATTCGGATAGGATTTATTGATCGATTTTCAGTTGTATGATGATAAATCTTCAGTAACATTTTTTCCAAAGACCAAATTGTAGAAAATTAAGGAAAATTCCCACAAATATAGTTCTTACTGAAAGTTCTAGGAGGCTACCCTTTACCAACCGTAATATCTAATCGGAAACTATCATTGCTTAATAAATGACCAAAAACTATTCATCAAGTCATCCTTTTATAAATATGTTGACACTAATGTTGATTTCTAGTAAAACTTTATAAGTTTCCTTAATTTTATCCAATTTTGTTAATTCAAATACCCCCCCCCCCCCCCTACACCGTAATCATTCGGTTACTGCTTTCGTTCCGTTACTGCTTTAACACCAGTACTGATCATCAAGTCTCAGGTCAGCAAAACTAATTTATCCTGTTTTAATCTATTCTGGTGTACCTGTTACCCTCCAGCCAGGTATACCATTTCTGTACCTTCCCAGTATGTCAAGTTAATGTCTTGTCTATAGATATCAGCTGGTCGTACCCACAGTGCAGCATGGACAGCCCCTCCCCCACAGCAGAGGATTCTGGTGTACCTGTTCCCCTCCAGCTAGGTATACCTGTGTCTGTACCTCCCCAGTATGCCACCTTAATGTCTTGTCTATTTATAGATATCAGCTGGTCGTACCCACAGTGCAGCATGGACAGCCCCTCCCCCACAGCAGAGGATTCTGGTGTACCTGTTCCCCTCCAGCTAGGTATACCTGTGTCTGTACCTCCCCAGTATGCCACCTTAATGTCTTGTCTATTTATAGATATCAGCTGGTCGTACCCACAGTGCAGCATGGACAGCCCCAACCCCACAGCAGAGGATTCCTGGTGTACCTGTTCCCCTCCAGCTAGGTATATCTATGTCTGTACCTCCCCAGTATGACACGTTAATGTCTTGTCTATTTATAGATATCAGCTGGTCGTACCCACAGTGCAGCCTGGACAGCCCCACCCCCACAGCAGAGGATTCCTGGTGTACCTGTTCCCCTCCAGCTAGGTATACCTGTGTCTGTACCTCCCCAGTATGCCACCTTAATGTCTTGTCTATTTATAGATATCAGCTGGTCGTACCCACAGTGCAGCCTGGACAGCCCCACCCCCACAGCAGAGGATTCCTGGTGTACCTGTTCCCCTCCAGCTAGGTATATCTATGTCTGTACCTCCCCAGTATGACACGTTAATGTCTTGTCTTTATAGATATCAGCTGGTCGTACCCACAGTGCAGCATGGACAGCCCCAACCCCACAGCAGAGGATTCCTGGTGTACCTGTTCCCCTCCAGCTAGGTATACCTGTGTCTGTACCTCCCCAGTATGCCACCTTAATGTCTTGTCTATTTATAGATATCAGCTGGTCGTACCCACAGTGCAGCCTGGACAGCCCCACCCCCACAGCAGAGGATTCCTGGTGTACCTGTTCCCCTCCAGCTAGGTATACCTGTGTCTGTACCTCCTCAGTATGCCACGTTGAGGGACTGTGATATGGAGGATATACAGGGCCGGCTGAAGTTACTACATCATTTCTCTGACCTTGTATACTCCTGCTGGAGACTTCTACCACTGACTTCTAGCTTGGTAACTACGGCTTTGTATTTATTATTGGATCAAAGGAGTAGGTGCGGTAACCTTCCATTTCGGCCCTATTTTCAAATTTGTTCATGTATCAATTATATTCTAGTTTATAAAATGTCAAATGTATGGCGAATCCAAATCGGGAAAGTGTGTTTTGATTTCACAGTACTATACTGAATGATACGTCATACAAAACGTCTAAAAACATTAAAATCATTGAAAATATCAATAAATGAACGAAATTTCTATACAAACTCTTGCCCATTAATATTTTTGTATCAATTGATAGATTTCCCATAGGCCTTTTAATTTGCATGAAAATTATCGTGGTTGAGGCCTGGAGAGTAGATGAAATTTGAAGCTATGTGTGTAAAATACGATGATTTCCTTTGTTTTGCATCATTCAGGGCAAATGACGTCATACACCATGCACGTGACATTACGAGGGCTCAAATTCAGCATTGCAAAATGTGATAATTAAAAATTTGTTTATCAAAAGCATTTTTGGCAAAATTATAGGGCCGATATGAGGGGTTACGTCACCTATTCCTTTGCATACGCTTGAAAATTAACAAAAACAAAAGATAGCAAATGAATGAATAATATTTTTAATGTTAGCATGTTTTATCAAACCTTCAGTTGTAGGATTTCAGACAGAAATAATAGAATCATTCATAATCCTTGCAAGAAATTCACAAAGTAAAGAAATTTCAGTTTTTCAAAAAGAGTTTCGATGATTATATTTACATAGAAAATTTCAACAGTTATGAGGACAAACAAACTTGCAGCAAATATTATGAATATTTCATGTTGAAAGGTCTTGTTTCTATGTTTGTTTTTCTTTTTTAGAATGAACTAACAGTTTATGAATCAGGAGTAAGGGGTCTGCTAGATGGGAGACTACGACATTTATTATCCCCCAGGGTATTTACCTTGCCTATGGTTAGAGCCATTGGGAAAACAATGGTACAAGGAAAGAACTTTGGACCAGAAATAACAGTCAGGAGACTGTCAACAAGGTTAGAATTAAATACATGTACCTAACTATTATATACATCTTGATGTATCATGTTGCAAAGGTGTTATCTATTTTAGAGTATCCATTGTGAAATTTAAGGTGGACTACACTATCGTGACTATGTAACATGTTCAGTTACATGATCAATCTATGGGAAAGCACATTTATAATGATCTCCATTGTTGAAAATATTATTTTTACAACAAATACATAATTATTTTCCAATAGAAATTTATAAAAAGGAAAAAAAACTTTTCTATCTATTTAATAAATTCTGTTTAACATAACTTCATTAATCCCTTGAAGTTCAGTATAACCATGTCTAATTCTCTGCAGTTAAAAAATAATAACTTCTACAAAATCTACATGTATTTCAATTTTCCTTTCAGAGGCAGGAAATGCAAGCCTGTCATTACTCAGATTGGTCAGCAAGTGGTCAAGCTACGTCCGGAGGATCTAAGGTTACCGGCCAGAGCATGGAAGGTCAAGCTTATAGGGGAGGGGGCTGACGATGCCGGAGGAGTGTTTGATGACACAATAACAGAAATATGTAATGTATGTCCTAGAAACTTCATTGGTCACTTTTTTACCCATGAGCATTTGCTTATAAATGTATATGAATACAAAATAGTAAATATTTGAAAAGTCTTCGAATAGTATCTTGTTATGATTTAAGTTACACATTCTGTTTTTTTTTTTCAAAGTACATTATTATCGCATAGATTAATATTTAACATAAATAAACATTGTAGGAGCTGGAATCAGAAGTGGTGCCATATCTTATTCCTACACCAAATTCTCACAATGAATCTGGAAACAACAGAGATAGGTTTGTTACTTACATGTATATGTACCTTCAGTCACCAGATAATAAAAGGAGTAGTTTGTTGTAAATTCGATATGCGGCAATGTTTTCTAATGCGGTTGTGGGAAAAAAAACAATCAATTACAAGACAGCTAGTATTTTTACATGTATATATCCGTTAGGTTCCTGTTGAATCCATCTCTGAGTTCTGAGGAGGACCTGTCCATGTATAGATTCCTAGGGATATTGTTTGGAGTGGCCGTAAGAACGAAGAAACCCCTTGACTTGCATCTAGCACCCTCTGTATGGAAGTTACTGGTGGGAATTCCCCTCTCTGTCGATGACTTAGAAGAGGTATTGTGGAGAAAATAGTCTTCTCTGTCATTTCAGTTCATAAATTTTTTAACATATTGTTAAACGTCTTCAAATTTAATAGCATCGTTTAAGAACAGATAAATTTGCAGCATAAACCAGACACATTTCGGTACTTAACCCTCGTCAGTGATCCTCAATCTAAACAATGTAATATTGGAAGGTGTTGTCTAGCTTGTAAATTTTCATTTTCTGTTTAACCATTTAATCCTGAAGTGTGACTCTTATAAATGTAAGCATTTCTCAAAATTCTTTCACATGTCTTGTTCATTTATTTATTGAATTCAATGTATTTCAGACAGATCACATTTATATTCAAAGTTTGAGGGGAATTGTAGATATTCATAAAAGTGGAATCAATGAAACAAACTTTCATGAAGTAAGTCGTTCAACAAATTAAATTTTGTAACAACAAAAAAAGTTGCTCAGAATAATGTAATGATTATGACTTCTTGTATTAATTTTTATTTTAACCCTTGATTGGTAACACCTACGGACCTAGTAAATCGAGTACCCCTGGAAAGGGATGGAACTTGAGTCTTTTGCATTATATATGATATAGAAGTACAAATGTATATGTACATGTATATACATTTAGTTCTGCCTATATATCCAAGATGAAAAAATATTTAAAAGAAATAAGTTGAATTGATGCTTTTATTCCTATCCTCTTCTGCTAAAAAAAGTAAAATAGAAAATGTAAGAGCTTCAAGCTTAATGGATTTTTACAAGTATTACATTGTACTTTATGCATTGTTTTCAGTACATTCCTATGGATTGTTTTGAGGGTCGTAACTCTGACGGAAGATTAGTGCCAGTTATACCTGGAGGCAGGGCCATACATCTCAACTTCCACAACAGACGAGAATATGTGGAAGCTGTCATCAACTACAGGCTACATGAATTTGATAAGCAGGTACTCTACAGTTTGTTTGTCAGTGGGATTGCTACTGTATCATGATATCAGTGGTTCTATGGACATTTTATTATGATTCAGATGCAAATCTTTATTGTTTTGTTAAATTCTGTACAGTTGAATTTGACTGTGGTTTTGACTAAAATGGCTTGAATATAGAAAGCATTCACATATTGTCATATGTTAAAGAACACGACTTAGAATTTATCTTATTTTAATTTCACATAATTATATAGTTTTGCTTATTCAAACTTAATACCAAATTACAGGCAGAGGCTGTACGTGAAGGGATGTCCTGTATCATCCCTGTCCCATTACTTACTCTCCTAACTCCCAGGAACCTAGAACAGATGGTCTGTGGAATGGAGGAAATGTCTATAGATACACTCAGAAAGATAGTCAGGTATGGTAGTATTATTATATCGCCAAAACAAGTTTTTTCTTTGTTAAGCATCAGCAGGCATGTAGGTTTTTAGGGTATTGTTTGCAAAAAAAATTGTCTTTTTCCATATTTTCCATCACTATTTGCTGTTTTTGAAAGCAAAAGTTTTGTCTCAACAATTTTCATTTAGCATTTAGACTTAAAAAGGCTAGGTAACATGATAAACTAAAATGACACAAAAGGATCATTTTGTGCCACCATCTTGGCTTCCCTTTCATGAGATGCTGCCCTCTTAGATATTTCTAAAGTTTTCTTTAGGCCAAAAAAAATTATTTATCAGATTCTCAGGCACTTTTTTTCAAATTATGAAGAGGCATAGAGGTTTTTTTTTTTTATTTATTTATCGGGAAATTCCCAACTGCCAAGATTGAAATGGCCAGCGACAATGATCTCATAAAGTTGGTGCAAGGTGCATTCCACCGATGATGGACCAAGGGAGGATTTGAGGGGTGCCGACCACAATTTGCACTGAGACGACATGCATGCTTCACTCGTTTTTAGGCTTTAATGTCCCGGTCAAATTTTTGAAATTTCCGAAAAAGTACTAAAAAAAATTCCAGATGCGGTGCATATTTTCATGATGCGGCAGTGCCTGAGAAACTAATAATTTATTTTTAGCTCGACTGCACTTTAGTGCAAAAGAGCTATTGCAATACCCCCGGCGTCGGCGTCGGTGTCGTCCGAACTAGATGATAAGGTAAATGTTAAGATTACACATTTACCTTTCCTATATTCATATTCTGTTGGGGTTTTTTTGTTGCAAATGTTTAATTATACATCATTTAATATATCCAGATGAGGATATAGCCCCTGGGGTTGGGATTTTTAAAATTATTTCAAATGATAAGGCATATGTTGAGATGATAAGGTAAATGTTAAGATAGCAATAAAGTCTTTAAAAGCCAATATTGAGCAAAGTATAAGTGCTACATGTACCAAACTTACATATTTGATGTATCTTTGATCAAACTTTCAAAAAATGACCTTGACCTACTTTTTTCCGCTTGAATGATTTTACCTTTAAAAGCCAATATTGAGAAAAGTATAAGTGCTACATGTACCAAACTTGCATATTGGATGTATCTTTGATCAAACTTTCATAAAATTACCTTGACCTACTTTTTTCCGCTTGAATGTTTTTACCTTTAAAAGCCAATATTGAGCAAAGTATAAGTGCTACATGTACCAAACTTGCATATTGGATGTATCTTTGATCAAACTTTCATAAAATGACCTTGACCTACTATCATGCATTCTTAGATCAGTCCAGTAACTGCCATATTACCAAGAAAAAAACATGCAACTATTTCAACATACAAGGTATGTATTTAGAACTTGATAGCATAACTTTCCATGTCTGATGATTCATGGTTTCGTTTAGGATTTTCCTGTATATATGCAGTGTTCTGCATCTCAAAGAGTGTGGGCCTTTTTCAGCTCATATGAGCAAAGCGTAAGTGACCTTTTGTCATAGTGTATCCTCTGTCATTGGTTCACCATAAACTAATTTTAATTTATAACTTTAAATTTTTTATGTGACTTGATATATGTTGTTGCCTGAGAAAGGGAGTTTAAATAAATTGGCTGTCATGAGAGATATTATGCTATGCAGTCGAGCATTAGGAGACTCTGGCAACTATTTTTTTGGCCTTAGATATTCACACTTCACTTTTTTTAACAGATAGGTTTTCATTGCTTTTCATGATGCTTAACAAAGGAAACACAGGTATGGCCTAATGTTGCTGCTATGAAAGATGCTATGGAGATAATTTATCAAGATTATGAGATTATTTGAAGAGAACATCCGTGTAAAACATTTCTTCACACTTATTTTATAAGTTCTAGATAACATTGTCATGAGGATTTTATAAAGTCTCAGTAGACACATGATTATCTGTATCAGAGTCTAAATTAACATGTATTGTTGTTCATTTAATAGGATTTTTAAGTAAGTTGAAGATCAGAATCTACCGTAAGAGAAATATGTGTAGATACCATATAGAACAAAGGTTCCAAGTTTGAATTTAGTGAAATATTTGGCTTAAGTTTTCTTTATCTCATTAGGATGAATTTTTGTAAAATTCCTGTGTCTTTCGAGTGAACTGCTTGTATATTTTTACTGCTTACATACATTTATTATGACAGATACCGTGGTGTAGATGAGAGAAGCGATGTGGTTAGTTGGTTTTGGCAAGTTCTAGAAGCGTTCAGTAATGATGAGAGAATTCAGTTTTTACGTTTTGTGTCGGGTCGCACACGTCTACCGGCTAATCCATCAGACATAGCTCAGAGATTTCAGATCATGAACTCAGACAGGGTAATAAATGTGTAACATTTCTCTATAATGTTAATAAATGAAACTAGCAATTGATGCAGATCTCAGCCTGTGAAATTCTGATTCCAAATTTACATGCATAGTTTACATCATTTCATTTATGAATTGAATTTTTAGGGTGCTGATTGTCTACCAACTGCTCAGACTTGCTTCTTCCAACTGAGGATTCCCAACTATCCCAATGTGGACGTCCTGGCTGAGAAACTTAGATACGCCATCAATCATTGCCGATCTATAGACATGGATAATTACATGCTAACCAGAAATCACGAGGATCACGGAAACATGGATGACGAGCCTGACATACCACATGAAGTCATCATATAGATTGTGATGGCAGACTTATATGTTAAGGAATGAGGTGGTTAATGGTCCCAGCATTAATGACACAGATGACATCTGATATATTCAGTGTTTTAGATACATATACAGGAACTTAAAGAATGAAAAAAAAGTGGCTGAAGAGGAAAAAATATGGAAGAACATGGAATATCTTCATATTACATGAGACTGATGATCTTTAAAAAGATAGATATTCCTGATGAAAAGTTGCATATTTATTGTATTAAAAACTGAATTTTACTTGGGACTTAAAAGTTCACAAGACTATCCGATGCATGCTGTGATATGATTTGTACAATGTCTTTCTTTTGTAAGTGCTTTGTTTGATAGAGATATTGATGTATGCGAGTTATATTTATGTTGCGAATCCTGCAAGATGTGTTTGCATGATGTTTTTGTTTTCTTTTGCAAAATCTCTTTTGAATGAAATAAAAAGTATTGCTTAGACTAGTAATTGATGTCATATTTCAAGTCCATGTAAGACATAACCCCTGTTTACACTATGTTCCCATATTAGGCCATTGTGGACGAAACCACAGGCACATGTAGAAAGAGCGTCTGAATATCCTGTATGATACCCCTTTAAAGGTCATAAGAAAATATATATAGAAATACAAGGCTTCCGACGAATTTTCAGCTAGAAGTAGCATTTGCAGTTTTTCCATTTGACAGGTTTGAAGGGCAAAACGGGGTATGACCATAAAAATTGATTTGTATATTTCCTAAAAACATCAATAATTCTTCCAAAAAGACTTCATAACATCGCCTAATCGCCTACCAAAGTTGGACTGTTTTCTACTTTCTGTCTTGAATCTCCATTGCCAGATTGGACAAATACTTATTCATTTAGAGGCTTTACTCTGCTTACTGTAAGCACCTGGATGATTCAGACTAGCTAATCTGGCAATGGAGGTTCAAGACAGAAAGTAGAAAACAGTCCAACTTTGGTAGACGATTAGGCTATGTCATGAGATCTTTTTGGGTGAATTATTGATGTTTTTAGGAGATATACAAATAAATCTTTATGGTCAAACGCCGTTTTGCCCTTCAAATGCAAAAAACTGCAGAAATGCTACTTCTAGCTGAAAATTTGTCGGAAGCCTTGTCTCTCTATAGGTACCAGTATTCTCTTATGACCATACAGGATATTGACGCTCTTTCTACATGTGCCTGTGGACGAAACATGGTGACCATGAGAAAACATAGGGGAACGGGATCAACAAAATCTTGATCAAAACTTGATCCAAGGTCACATGTCTAGGTTACAGTGCATGTAGTATAAAAATTCTTGTCTGTCAAAAGAATGTCTTGACCTTCATCCAAGGTCACAGTACATATTCGGTATTTGCGAAAATCAGAGTTACTTCCCGTTTGGGACTGTATCCGACGTAGAATAATTGTGACATCATCAAATTCTCTGGAAATGGTCCTAAAACTCTGGGAAATGACGGTAAAAAAGTAACGTTACCATACCATTTTCATGACGTCATAATGGTTTTACGTCGGATACCGTCTCAAATGGGAAGTAACTCTGTATTCTGCAAAGACTGAATAGGTTAAACTAGAACTGCTCTAGAAGGATGAATTATACAGGATTTTTTTTTAAACTTGACGGATCCATCTATGACCCGACCAATCCAATTAAAATCAGATCTACTTGTTCTCTCCAAGAGAGAACAAGTAGATCTGATTTTAATTAGATTGTGACCTGACATTCAACAGTTCAAATTTAAAAAACTCTCCGGATTAAATGCTTTGGTATGAAAATGAAGTACTTAGTAAATAATGCTTTCATAACCAAAATGGTATTACATGTATAAGGTCAAAGGTCTAGATCACTAGGTCAAATATTTTGGCACGTAGCACTTGTTAAGATGAATGTGTATATGAAATATGAAAGCCCTATCACTATACTTACAGAAGAAGCTTAATCTTTCATTCATTCATCCATTCATTCACAAATGTAATGTGTGTGTGAAATATGAAAGCCCTATCACTTATACTTAAGAGATACCTGCTGCTTTCTTAAGAACTTCTTAAACACTAACCAGGGCTGTGTTCGATTAGACGACTCGTGTCACACGTGTTTGACTTTAGTTAAATCGAACGACTAGTATTGCGACCCGAGTGTTGAACACGAGTGACAGGAGTATACTCCCCACTTTACCGGGAGTAATTGAGTGTTAAAATGGCGGACAAGGACAAGCAATCGAATTTGAAACATTAGAAAAGCCAAATAGTGTTGATTAAATACATTACAAAAAGGGATAATTTGATTCCTATAATATTCAATGAAAAAATTGGATTTTATGACTTCAGGGGCTTAAACTCAGTTAGGAGGTCTTTTGTTTACATTGGACACAACACGAATACAGCACGTGTCATTCGATTAAAATCCGTCAGTTACATGGAGTATGCATGCTCTTCTCTTACACTTTTGACTCTAGTGTTATTCAAATCAAACGCAACCCAGAAGTACAGGGCATTTCCTATACTAGTACAAAAATATATATCCCAAACTTTTTGGGGGTATACAGATCTTGTCAGGACCTTAACTTTGCACAGCCTGCACAGATTTTAAAGTTGCACAGAATTGTTAACCAGGACAAAGGACCTTGATCCAGTGTCATAGGTCAAGGTCACAGTATTGCAGTTTAAAAAACCTGGCAATAATTTTCCACTTCTCCAATGGATTTGAATATTTTCACAGAATTTTTGCCCAGGACCCATTAGGGTACATGTACCTCATGATTTTTCAATCCACTGGTACCTCAAGATCCAGATCTACTGTTGAAAAAATTAATCTTGACCATAGCTCTTAAACTGTAAGCTTCAATACTTCACTTGCATTCCTTGTGAATGCCATTTCCTTTACCTTCATCTTGGGAGTTGTACCTATGTTTTAATGCCCCCCTAATCTGAGATAAGGGGGCATATAGTTTTTGGTCTGTCTGTTTTTCCGCAAACTTTAACCTTGGCCATAACTTCTGTATGGTAAATGATAGGGCATTCATATTTCACATGTGCATTCCTTGTGACAAGACGCTTCAATGAATGGATACCAAAATTTTGACCTTGTGACCTTGACCTTGGATTTTGACCTACTTTTGAAAAACTTTAAAACTTGGCCATAACTTCTTAATGGTAAGTGATAGGGCTTTCATATCTCACATGTGTATTCCTTGTGACAAGACCTTTCAATGGATACCAAAATTATTTACCTCTTGACCTTGGAGTTTGACCTAATTTCAGGCATCCGTACTTTACAAACACAGGTTATATTTCTGCAGATTTTTCTTAATCGTTTAAAAAATTAATAAAGATGGGGACACTAGCACCAAAATTTACGCAGTTGAATATACAAATTCTTAAAATAAACAAATAACCAGGTAAGCATGATAAGTGACAAAGACTTTATAGCAAATTATGTAGGTAAGAATTAATGCACAATTAAAGCAAAGTAATGAAGTCAAAAGTAAATTACCTTTTCATTGCAAATGGCTGTACATTTGTAATTTGTTCGTATTAATTTGGACATTCAAGGTTTTATAAATTCTATTTGACTGCATGATACATTCATAATGTATTTCTCTTAAATCACCATAGATTCATAATTAAATGCATAATTTGATTATAAAAATTACAACAAATTAATAAAAATATGAATCAAACATTAATCATTTTTGACTAGATGATAGATCAAAACTTATATGCTTTCCATGCTCTATGCACACATTTAGAAAGCAGAGTCAACGTTTTAGAATATCTCAATGTGTGTTGAAGGAGTATTGCAGATATTGTATATTTAATACATGTATTGTTATTTTCACAAAGATATACCCTATTTTTGAGTGACATATCGGAGTGAATACTTAATACACACAGAAGACATACAGATATAGAAGTCAGTTGCACTGCACATCATTAGCACTTGAAACATTTATCCTTCACTTATGAAACAGTACATCATGGTTATGGTGAAAAAAACAGTAAGTGTGAACAGTTTTAGTTGTAAAGTAGCTCTTTGTAAGTTAATTCATAGGTTCCATCTCCGGCTTTTTGTATATTTGACATGGATAGTACCGGTACACGCTTGGAATACATGCAATGGTTACACAATCCATTGGGATATCTAGTACCACATCTGACTTAAACGTCCCCATATAAAGTCTTACGTGTGTTTCTTATTAAATCACAAAAGCTTTTTAATATAAAATCAAATGTGATATCCTGAATAATTCACTAACAGTAGGAAAGGACCTACCAAATGAATGAAAATAATAATGCATAATTTATCCATCTTAGAAAATGACTAAAAAGCTAACATTCACACTTGCTGTCTTTTCACTGAATACTTTTCAAAATCGAAGTACCGGTACTTTTACTCATGTAAAACGTTATGTTTAAATTATTTTTGAATATTTATGAGTAATACATTATGCAAATATATAATCAAAAAATTGTATATGTAATTTAGTAAGAGAAAAGGTGAAAATGAATCAAAACAAAATAGAGAGACAGTACAAAAATTAAGGGACAAACAATAATATCACAGAAGGTTAAAGGGAATTTAGACACATTGCACAAAGCTAAAGGAATAAATATAATCAATGAAAAGCCAGAAACTCTTCAAGATGCACCGGTACATTTCCTTTATACCGCAGATTATAGTCTTTGACAGCTTTTGCAGCGAGACATTTCAGTGACAACTTCATATTAGTTCTGAGGATGACCTCTGCTACACCAGTGGTGGCAGCCTGTAGAGGGGTCCTCCTCTCCATGTTACACATGTCCATGTGGGCATCATTCTGTATCAGTAACAACAGAATCTGGTGTAAAGTGTCAAAGTCACTGATTGGATTGTTGTATCGCGCTATGACATGTAATGGAGTATTTCCATACTTATCTTGGGAGTTTAAATTGGCACCACTCTGTATAAAAAGTTTGGTTAGGATGGCACTGGGGAACGTGACAACATCATTAACATGGAAATTGTCAACCAGTGTTGCACTGTCAACAGCCATGTGCAAAGGACTGTATCCATTCTTAAGCTCTGGCTTAAGACGCAAAAATCTGTATGAAAGCTTCAGCAGATTTTCTCTTTCCCTATCAGATGTAGAAGTAATTGCAGCTAGAGTGAATAGATACAAGCATGAATGTATATTTGTTTGGTATATTTCTGCAGATGAATTATGGTCCTCTCCACAGTGGCCTTGTACTTTAATGTCATTTTGCAATTCCAAAAGTCCATATTGGATTACTTCCTCAATTTGCTGAAAAGAAGGAGATATTCCCAGATGTAGCATTTGGGAGAAAACTTGAGAAAATCTGAGTATGTCCTTTGTTATTGTCCTCTTGCTCTTAATTCTCAGATCCATTGCATGCATCCAGAGAGAAATACATCTATCAAAGTCTGCATTATCTGCAAACACTGCTCCTCTGAAGATCACAGGATGAGGAACTTCTGGATTATCTGCCCCTAGAATCCTTTCTCTCACTGCAAGAGATTCCATGTGAAGTTCTGAGAAGCTGAGCTTCATTGCCCGGAGTTCTCCGAGAGTTTCACTCTCTTTATGGTTATTATAAGCTGGTACAGGAGGATAATATGGTTTAGGAATAATGTTATCAGGGTCATTGTATCTCTCAATCATTCCAGCTTCCAAATATTGGTAAGCCTTGACGATGTCATAATTTTCTTTATCATTGGCAAATGAGGCACCTAATAGTTCAAACGCAGTGACTTTTTCTTCTTTTGTACAATCCGGCAAAGAAACAAAGTACTTTACAATGTCACATTTTCCGCATTCTGATGCAACCAAAAGAGGTGTCATTTTGTGATCGTTAACCTTCTGTACAGCTCCATAATTCACTAAATCTTTAACTACATCCATATGTCCACATTCTGCAGCAAAGTGCAAGGCAGTTGCACCGCAATGTGCTGTTGTATTTGGATCAGCACCTTTTTCTAGAAGAAATCGCACACATTCTTTATGACCTTTGTAGCTAGATATCATTAGACAAGTATTGTCGTACTTATTAGGAATGGTTATATCTGCATGATTTTCGACTAGGTACCGTACAATGTCGATTCGATTATCAAAACAAGCTGCTCTCAGTGGTGTTGAGTTAGAATTACTGCCATGATTGACATCGGCACTATGTTCTACCAAGATTTTAACCACACTGAAGTGTCCCGATCCTGCAGCGCACCACAATGGTGTGGCTCCCTCTATCGTAAATCCATCGATTATAACAGTTCCTGTCTGCTCAATGTCAACATCAAAGTGAGTAAGTAATAATGAAACCACTTTGTCTTCTCCCTTTTTTGCTGCGATTATCAAAGGTGTTGTTTTCTGACCGTGTTCCTCTGTCCGATGATTGAGAACTTCGGACACAATTGTTTTGTCCATGTTCCAAAGGTGAGCAAATATACTGACGGCCATGCCATCTCGTGCTGATGTATAAATCTTATGTTTAAGAGAGTTTAAATCGTCTTCTTTTAAATCAGTTGCCATAGTATTGTAAAAATAAGCCCTCAACAAAATTTCTACATTCCGATGTCGTACTTTCGGTTTCAACAACGTCGTGTATTCGTCTCGTGTTCTTTTCGCACTCTGGTCGTTCACGTATTGACTATAGATAAGAGGAAGTTAGAGATAACATTATCCATTTATTTACCACATCCGGCGTCCTCAAGGCAAGTAAGTGAAAAAGAATTGTTCACTGTCATTATCTGTGACGAATACGTAAAAACCTAAAAACTGACTAGCAGTCGCCGTTGAGTTATGAATTCAGCACCAGCGCACGTGTGCATGTTGTTTCAAACATTTCAGTAGCCCTCTTGTGCCTGTATACAGTACTACACGTTGCTTGCACGCAGTCACAACCTTGAAGATACAAACTTTCCAGACATAAATGCAGTACCTTTCTTTCCTGTGGAAAATTCCATCGAGTGTGCACAATGGGAAATATATATAGTGTCACTGTATATATAGCATCCCGAATGGACATATGCCAATCACCATTATTTCAATGTTCTTTCTTGTAGATCACTTGGTATGAGCAAAGACATTAGGAACAGAAAGAAGATCGTTAGCGGCTCTACTGATAAGAATAGGTATCAGTTCAGGCCGGAAAACTCAAAATTCGGCAACGTTGTAAAATTCAACCACCTTTTGCTTAGTGATTTCGGCAACTTTTGCATCAAAGTAGACATTTAATCTGCCAGTTTCTTTAATAATTCACCATTCTTCAAATTTTGGAGCAATGAAGAAAAATATATAGCGGAATTAAAAAGTAATTTAGTAGCCCATCACACCCAATGTTAAATAATCAGTGCATGACTACTAGAAACCACAGGTATTTTTTTGCTATAATGTTGCCAAATTCGACAATAGGTTGCCTTTGACAAAGTTGCTGAAATTTTGAGTTTTACCGCTCTCGGGTATGCAGTCATTTCGATTCTTGAATATCTATTTTGGTTTCATATTTTGACCCCTCCCCAAGCATTCCTTCAACCAAGGATCGACGTATATATATTAAATTTTGATTGTTTGCTAGTCAAAAGCAGGCCACGTTTCAAAATTGAATAAGATGGGAATTTTGTAACGTATTAGTATCCTATGTACAGTTTTTGTAATTACATACACCAGATCTGACGAATCTGGTGTGCATCATCATCTTCCCATCTTGGAAACAAATATAATGCAAAGAGAAACATAGAAATATAGTGACTATGTTATTACGAAGATTCAACTTTGAAATGCTCGTTCACATCAAACATGTTTATTCTTGAAAATGGCGTCCTTTTTCTTAACTAAACCAGAGATTTTCAAAAGAACAATGCGAGATCAGAAACGAAGGATGGGTTTCATTGGGATATATGGTTACTACTAGCAGTGGAAAACTGGATCTTTGACTTCGGACGACCCATAGCTGCTGTAAGTTAGCCTCTCTCTCTCTCTCTCTCTCTCTCTCTCTCTCTCTCTCTCTCTCTCTCTCTCTCTCTCTCTCTCTCCGCTCAATTTGAGTCATCGAGATTGTTTATATGCATTGTTGCTTCAATTCATTTTTATTGGGAAAAATTTGAACAATGTGCACAGTTAGTGGCTAATCGACAATTTTTTCCTTGCAGCTTTTTGTACCACAGGAATGGTTCCCCATGAATGTCCCCAGTATCGGTGATTACTTCCATATGGCATACAATGTCATCACACCTTTTTGTATACTCAAGGTTCGTTGTTATCTCAAACTATTATTAAGGACTTTCTTTGACAAACTTGTTTATATATAGGATCTCAAATGAAATTTCATTTCATACGATGTATTATGAAACGAGTTGTGTGTTTTATATAAAACGGACAACGAGTTTCATAATACATCGTATGAAATGAAAATTCATTTGAGATTCTTTTTATCACATGATATTGCCTAAAAATGTGTATTTCTAACGTGAAATCAACGTTTCCGAGAACTAAAAAGGCGAACCACACCGTGATCTAGAAGTCGTCTGCTACGCCATGAGAAGTAGTGTCCCCATCGTATAGATATTCTGTGCGTAAGAGAAAAGTATTTCAGTATTGAATAGTATTTTAATGCAAGAATTAATTCAACAACAACAATTTTAATCATTGATATTGACTCCGGGTCTGAATTTTACAGCTGATCGATATTTGAAAGGTCACTTTTGTCAAGGTTAATGTGATTAGGTTCCAAACTTGATCGCATTCAAGCAGAGCGATATGTAACGTGTTATCATATGATCTATTTATGACATGGCTTTATGAAACTGCATATAGGGTGTATCATGTGAGAAAAGTCTTTATATATACTCTTGTGTATATATTTCTCTCTAACTCTGTCAATTGAATTTCAGTTTTAATACAAGATAAGACGTACAATTTATTCCATTTCTCCCAAATTTTGTTTTCATTACCTTCTCATTTACGTTTTTTATGTATTATAATAATGATTTAAAATATAGCTACTAGAGAGGAGCCCCAGGAAGATTCCAGCATCTCTGTCATACCTATGTGTGATAACGTTTGTAATGGGAGCCAGTATCCACCTTGTGGGTGACTCCATTAACCATCGTCTGGTCCTCCTGGGGTACCAGCTCCACCTATCTGTCAAGGAAAACCCCATGATGAAGGCTCTACAACCTAGGGGTCTGGTAAGTCATACCTATGTGTGATAACGTTAGTCATGGGAGCCAGTATCCATCTTGTTAGTGACTCCATTAATCATCGTCTCGTCCTCCTGGGGTACCAGCTCTACCTACACTATCTGTCAAGGAAAACCCCATGATGAAGGCTCCCAGGGGTCTGGTAGGTCATACCTATGTGTGATCACGTTAGTAGGTGACTCCATTAACCATCGTCTCGTCCTCCTTGGGTACCAGCTCCACCTGTCTGTCAAGGAAAACCCCATGATGAAGGCTCTACAACCTAGGGGTCTGGTAAGTCATAAGTTTGTCATGGGAACCAGTATCCACCTTGTGGGGACTCCATTAACCATCACCTTGTCCTCCTGGGGTACCAGCTCCACCTATCTGTCAAACCATGTAGGTTGCCTCTGACAAAACCTTCAATTTATGCTGTATTATTTGACCTATTGACCTTGACCCAGTTAGTGACAAAAACTTACTTTGCAATCCGGCCATACCGTCTTTAGCGGTGTTTTATTTTGATTTTGACTTTACTTGCTGCTTTACCTCACAATTACTGTATTCCATACTTTTTGCGCGCATTCTTATTTCTAGAAACTATTTCCTGTGCATTTTCATTTCATGTGTTCATTTTGTGCAGAATAGATCTGCCGGCCCTAGATAGTGTAGTAAAGGCAATGAAATCGACAAACTTTAAAATATGACGGAATTCAATCATTTTTATATGATTGATGTCTATCATTTTGCAAAATGAATATCTTTGATCGTGTTTATTTACAAAGGAGATCGAAAAATAAACTAGGAGTATCGGTCATTTCCAATGAGGACTGAAGTCAGTGACCCCCCCCCCCCCCTGACTGTAGATTATAAGGAAGGAAGACCTTTCTTCTGTACATAATATTCAGCTTTTCACACATATTTCCATTTCAGGTTGATTCATTCGAGCTTCTTTACATATACGACGAGCAGATCGGACATTTGATGTGGTATGCCGTTTACTATATATTTCTCTTTGTATATGTATACTAGTATATAAATTCTTACAAACAAGGGAACGTGATTCTAATGTGTTAGTCTCTGCAATTCAAAAACTAAAATGAAGATTTATAATGTGGAACTATCAACGATTTATGAAAGAATATCCATGTACATGTATATATATATCTTCCACTTTTTGTAGGTATATTCCTTTCTTCGTCAGTTTGTTTCTATATTTCATGGGATGCTTTAAGGAAAAGTCGGCTACACACAGGAAAGTCGCAGTACCGTGGATCATGCTGCTGTTGGTCAGCAGTATTTATTACTGGTAATGATATATTACCATATTGGAATCTCCCAGAAGTAATCTTGTTCTATGGATATGACCGAAAAGCACAATTCTGAGGACCTTGAGCAATTGCTTCCTGTAGAACTTCACCGGATGATTTAATTATATATGAGAATATTTTTTTTAAAACATGGGTCAGTCAATCAGACCTAATGGCGGTCATCTTGTTTGACGAGTAATGAAATGTCGATACTGTAACGCAGGGCGGATGACGCGTTATATAAGGGGGTTGGACAGGGTGAAAGGGAGGGTGAGAAAGGGGATGGAGGGGAAGGGTGGGAGGAGTGAGGGAAGGGTGAACGGGAGGGGAGGAAAGGGACAGGAAGGGGGAGATGCACCCCCTGTCCAACCCCCTTTATGTGATTGCTCACTAGAGCTTACGTACCTCAGGTGAGCTAACTAGTACATGTATATACCGCGTGGAATCGAAACGTGTGATGTTGTGAGTCCATAGACAGTTTTGGGGATTTTTTTTTTTCATTTTCTAACTTAAACTTTACAAAACTAATGAGCCGTTGCAGTAGGGCAATGCCTAATAAATCAATCCATATCGTCTAGGTATATGAAAAGTTCACAGTTTTTGAATTAAACACTTCAATAGTTTTTGGACAACAGAAACGTTCTTGACCTAACAAAACTCTTGAAGTGTTTGCAAAAACTATAGACTTTTCAGATATATACAGAAACGATATGGATTTACTTATTTGGCATTGCCCTACTGCAATGTCTGCAGTATCACTTAAATGATGAGAAAACAATAAAAAAAAAAAACCTTTGTAAGGAATCACAACATCAGAGAAATCAGAGAATATTTTTCTTTACAAGTTGTTTGAAAACTAAGTACTAGTATTCAATTCGAACGAGCGTTCTGAACTTTCAGCTTTGTAATATTTATCATGTTTATACTTATTAATAAAGTCTTATACATTTTACGTACTTTCTCTGTAGGTATCTGGTGACGGAGGGTCAAATATTTGTTGTATATATCCTGACCTTTATATCAATGTGTGTGTTCTGGCTGGTCGAGGAGGCGAAGGGACATAGGACTCTGGACATAAACGGTTACTTTCTGTTCCATACATTCACCGTGACTTTAGTATTGGTAGCTATATGGGTAGGATGGCTATGGAACGATCCAGTCTTAAGACAGAAATATCCAGGATGGTTATATGTTCCTGAACCTTGGTCATTTTATACTCTTTATGTGAGAAAACATTAAATTTCAGTACTTTCGGATTAACTTTAGTGTTATCTTCTGTTGTATCGTATAACTATATATAGTTAAGAGCCAGAGAGTCGTCTAATATGATCGCCTTCGTCCTTCGTACTTTAAACAGTACCATCACAGTCGATAGACTTAATGCCATCAACCAAATACAATGAATTCAGCTGGATTCAATGGCGTAGCTCTGTCCGATAAAGTGGGGGGAGGCACAACATCCCAAAATTTCTAACAAGCAAAAAAAGAAAAAAGAAAAAAAGGGGGGGGGGGGGAGGGAAAGGGGGGTGAACAGATTTAAAACAATATGGGGGTTTCATGTTCTGTATGCACAAATTTTTAAACATTTCTGGTGCAATTCAAAATTTTAAGTACATGATGATTAATGTCTGGCGAGCGGTAGCGAGCCAGGAAACTTTTTTAACACAATATTGACTAATCAGAAAATCTTATAACTACAAATTCATATATAAAGAGTTGCACGCTGACTGGCAGTGGAGTTTGGACTCCATAATGAAGAGCTCTATCTGAAACCTCGTTAGGAAATCCCGTCGCATAAAACATACTGCATGTTACCGGTAATTTATCGTGTTTTCGATATACATTTCCATATCCAACTATATCTTTGGTCCTTGTGTGTTTTTTTTTTTTGTACGTCATATTACAGCTAGAGGGTCATGGTATACAGAAACCGGAAAATTTTTGAAAAAAATGGAATAAAATGGTGCATTCTGGAGCACATTTTCTCCTTACCTTTTCGAATATTCAGACCATTTTTTCCACTCAATTTATGTGGTTAATAAAGTTTTCTAAATGAAATAATTTCTCCTTTACTGCTGGCAGGGGCGTAGCCAGGGTGTTTTCGATGTGCACGTCTATAAACAAGGGTTGGACCAAGAACTTCAGCTGTCCGGGGGCACAGACACTTTTTGGGGAGATGACTTGCGAAGCCCGAAGGGTCAAGTGGGGACAGTATGGAAATATGTTACCCATTCCCTTGAAGGGGGTCCCCCGTGAAAATTTTGAAAAAAAATGAAGCAAATTGCTGACCTCTGGAGCGTATTTGAGCTGAATTTAGATGGAATAACGCATATGATTCGATGTCAGCAGACGATGAACCGTATGTACATGTAAGACGAAGAAACTTGAGATGTGAACATGACATTCCCTAAATACTTATAATGTACATCCACATTTATAAGTCTTTCCAATCGACCGCTCGCACTTTGTTATGGATCGTTGTATTCATGCGCGGATACAGCATTTTTGGTCAGAGGGGGTCCAAAATTTAAGGAAGTCTACCTATCATGTAGGTACATACATATCGGTGCACATGATGGGGAGGGGGCAACTTTGTTAGCTTTCCTTTCACGTTTATTTTCATGAAGCATTGGCGAGCGTAGCGAGCCAGAATTTTTTTTTAGATATGAAATATTAATTTGTCTTGATTCGATCGAAATGATTATTTATAACATTGAATATTTCACTCCTTATATCGGCGAGCGGAGCGAATTTCATGAGAATAAATAGATAAGAGATGTGTCATTTTTCGAATAATCATTAACATCTTAAAATGACAAGACCTTGAAAAAGATGAAGGAGGTTACATCCTATGAGGTAAGGGACTGTTCAAAATATGAGTTCCTGAGACCAAAGACAATTATATAAAATTACTTAGTATGAACAATTGATAATAATTAAGGAATTTTGCAGAAAAAATAGTTTTGTATTTGTAAATGGCGAGTGAAGAGAGCCGAAATTTTAGGTTTCAAAGCCCTTTCATGCATTTTAGACCCATTCCAATTAGAAATGGGCCAAAGCTGGACCCCATCTCCGAAAATCTCAGGGGGGGGAGCCCCCCCCCCCCCCCCCCCCCTTCTGGATCCGCACATGGTTGTACTGAGTTCTAATGAAACACGAGAAAATTACGAAAAATGCATTCAAATCGGTGGTTTCTGGAGCGACTCTTTGATCTATTTCTGAACAGTAGTTTGCTTTGAATACTATTTCAAAAGACCCTCCCCCTTCTTTTTGGCAACTTTGGGAGGCGCTCTCCTTTTTTTCACGAGATGATGTGGACGTTTTTGCGTACAAATGTACGCCTGGCTTGTTGATTTGTCCTTGCTGTAACATGTACTTAGAATATTGGTACGATATCGAGTAAAAAATGTTGAGTATCATTTGGGAAAAACTGAATGCTTAATTATAGGCCCCCGGAGCATATTCGAGCTATATACAATGTTAAATATTTGCCCATTTTCCGGTTATTTCAAAGTATGTTTTTAACAAAATTTGTAGATGCCAAAAATACTCAAACCGGGTATTTGAGGACAGAAACGTGTAGGTTTCGATCCCCGTACCATTTACATTGATTGTTTGACACACGTACATGTTTTGCAAATTATTTGAACATGTTCATTTTATAGTATTTGTTAATGTTAATTTTCGGGAATAAAATAAAAAACAGAAAACCCCCTATGCGACGTACATTACAAAAACTTCACGATTGTCTGTACGAATCCACAAATACGCCAATTGATACGGTATTTAATCGATATGCGATAGAATGTATCAGAAAATTTTTGTAGATTTTGTTTCAAAATAGTGAATTCTGGTGGACATTAAGCAATTTTTTCATTACTCAGTTTGCAGGGGTTTTTTTTCCGAGTGCTAATGTTACAAAAAAAAAAATAAAATTGGGAAACCGGGGGGGGGGGGGGTTCCCGAACCCCCCCCCCCCCCCCCAAACCCCCCTAAATCCGCCCTTGATATTGATTTTTTGGTTTGAGCAATAAAACAAAAATCTCTTGGCGGAAAAAAGAACAGTATGTATATAGCATCAAGGACTTATAAACAGTTTATAAGTCCTTGATAGCATGTCTTCACTTTTTTTGTGGGTAGTGTTGTTTTTTACTCTAAAATTTGTATAGTATATTAATATACGTCGCTGGATCGACCATTTGTGGATTGGAATAACAATTCTTCATATATATACGACACAACGGAAGTTTTTACCCTTATGGTGCCTCTTATTGATTACTTCCGCGTTTGGCATCCCTCGGAGCAGGAGGTAAGAGGAAGGCATCCAGTCGATGTATTACGAAGGATATCAACAATGGCGAGCGAAGTGCTGCGGATCGACAACCAAGAAACGATTGAATCTCTCAGTCGTGAAGCAGAAGGGTTAAAGAAGAAGTTGGAGGAGGAAAAGGCTAAGCTGGTTGATGTGGACAGTATGTATTTACTCTTCTGTTGATCGATTAATTAATGGTGTTATACTTAAGGTCGACCAGACCACAGCTGTGGCACAGGCTGATGTAAATAAAATCCAACCTTTTGAGTTTTGTTGTTTTTAGCTCTACTGGTCAAAGACCAGTCGAGCTTATGCGATCGCCCTTCGTCCGTCTGTCCGTCCGTCTGTCCGGCGTCCGTAAACAATTCTTGTGGACACGACTCCTCTTAAACTATAAATACTGTAATAGAAATGTAATTCTTTTTGCATTGTGATTTTTTTCAGAAATTACCTCGACCAATTTTTATCTAAGTGACTAATGACAGCTCTAAGTTTTAAGTTCAATGCAGCAGTGTGGTAATTGAATTGTGTACATACAATTCTGTGCAATACATAATAATTTTTAATCTAAGAAAGCAGCATGTAGTTTGTAAGAGCAGGAAAGGAAAGGGGAGGTTTACGTTGTGTCAAAAGAGGGCTGATTTCTCTGTGGGCAGTCATGGCTCCGGATACAAACATTCGTATCTTTAAATCTGTGGCTCGAGGTTCAAACAAGTTTCTGATTGTTCTGTAACGGTCATGTGACTGGGGTCATGTGTTCATTGTAGAGAAATAAGCTGTTTTTTGTAATCTTTATAGTTTCTATAAGCTTACATGAACTCAGTAATTCTGCAACCAGCTGACTAGGACTAAAGCGTGTTATGATTTCAAATACAATGCAACAGGGATAAAAATGGGGATCACTCATGTCAGCTACCAGTGCCGACAGCCCGTCGCTCGAGCAGAAGTTGTTGTTGTCCAACTTTCAAACAGCTTATAACCTTTGCTTTTTTTACTTATTGAACACAGCTAATTTGGATGCTTGACAAAAGTTAATTGGGGCGGATAAATTTCTGTGTTACTTCTGTCTGATTTTTCCTGAGGAGACTATATTTTAATATTTATTTTTAGTTTTAGTCACATTTTGCAAGCATGTAATTCGACCAGTTAAAGGCTTTACTAATATGGTAGTTGAAAATGTATCTAATAGGCCTCGACGTCTTTATAAAACAGAGAAAAAGATGAAAATTTAACTCTTTCGAGTTGCGAAGAACAGCGTTTGATTAGAAAAATGTATAGAAATGCAATATGATTACCAAATCACTGAAAAAAATGCATACATGTATGTACCGTTACATGTACATTGTACTGTTGCTACTATGGAATCTGGCAACAAGACAATAATCTTATTTAACCTTCAACCTCAATGACAAATACATATAATATTCAAAAGGTTGTTTACAGCATGTACATCCACATGATTTTAAGGTCTTCTGGTTTTTTTACATGGTTTTGATTGATTACTTTGAAAAGTAAGATTTTTATCTCTACTCATATGCATATTGGTGAAGTTAACAAAAACAAACAGTAGAGCTTCAATCTCGTCAGAGACTTCTGGTTTATCATACAACCAGGGAATTTCTCATTTATATTTATCTACCAATATTTAGCTCACCTGAGCAAAGCTCAAGTGAGCTATTCTTGAAGTCGGACTGATCACATGACCAAATTTCCGCCATGTTTACTGGGGGATGTGTCTCTAGATTTATCACTTTGCCCTATGAAAAAGCCTAGATTTTGTTAGCTCATTCTTCAAATCTGTTATTAATTATTGCGGTTTGAGGAGCTACAATGTACATGTAAGAGATAATTCATCAATGGTTTCTTTAATGAATTCTACAAGTTTTGTTCTTATTAAAATTATTAGATTCTAGATACAGAGCAATTTCCACACATTATTCTCTATGAAAAACCCCGAGTTTATCCCCCAACCATTTTGCGGAACTTCTCAGTGCTTATCTCTGACCAAACCTTTGTGTGACATCACGCCGACTTTGAGAATTGTCATAGCACGCGTTGTCCGGCGTAAACTTTTAACATTTTCGACATCTCCTCTGCAACCACTGCACGGAATTGCAGGAAACCTTACAGGAAGAAACAAGGTCCTCTTCGAAGTTATTGTTTTTCATGCGGATCGGTCAACAAATATGGCCGCTGAGGGCTCTGATTGGCTGACACATTTTCGACATCTCTGCAACCGCTTCACAGAATTTCATGAAACCTTACAGGAAGCAAGAACTCAAGGTCCTCAACCAAGTTTTCGTTTTTCGTGCCGATCGGTCCACAAATATGGCTGCCCAGTGCTCTGATTGGATGACACATTTTCGATATCTCCTCTGAAACCGCTACACAGATAACGAAACCTTACAAGAAGGAAGTACTCAAGGTCCTCTAGCTACGAAGTTTTCGTTTTTCGTGCTGATCGGTCCATAAATATGGCTGCCTAGGGCTCTGATTGGATGACACATTTTCGATATCTCCTCTGAAACCGCTACACAGAATTTAACAAAACCTTACAGGAAGGAAGTACTCAAGGTCCTCTACCACATTGTCCACTTTGTTTGCAACTCAGGTGAGCGATGTGGCCCCCTTGGGCCTCTTGTTTTAAAATTCTGGTTTTTTATGAATTTGTAATTCACTCTTAAAATTACGGTAGTGTTGTCTGATTATCGCCGACATTTGCGACATTGTTGCCAGACCCTTCGATTACAGTAATCGATTATCAAAATCTTAACCAGACCCTTCGATTACAATACTCGATTAAGATTTTTATAATTGATTATAATTGTTAAATTTTAAGAATGATATATTTGCTTAGACAGTCAGGGATATAACTCATTTCAGTAATATTTTCATCACTGAAACTAGGTATTTTTATTGCAAGATATTTATAGAATCACTTGAAATATAAGTGATAGAGCTTTAATATTTCATACAAACATTCACCATTACAAGCACTAAGTTTTGATACCAAGACATTTTACCTACTGACCTTGACTTTGACTTAAGAAGTTCTTAAAGCAAATTTTTCTTCAAGTATAGGTGATATATAGGGCTTTCATATTTAATTCATACATTGACCACAACAGGTGCCACATTTGACCTAGTGACCTTGACTGTGAACTTTGACCTTTTTGTAATAATTTGGTAGGGCTGAGTGGTTTTATCATGGTACACACGAAGCTTCGCAATACGTACCACGGTATTTATTTTCAAAAAACCTGTTTTTGACGATATTTTTCATTTCATATTTTTATGTTGTTTCTTTAAAAATTATGAGCAAAAAGCGAATTACTACTCAAAATACAACAATAGGGGCATTTAATTTGCCAAAGGTGAATTCTTGTGTCCGTGTAGTGTGTCTTCCTACACATGTCTGCACATGTCAATCATTATATAATGAAGACATTTAATTCTGAAAGCAAAATTGAAGTAGGAAAATTAAAATCATAAGAAATTTCATTTTAAAAAAATATTGTAACATATGCAATATTTTTCCAAAGATCGCAATACACAATTTGACCCTCAATACTCAGCCCTGAAATTTGGTTAAGAAGTTATAAATATGAATATCTCTTCCAGTATAAGTGATAAGGCTTTAATATTTCATACACACAGTTTTACTCCAAGACATTTGACCTTGTGACCTTGACCTTTGACCTACTTTTCAACTATAGGGGTAGGGCTTTGATATTCACATTTAGATTTCTTATGACCATAGCTTTTTTTCATTGTGCAATAGTATTTTAATGACCTTTGACCTTTCTGTCTGTTCCAAAATGTTTACATCATCTAATACAAACACTTCGCATTCCGGCCTTACCGCCTTTAGGGGTTTATGGGGTTTTTTTTGTATAGTTTCTTAAAGAATTTCTACTTGCCAAGCAAAAATTTTGGTAACCTCAGGTGTCAGGCTAGTGAGTTTTGGGAAAGACTGGTCTCAAATGAAAGATCTTGTCATTATGTATCTACATGTGAAGTAACACTGAAATATCAAAGCCCTACCCCTTATAGTTCAAGATATATTAGCCCATGTTAAAGTTTTCAAAAAATGTCAGTCCAAGGTCACACTCTCTAGGTAAAAAGTCATGGTCTCAAATGAAAGGTCTTGTCACAATATATCTACATGTGAAACATCAAAGCCCAATCCCTTGACCTTCAAGAGATATAGCTGGTGATTTTTTAAAAAGAAGGTAAAGTCTTAGGTCAAGGTCACTAGGTCATGGTCTCAAATGAAAGGTCTTGTCACAAGGTATGTACATGTGAAATATTAAAGCCTTACCACAATATAGTTCAAGGGATATATTGTCTACAGCAAAGGCAATGACAACAACGATGATGAGGGTATATGGCATTAATCTCTATCTTTCATACTGGCAACCTCATCACTAGCGAATTTAATTTGAAAGCCTGACTCCTTGTCGCTATATACATAAAAAACATCTGTTGACTGGGAATTGGGGTTGATGACTATTACATTTGTAACTACATGTAGAACTGCCCTTAAAGTGATGAATTATACCCCCGTGGGATGTTTTTCTTTAAACAGATTCATTTGTGGCATAACACAGAAAGCTCGGGTCATAAGAAATCTATATGTGAAATATCATAGTCCTATCCCTTATAGTTGAAAACTAGGTCAAAGGTCAAGGTCACTAGGTCAAAAGACATGGCATCAAATGAAAGCTCTGGTCATGAGGAATCTATATGTTAAATATCAAAGCCCTATCCCTTATAGTTAAAAAGTAGGTCAAAGGTCAAGATCAAGGTCACTAGGAACATGTAAAAAGTCATGATATCCAATGAAAGCTCTCATCATGAGGAATCTATGTGAAATATCAAAGCCCTGTCCCTTATAATTCAAAAGTAGGTCAAAGGTCATCAAGGTCACTAGGTCAAAAGTCATGATATCAAATGAAAGCTCTAATCATGAGGAACATATATGTGAAATATCAAAGCCCTACCCCTATAGTTGAAAAGTAGGTCAAAGGTCAAGGTCACAAGGTCAAATGTCTTGGAGTAAAACTGTGTGTATGAAATATTAAAGCCATATCACTTATACTGGAAGAGATTCAAAAGTTATGCCTAATGTTAAAGTTTTTGAAAAGTAGGTCAAAGGTCAAGGTCACAAGGTCAAAAATTTTGGTATCAATGGAAAGGTCTTGTCACAAGGAATACAGTGTGAAATATGAAAGCCATATCACCTCCCATTCAAAAGTTATGTCCAATGTTAAAGTTTTTCGGACAAACAGACGGCCAAAAACTATATGCCCCCGAATCTTTGATTCCGGGGGCATAACTAGTAAAATTTATCTTCAGGCTAGTGGTTGAAAAATGTTTTTTTAAAGACTGTTTGAGATCCAAGACCTTTGACCTAGTGACCTTGACTTTGGACTTTGACCTACTTTTCAAAAACCTTATATGGGACGTATAAGGGGTTAGGCTTTGATATCACGCATGTAGATACCATGTGAATCTTTCATTTGTGACCTGCATCACCTTTGAGCTAATGACCTTGAGCTTCAACTTTGACCTTTTTGAAAAATTAGTATGTTCTAAATCTCTTCAACTATATTAAAGGACAAGGGCTTTGATAGTTCAAGTATAGATTTATTATTACCAAGACCTTTCATTTGAGACAGTGGTCTTTAACCTAGTGACCTATACCTTTGGCCTACTTAATTTTCAATTATTACTCATACTTTGGTAGTCCAACAAGTTGACCCAAGACAATTGTTGATCACTGTTGTGTATAGTTTTGGGTCAGATAGTGATGCATAGGCAAAAGTTGAGAATATGGAATTCCAAAATTTTCTTGGTTTTGCATATTTTTTCAACTTACAAGTGTTATTAGACGAGAAATATAATCTCACATTTGGGTATGACGAGTTGTACCAATACTTTGGCTGTATACAAAATGTAGTAAGGTGATAACACTAATACTACACACATAGACTCCTCATAACAATACTTTTTTGAATTTGGATCTTAGAATTTATTTGATTTTGGACAAAAACTTGCTATTGTGAGCTATGTAATATTTGATAACCCGGCCTATGTTTTGCTGTTGTCTTGATACAAGAAAGACTACAGTGAACAGGTAGTGTCATAAATGGTTAAACTATAAGTAGTACATGTACAATAATAAATGTATCTGCAGGGATGGGGTCAATTACATTGAAATGTAATTAATTAAATTACACATTACATTGTAATTTTTGGCAATGTAATTAATTAGCTCTACTGGTCTCAGACCAGTCGAGCTTATGCGATCACCCTTTGTCCGGCGTCTGTCCGTCTGTCCGTCTGTCTGTCTGTCCGTCTGTCCGTAAACAATTCTTGTCCGGACAATTCCTCTGAAACTGTCAGGGATAGAAACTTAATTCTTTTTGTATTTTACTTGGTCCATGGTCTAGTTGTGCACCTGACATTTAGTTTCAGTCCCTGACTCCCAGGGTCTTAGAAAATGGGCGTGGTCATTAAATTCTATGTAATTTTGTCCGGACAGCTCTTCTAACACTATAAATGATAGAGACATAATTCTTTTTGCAATATGATGGGTCTGTAGTCTAGTTGTGCACCTGATATTTTGTTTGAGCCAATGACCCCCAGGGTCTTAGAAAAGGGTGTGGCCATTTTCTTTTATATTATTCTATATAATCTTATGCTTACAGTGCTGACACTATAAATAGTGGAGACTAAATTCTTTATGCAATATGATGGGTCTGTAATCTCGTTGTTCACCTGATATTTTGTTTGAGTCTCTGACCCCAAGGGTCTTAGAAAATGGGTGTGGTTGTTTTCTCTCTATTAAACTACATGTGATCTCATGATAGCTAATTTCCCAGAATTTATGGATAATAATTAATTGATTTATTCCAAAATATTATCGGTTTGCAGATTAGATGTCATTACAGTATTTTACTTGAGTCCCTGTTCCCTAGGATTCTGGAAAATGGGTATATGGCTATTTTCTCTTACCCTATCTACATGCATTTAGAGTATATAAGTGACAGAAACTATAAATAAACAAAGATATTGCCATTTTACAATATTATCATAGATGAGTCTGTAATTTAGTTTTTCTCATATTTTATTTGGGACCTGACCCAGGATTTTATCTTCAATTCTATAGAAACGCTAGGGATAGTTTCGGAATTTCCTCTGATCAATCAATCAACATGAAAATCTTTTCTATAGTGTTTATACAGTGCAAGAAAGATATCAAATAGTCAAAATGCATGTATTTCTCACTTATTTTTATTTCTTTAACATGTTTAAGGTGTAAGATTTTTGGGGAGAGTAGTGAGAATTTTTGTTGCAAGAGTAGAATGTCCTAAGTGATCACAGACTTGAGCTGTGCTTTCTGTTAAATGGGAACACCAGAATCACAAAGATTGGTCATTTTATCAAATAAAATAGCAATAATGCATCCTTCACATTGCCAAATGAAAGGAATATTGTGCTTGTGTAAGTTTTTTTTTTGGGGGGGGGGGGGAGAGGGGGGAGGTAACTAGAATGTCCTAAGTGATCACAGACTGTTAAATGGGAACACCAGAATCACAAAGATTGATCATTTTATCAAATAAAATAGCAATAATGCATCCTTCACATTGCCAAATGAAAGGAATATTGTGCTTGTGTAAGTTTTTTTTTTTTTGGGGGGGGGGGGGGGGGGGGGAAGGGGAGGTAACTCTTACATCTTTCTTTCTTCTTATAAATTCCTCCACTGCTTGGAGTACAACCCCCAATGGGATGTAAAACTGTGTGGTTTGATAAAATTTTCATAATGTTTACATTAAAGCAAGTGACACATGTTTTAATAGAAGATAATATAACAAGTGATGCCTTATAGGCATATCTACTATGTGTTATTCAAATTTAAAAAAAATAAAATGAAATACTAAAAAAACTCATTTGTAAAAGCCAACTCATACAAAAATATTTCAACCCAGGAAAACTTCTACCAAAATCTTCCTTTATTGCCATTTTACAATATTATCATAGATGAGTCTGAAATTTAGTTTTTCTCATATTTTATTTGGGACCTGACCCAGGATTTTATCTTCAATTCTATAGAAACACTAGGGGATAGTTTCGGAATTTCCTCTGATCAATCAATCAACTTGAAAATCTTTTCTATTATGTTTATACAGTGCAAGAAAGATAACAAACAATCATGTATTTCTTACTTTTTTTTTAATTGTTTAAGGTGTAAGATTTTTGGAGAGAGTAGTGAGTCTTTTTGTTGCAAGAGTAGAATGTCCTAAGTGATCACGGACTTGAGCTGTGCTTTCTGATACATGGAAACACCAGAATCACAAAGATTGATAATTTTATCAAATAAAATAGCAATAATGCATCCTTCACATTGCCAAATGAAAGGTGCTTGTGTAAGTTTTATTTTGCAAAATTCCAAATTTAGTATTAATTATAGAAGTTAAATTTGTAACAGGAGAGGGAGAGATGTGACTGGACCGGGAATCGAACCCAAGATCTTCTGCTATCAGGGCAGACGCTCTTACCAACTGAGCTATCTGGGCACGATGCCCGTTCCTGCCACACTCCTCTCCACCAATTTTTCAGGTTTCCATGCACTGGAAACCTCACACAAAACTCCACTTCACCTTGAGTCATTTAGTTTGGCGCCAATTGGACCTTCTGCTATCTGGGCAGACGCTCTTACCAACTGAGCTATCTGGGTACGATACCTGTTCCTGCCATAAATTACTGGTAATAAACTTATGTTCCAGGCCTTTTTGTCAATTGGACCTCGAGTCATTTTGTCCTTTTAAAATTTGACCAATCAAAAACATCATTTCAAACGCATGCAGATTTTAAAATATTTATGGGACACCCTTATTCTGAACTGGGATATATGGTAAAAATGTTTTCTATAGAGGATCAAATATTTCTTACCGGTATGTAAAAATATTTTGTATTTATATTTTAATAATTAGCTTCTGTCTACATTAATACCACATTCACCCTAAAAGTTCATGTTCTTTGTTCAATATTCTATTTACATTGTTTTACATTTACTAAAAAATAGCCTAAAACCTTTTTAGGTTTTAGAACAAAATGGCCGATACTTTTTTCACTCGGTAGGCCACATGTCCTATTATATTTAATTTCAATCTGAAACTGTCTGATTACTTGATCTAAGTATTTTCACTGGTCAGTATAAGAAAGAAGGAAATATCTCTATAGAGTATCCTATGCAATACTATTTCAGCTCGAATGAGAGGTTATTTATGCCTTTAGTCTTAATTTTATCAAAGGGCATATAGTGGTAGGTCTGTCTGTTCATCTGTTTGTCTATCCATCCGACTGTCAGACATTCCATTCAACTAAATTCTGATGAAAGGGTATAAGATAATAGAGCTGTCATATATTGCATGTCTATGTACCTTGAGAAGGCTCATCTTTTGGAGCCAAATTTTAACCTTTGACCCCATCACTGACCTTTGACCCACATTTTTTGAAAAATAAAAACATCTGTTATGTTAGTTTTGATACATATGGTATGTTATATATACATGTTTTTAGTAATTCTCTCACATTCTAGAGAAATCTAAGGCATGGTCCATTTGATATTCTTGGGGGGGGGGGGGGAGACTCCGTTTTTTTTAGAAAAAAAAAATTTTGCTCTGAATTTTGATGAAAAAAATTAATTAGAAATTGATGGATATGAATTGGCATGTGGTTGTTGGTTCTCATAAAAAAAAAAAACTTGATATACATTTATCCCGCCTCTGGCAAACTTGCAATCTGATTGGTCGGGAAGAACCAAATTTATGTTATATTATTTTACTAACAGGATATTATTTTGATATCCTGCTTCTACTAAGACGCTTTATGCTCTTGACGTCACCAAAATGCTTTAGAATATGTTGACGTAACATACACAAACCAAAAGCGATTCAGCGGGATAAATTCGTTATACAGTGTTTTACAGGAGGGATACAGAAATATATTGGGTCGATGAAAAAAGTGGTATTAGGCAAGGTGAAGCCGAGCATTCATTCTCTTGAGTGTACATGTACAAATCAACCAGGAGAGCTTCAGTCTCATCAGAGACTTCTGGTTAAATTACACATTACTTTGCCATTTTTGGCAATGTAATTAATTAAATTACAATTACATTGCAAATGTAATTAATTAAATTACACATTACATTTCATTTAATGACTTATTTTTAGCGTTACGGTATCATTTTTTTAACAATGCTGGATTGGTAATTCAAGTCTCTGATAAAATGCAAGAAAGTGCAGAACTATATTCGCTCAACAGTCCAATGTATTTTAAGATTTACTGAGAAACCATTAATGCACACATTTCGCCTTGAAATTTCCCCCAGAATTCTTGGCACTTAAAAATACTAACCATTTTGTCATTGTCTTTGATAAGTTGGTCTTCCCAACTGAATTTTGATACATTAATTAATTTAGTAAACAGTGACCTTTGACAATTTTATTCATGCATTCTTTCTATTGTGGACAACCAGGTAAAAATGCATTATTTCTAAGACTTTAAATATATAATGGAGGTCCTTTCAGAAGTGAGAAACAAGTTAATTAGAACAGAAACACATAACCAGACTTTGTTTTGATAACTATAAGTCACATTAGGTCTTGTGGTCATTCAGGTAAAACTGTTTATTTAATCATTATCTGTGGCTAATCTCAATAATTGATTACACAACAAGTCAATTTTTTTTCTCAGATCAATCTGTGTATTCATTTTGTTTCAGTTGCAAATGTAATTGAAAAGTAATTGAAATGTAATTGGAATTACATGCAGTTTTTGCCTTGTAATTAATTAAATTACAATTACATGTAATTGAAAAAATCTTCAATTATACATTACATTCAATTACTTGAAAAAATGTAATTAATTGTAATTAATTACAATTACATTTTTAATTACCCCATCCCTGTGTATCTGTCCAACATTGATGGAAATAAATAAAATGTTGATTGTAAATCCAAACATTTGATATGTTAGACTAATTTTACTATAAAGACACTGTCAAGGGCACACTGCTTCATTTATTTCTCTTTGTATTTTACAGTGTCAGTGGCTACACATAATATAGAAAGCATATCACAGTTTAATATGAAGACTAGGAAAGTACTTAAAGGTCACCACGGCAAGGTGCTATGTATGTGCTGGTCGAGGGATAAACGCCATGTTGTCAGCTCCTCACAGGTTCGTAGTTTACAAACTTTACATTCACTGAAATGTGCACAAGTCTAGTATACCAGTTGATATGAAAATGGAAAAAGAGAAATTCTTTTCATCAATGGTTTGATACAAGTAAATGTTTTTGAGAATAAATGACACAGGACACACTTGAATATTTTTTACTTCATATTTGTATATTTATATACTTTATTTTCAGGATGGAAAAATGCTTGTTTGGGATGCATTCACTACAAATAAAGTAAGAAGATTTTTAGGTCAATCATGTTCAGATTCACTTGCTTTTCATTGCAGAGGCAGATTGACATTGCTTCTCCCCCCCACCCCCCTTAAAATTCTACATCAAATGAAAATACTATTCAGTACATGTATCTGTTTTAACCATATGACCTTGGAGTTTGAACTACAGGTACTATGGGAGAGAAAAGTTTAGTATATTTTTTGACTGATAGGTGATAGGACTTACATGTGAATGTATATATTGCTAAGTATTGATTGTTGCAAGTCTTGTCCTGTGGTACCAAAATTTTTACCTTGTTACCTAAGACATTAGAATATGATATTCTGGTTTCTCCTTTATACTTTCTGGGGCAACATTTTGTTTTTTCAAGCATATTTTGATTTCCTTCAGGAACATGCAGTTACCATGCCAACCACATGGGTGATGGCATGCTCCTATGGACCATCAGGAGAAGTGGTGGCTTGTGGGTAAGATATCTACGAGGGTTGTCCCAGAAAAACATAGACATTGCTCTGAATTTCTTTATTTAGCATTAAATATAAACAAGATTTTCCAAGATGTAAATTTAATTATCTAGGAAGCATCAAATGTTAATACTGTTGAAATCTGCTGTTAATATTAAAAATTAATAAAATTATTAGAAGAGCGGCTGGACAGTACCGGAGCAGTCCGAAATTTTCAAGCGCCAAAAAAGGAGTTGATATTAAAACCAGTTGAATACTTTTCAATGTATGTATAAATAGTATAAAAGTGTAATCAACAGAAAGTACTGATTTTTGCGAGTACATAATGCTATATTTTCATCAGTAACGTAATATACAATTTAATGTAGAAGCAATTTATAAAGCAATCCCCTCATCAATCCTTCAAAAGATGGCGACGTCAGTATTATGAGCGGAGCAGAAAATGGTACTAAGATATTGAGTTAATTGTGGATTGGCCCCTTTTTAGACAAAGTAAGAAATGAAAACATCAGAAAAGTCTATGGAAATGCTCGCAGAGTATAAGTGTATGTAAAAGAGATTTGCTATGACAAAACTAAACAAGGGCAGGAGAAGATTGTTGATATTCAGACCGTAAACTTGGCTAGAAACCTCATTGATGAAATCCGGCGTCGAACAGTAAGAAATAGTAGAGAGGGTCCAGATAAGTAAAATTAACTGTGCAGAGAATCTTGTCGAGAGGATTAGATATGAGTCGCGTGTCTGCTCGATGAGTACCAAGTCTTTTATCAATGTATGAGATGAATTTATGATTTGCTACCTTTAGGCACATTCTAAACCACAGTAGCCGGAATCCATGATGTTAAATATCATGCGCAGGTGGACATCACCCTATGTCTTAATTTCTTCCATAAAAACTTTACTATGAAAGATATAAATTATTGATCTTACATATACAGAAGCCAATTTGTATGTCAAATTTATCAATGCAAAGTTTATAAAAAGGCAGCCCTATACAACTTTCTTATTGCTGATGTCTACGATTTTCTGGGACAACCCTCGTATGTACATGTTTTAGTTATTTACTTTGTAACAAATATTGAAAAAAATCTCATTAAAGTTATAAAAATGATATTTTGCTAAGAGCATTGGAATTTTCTAGATTCAATTTCATGCTTTTTGACAAAAAGAAAATCATAGATATAAATTCATGTGGCCTTTAAAATACAGATTAGTGTAAACTAATCTTATTTTAAGTAGATTCATATTTTAGTGTTATCTTTAGTGCTCGAATTAAAAATAAAACTTTAAAAATCAGCATTTGTTAATTGATTGATAATTACTAATAATTTAAATATAATTATGAAAATTGAGCATATTGGATGATTCATTACTGTACTACTATGACGAATCCCTGTCTTTTTGAGAATCTGAGTATAATCAAGTTAAAATGCGGGTATATTACAATGTACTGTACACACCAGCACTGATTATTGGATCTGTTACTTTTTAGTGGCCTGGACAACAAATGTACGATCTACCCACTGAGTTACGATGATGATCCCGCCTCCAAGAAACGAGCTGTGGCTACACATACCAGTTATTTATCTTGTTGTACTTTTACGTCATCAGATAAACAGGTAAAATATCATGAAATTAAAGAAGTAATGTAAATCTTTAAACAAGATTAATAGTTGTTAAATCTTCAGTGGAAGCAACATAAATTGTATACCAGTACAAATTAAATTCAAATTATTTATCGATACTCACCATCGTTTAATTGTATAATACAAAATGGCAAGTATAAGTACTGTAGATGATTTTCATGAAAATGAACTCTGGCTCATTGCATCATTCTTGATTTAGATTTTAACAGGAAGTGGAGACAGTACATGTGCATTATGGGATGTGGAAAGTGGTCAGCTGATTCAAAGTTTCCACGGACATGCTGGTGATGTCATGAGCATTGACCTTTCACCATCAGAAACTGGAAACCTCTTTGTATCTGGGGTAAGATCAGATGGAAATGCTTGTTGTATTCAAATTAAATTGCACTAATTATATACAAAATGTATCTTGAAATGTATAATGAACACATGTAACTGCAGTTTTGACTTTAAACTATTCATATTAGAATGTCTGACTCGCATCATATTTCATCTAATTTTTTATGGACCATTGAATGAGAAGTCTCAGGTTAAATAACAAGAACAGTATTTAGCATGGATGTTGGGGCTTGCACTGTCGTTCACCATTTTCACCAATGGCAAAAGAAGTTTTAAAGTGGTGAAAGAAAATTGAAAAGTCAATTTTTTTCAGTATATTCCAAAGTGTGTGAAGCTATTTTGAACCTCCTTTTGCTGGAGGTGGGGGCAGGGTCAAATTTTGCTTCTTCTGATCGAAAAAAAGTAAAAAATATAGGGTTTGAGTGAAAAATTGAGCCACTGCCTGGTAGCATCAAAGCACCAGAAATTGAATAATACTTATCAAATGTATTGAAATTTATTATATCCTTTTTTCCACTAAACATTCTGCCTTTAAATGTTTAATCATACATTTTATTTTGATCAGGGATGTGACAAGGTTGCCATGGTATGGGACATGAGGACGGGAGAGTGTGTACAAGTATTTGAGGGACACGACTCAGATATTAACAGTGTACGGTTTTACCCTAGTGGAGATGCATTTGCCACTGGCTCAGATGATGCTACGGTAAACTACAGTAGATTGTTTTTGCTTCATTTATTATAGGTATTTATTGAGAGGTTTCCTTAGCCAATAAAGAAATAGAAGTATCAAGATCAGAAAACTTTTGGTTCAATTACTCAACTGACAAAATTTAAGTGCATTTACAAGTAATATCAAGATTAAAGTTGGTTCATTTAAATTCTTGTATACAGTGACATAGGAATTTTCATTCTTCATTGTCATAATTTGTAGGCACATGATTTGAAACTTTACAAAAAAAGTAAAGATGAAAATAGAGGTTTACATGTACATCAGTAGTGTCATATCTCTGATGCTTTACACAATGTCTATGTGTATCTCATGTAAGACCAGGGTTAAGCATGCCCAAGATCACTGTAAGCAAGATTTGAATCCGAAACATTTGGGTCTGAAATCCACTGTACAATCTTCCTTGATCTGTAATCAGGGTTCTCGATCTGCCTAATTTTGGCCCATATTGGCCCCAGTCCCATTGCAAAATAGTATCTTTTTTCCCCAATTTATTAACAATTTTTTCCCAATTTGACACCTCATTGAAAATGCGAACAAAACAAGTTAAAGATTCTAATTTTCAAGTGAAAAGGCATCCAAAGCTACAATGTATTTATATATTTTCCCAATTTTTTAGAAAATGCCACTATTTTCCCAATTACAAACCCCCAGCCCCAGTCCCAAAAATGGGTGTGAGAGCCCTTGTAATTTACATCAACATGTCTCAAATAAAGATTAGTTCCGTATGATTCAACAAGATCCTGCCTTCTGTCATGCTCCTTCAAATAAATCCCTGTAATATTAAGGGTCCGCTCACCGCTTTTTAGAGTAAACCCAAAATGTCCAGGGTGGAAAAGCTGAAATAGGGGAAATTGAGTGGTTTTGAAAGGTGGGTTGAGAAGACCATTATGAAGATAGTCTATAGTGGTAAGATGCATATTGTAGAGTATGCCTGCCTTGGGTAAGAGCAATAAAAAATTTAGGTCACATGACTTATTTAGTCTAAATATAGATATTTTAAAAGGCGTACCAGATTTTCCCTGTTTGACAAGACTCCATAAGGGAAAATATGAATTTTTTGGGTTTTTACACATTTTTCGAGTTACATGTGTTGGAAATTTTTAGAATTTGGCTAGAATGGGGTATAAGATAATAGCTTTAAGGAAATATAAGCATTATTTCTGAAATTTTTCCAGGAGACCAGAAACAATACACAGAAAAATGGCAAAAACCATGAATTTTAGGCCAATTTTCTGAACCTTTTTCAGCAAAATTGTATGATATTTATTATGTATAGCAATCTTAACATGACCTTGAGACTAGTATCATATAAAAGCTGTAGATATAACGAACAGATTGATATGTAGTATAAAAATGTGAAATATATAGAAATAAAATGAGATGACGTCAAATTATGTATGATTGCGCAATATTTCTGTGCCGCATGACCGGATAAGAGAAACTGGTGAGCGGACCCTTATAGAGTCGAAGACAGTGTCTCGACAAGAAATTTTGTTTAAAAAGTTCTTAGAAACCATATATCCTAAAATACTACAAGGCATACAGATTAAAAAAATACCAATATCTTATATGTAAATCTTCTGGTAATTATCCTTTGAATGTTATAAAAGAGCAGTAACGGTTTACGCAATGTCGAAAATGAAGGGAAAAAGGGTCCATTCTGTGATGTCGAAGGGACCTTTGCGCGGCATATTTCTGGGAAGGTATATGCGTTACGACACTATGTAGTATATCAATTTGTGCGAAAAGTCAAATTCTATCATTTTATCAGAAAACAAAATTGAACGCTAACATAGGAAAAATTATTAGGGTCCGCTCACCGCTTTTTAGAGTAAACCCAAAATGTCCAGGGTGGAAAAGCTGAAATAGGGGAAATTGAGTGGTTTTGAAAGGTGGGTTGAGAAGACCATTATGAAGATAGTCTATAGTGGTAAGATGCATATTGTAGAGTATGCCTGCCTTGGGTAAGAGCAATAAAAAATTTAGGTCACATGACTTATTTAGTCTAAATATAGATATTTTAAAAGGCGTACCGGATTTTCCCTGTTTGACAAGACTCCATAAGGGAAAATATGAATTTTTTGGGTTTTTACACATTTTTCGAGTTACATGTGTTGGAAATTTTTAAAATTTGGCTAGAATGGGGTATAAGATAATAGCTTTAAGGAAATATAAGCATTATTTCTGAAATTTTTCCAGGAGACCAGAAACAATACACAGAAAAATGGCAAAAACCATGAATTTTAGGCCAATTTTCTGAACCTTTTTCAGCAAAATTGTATGATATTTATTATGTATAGCAATCTTAACATGACCTTGAGACTAGTATCATATAAAAGCTGTAGATATAACGAACAGATTGATATGTAGTATAAAAATGTGAAATATATAGAAATAAAATGAGATGACGTCAAATTATGTATGATTGCGCAATATTTCTGTGCCGCATGACCGGATAAGAGAAACTGGTGAGCGGACCCTAAGGTATTCAATGGGTAATGAGAAGTAATTGGGCCACCCATTTTTGCAATCCTGAGAACTAAAAGCACAGCATAGTTATAAAGTAAAAAATAATTAAAAATTTTTGACCAGTTTGGATATTGAAAAAATTGGTTACTTTATGAGTTATGGGTCCTTGCAGTTTACATCGAACTCTATGGGAAAAAATTAAATAAACCTTAAATTTAAAATAGAATGATAGGGCATCAAATATTGATTGGTCAAAAATTTCTAAAAAATTTATGTCATCAAATTTCGCTGAAAAATAAAAAAAATCACCAATTTCTGCAATTAATTTTTTTCTTATTTTTCATCAAGGGGAGATAACTCTTAAACACAACCCTTTTCAAAATATTTCTTCTTTCGATATCTACTAGGCTAGTGCAAACATTTTCAACACATCATATTATAATACAGAAGTACACTAAATTGAATGACAATTTCCTTCATTACCCATGGAATACCTTGATGATTTTTCAGTGCCGATTATTTGACCTGCGTGCAGATAGAGAAGTAAATTGCTACAAGAAAGAAAGCCTGATTTTTGGATGCAATTCAGTAGACTTCTCACTAAGTGGTAATGTCACATTTTCAATCACATACCTAAGTAATATCATCAAATGATGCTAACATTGATTCCTTTTTGTAAGAAATTTGTCATTTGATTAGTTGAAAAGTTACGGTATTCATGCAAGTTGTTATGTTTTCTATCACAGGGCGTTTGTTGTTTGGCGGATACAATGACTACACTGTGAATCTCTGGGATGTTCTAAAAGGAAACAGAGTGTCAATACTGTACGCACATGAGAACAGAGTTAGCTGTCTTGGTGTTTCACCAGATGGCACTGCTCTCTGTACAGGAAGTTGGGACTATACACTAAAGGTATTCTGAGCTATTTGGCTTCCCCACAAAAATGCTCATTAGTATTATTAAGTAATTTTACAAGAATTTCAAAGGTCAAAGTTAAAAGTGGTATTACATGTACCTCTTAAGACAACATCAAATATCTTTCTTCTCCTTTTTTAACCAGATAAATGGTCATTAATCCTAATACATGTACATGTATTCATATCTGTACCCTTTTAATTAATTGAATGTTGGTCAAGGTCATAGTGCCATATTTTCCCAGAATCAAATTATGATTTTTTTTCATTTCAAGATTGAAAATTCAAAATAATTTGAGTCCTTCCCAGGAATAATGCAAAACTTGTAACTTGGTTATTTGTTTATGTTAGACAACTGAAAGTGTCATTTTAATTTAAAAACAACGGCAAAAGATGTCAAAAATCCATTTCTTACAAGAAGTAAGAATATAGTTATTCATTACACCTAAATCTAAAAGGAAATTTTTGTATGACCAATGGATAACATAAGATTTGTAATGGATGGTTTATAAGTAGTTTTGATACTGTTGTATGGTGATAAACATGTACCTCTCTTATCCATATCAAATACATACACAGATATTTTCCATCTTATAATTTCAGGTTTGGGCATAGTGGAGTACAGATTTCTGGGATATTTATGACACAGTAATCCAGGACCAAAGCTTTATGTAGAATGTTGTCTGTCATCACATTATTAGTTCTGAGGATCAAGTCTGTTGATATTTGTTATGTACATACTGGATATATTAAGTAGGAAAGTAAAATTATGAACATGTGTGTTTAAAGTTACATAGGCCGTTTGAATGTAATTCTTATTTTTACAGATCCTCCACCTAAATTTACTTTGTGTAACTCCTCTTGGTCACAATGAAAACAGATTTCAAACATCAAAATTCATGGTAGAGTCCTGCTAATGAATAATGTAGAGTGCATATGTGTATTATATCAAAAACATATATACATCTGCGGACAAAGAGAAATAACTCTTGTCAGATATTGTTCTTCACAGAAAATAGTGTTACCAAGCTCCCCTTCACCCTGATACATGTAGGTAATTGAATTACTGGTTTATAAGTACTTGTAGGTCTGGATTGGTCCTAAATGATAGTGAATTAAAGTACTATGTGGCAAGTAAAAATTAATGCACATTTTAGGATTTGAAAGACCCTTAGTCATATATCAGTCAGGACATTTATAGGTAATAAGACATAACGAAATAAGGATCAAAAGTATAAAAAGTAAGAGACGTTAAAAAAGTGGAATGTGACAATTTATAGAATAATGTTATACATGTACATGCATTTTATAATGGAGATAATAAATATTAAAGACATATTTGTAATTACGAGAAAGTTGACACATCAAAGAGCATTGACATATTCGTTCAAATGCTAAGATATATTGATTAAATATTTTTACTCCTCTACCCTTGCTTAAAAAAATAAAATCTGTAAATCTAAAAATTAAATTTTAATGGCCGTATTTGCTGTCGTACCTGACCTGGTAACTATATTGCTTTACAGAGAACCATGAAATTAATTTAACTTTCTGAACTTTTTTTTACCTTATGATGAGCAAGTTTAAATTCAATGTATACTTTTATGGTTTAACTTGAAATCCATATGTATGTATGCAAGATAGTGTACAGTGATATTTCCCTTTCCTCATGTCATCATGTAGACCTGTAGGGTTTGCTTCCTCCATCATTTTGTCGTTTTCGATTTTACCATTGAGGTAAGAATCAAAATTTTGATCTATGGATATGTATTAGGCTATTTTGTTATAGGTCAAAGGTCAGGATTACTGATGTGAAAAAAAAACTTTAAATATTGGATACTGGTTTTCAGTTGACTTCAGAACCTCTCAACCTCAACTGAAACCAATTTTGGATACATCAGGCTTTGTATCTAGAGAGGAAGGTATATGCAGACATAGGGATCAAAAAGTCAAGGTCACTGATACAAAAAATGGACCTTAGTTATGTATCGACTTTAAGCTTTAACCTATCTGAACCAAATCTGAATATACATGTATATGGTTACTTAACTGAACCAAATCTGAATATATACAGTCACTGAACTGAAGAGGAACGTACCTATGAAATATAATTGTCAAAAGGTCATGGTTACATTTTCATTTATCCAAAAATCCTGCAATGGGAACATGTTTAACAAACATTCTCTAGTTTTGATATGTCTGTGCAATAATTGACATGTATATGTGTATCAAATCATATTTACATGAAATTAATACAATCAATATACTGTTAGAAAATCCAGAGGAAGATGTCAAGTACTATAGTTACTTGTGATATTTTGATTACATGTACTTTAGATCGGCAAGTGAACTTAATGTATAATACGCTCAATTTAACATTTCTAGTCAAAATGCATCCCACTAGCATGGTTTAAGAATGTCCTGCTTAAAAGATTATTACTATTTCTAATGTTGACATTATAGAGACTTGTCTTGGTTTGCCATTACCTAGTGTTGAGGTTTCATACACATTGCTTTCACTTATACTACATGTATATTGAAACGGACTTAAAAAAAACAACCTTCATAAGCATTAGCAAGTAAGTTAACATAGACATGATAACTATACCCTTATCTTTTCAAAACTAATATGGTAATTATTGTATGAACATTGATTCACTCATAAGATAACACTTTAAAGAAACTCTATCCTAATTCTTCATTGGAACAGATTTTTTTCTCAAATTCAAAGATTCAGTTTGCTAATCTTGAGTATGCTAATAATCTTTCAATTTAAAGGATTTGATATTGACGCAAGAATGCCGTCCAAATCAATGTCATCTTTGATGGTCTGGCCAGACTTATCCCTATCATTTTGAACCAAATAATGAAAACTCGCAGCACCTCACCGAAAGGTTACATATTATATAACTATGTTTGAGAAAGATTCAGTTATTGATTGAAAATAACGTTAGAAAATGACTAATAGGAGATATTTCAATCTCATAAAGCAATGCATAATCTGAAAGAAAAGTTTTTTATGGAAAGAATTATGTCTTTGATGTTTATAGACAATGTCTGAAAATATGTTGTACAAAATTGAATCTCTTTGACATAGCCATTTCACTCGACTTCATTGTGAAACTTTATCTTTATTTGACATTTCACTTAATCTTTATTTGACATACATGTATTTCAGAATATGTACCTTTTACATGTATGATGTATCGATCATTTTAATTTACAATTTTTTAATGAGTTATGACTTCTTTGCATATCCTGATTTTAAGCTATTAAGAATTTTGTTTTTATGTCGCTGTAGACATACAGGGATCACTTTATCGGGTATCCTTCTGTCATGTAGCCACACATTCACATAAATAGCTATTAGTGATGAGAAATCAGAGTAATTTTACTATCAATAATCAGGACACTGTCGGAAACTAACTATTGATTGATTAACGGAACTGTCAAATTTTCAAAATTCATGTTCAACATATAAATACTCTGCAAATGCATAGAAATACAATTTTAAAGTGTAACCAACAATTTTTGAAGTTGTTTTTCTTGACTATTGTTATTTTTGTCCACTTAGCTCTTTGTCATTTTGATTGCTTTTTACATAAACGATTTTGATCATAGTTGCATCTATCTCTGAGACTGCAACAATCGATTGTAAATTTTACTATTGATTATCGAAAATCGAAGTGGTTTCAGCGATCAACTATCGAAAGTCAGTGACTATTTTCACATCACTAATGGTTATAAACTTAATTTATGTTCATTGAACTGTTCAACATACATCAAACTTGCAGGTACAATCAAACAAAATAAGACTCGACACTCAATTAGGATAAAAGTCACCATATTGAAGGTGAAATAGGCAACACACCTGTTTCTTGAACACTATAATGAAGTATTATTCCAATGTTTTGTTTAATTCTTCTAGAATTATATGGTAATCCATTTGTTATAAGTGCACCTATACAATGTACATTATTCTAGTCATACCTAAAGTGTAATTTTGAATTACAATGTATCTTTGTTTTTCTTTTACTTTCACCACAACATTTTGTAAATTTACTTGTTACTTACATATTTGAAGCTTTTTTTTATTTTTTATACAAAAGAATAGAAAATTACTGAGTAATGATGATACAGATGGATTTTTTGAGCTACCTACAGACAATTTATAGGTCAATGTTACCTTATATACATGTAAATGTAGCCGTTTGCGAAACTACACAAACATTTTCCATATTTCTTTTTTTTAGCAGAAATTACATCTAACTCCTTTTTTATGATTTTAAGAGGTCTAGTGGAGAAATGTTTGCTTTTGATAATTCTTTACTTAAAACTTTCATCTTAATAAGGTCAGAGATTGATAGTTAAAGGATTTTTTTCATCAATATCGTGCAATATTACATGTTTATTGTTGTCAGTTACATAATTGTTTGATAGCCTTATTCATTTGTACCTATTAGTAAATAAACAGTGCCAAATTGTATTATACTGTTACAGTTACTTTGATCTCTGATTGCAGAGATTTTGCTTCTTTCAGTCTATGACCCTTACTTGGTCAATGGTCAAGGTTGCTGATAAAAAAATACACTTTCAAAAACATGGGTTACAACAAATTTTTAATATATGATTAATTAAAAAAGAGGAAAACATTTACAGATTTTGTGTTTAAAGGTCAAGATTACAGTAAGGTGACCTTGTCAGGGCACTGGTCAACAATAAGGACATTGAAAGGATAGTCTTCAAATAGAAGGTTCAAAATGATAACAAAATCAAGAATTGATTTCCATCCTTAAGTCCAATATTTTAAAATGTTGACATGTACATGTACTCACCATGATTCATAGTTCCTCTATTGATTTCTGGGGGTCCAAAGTTCAAGGTCACAAAACTTTGATGACTGAAAATGGTTTCCATATCGGAAGTGTTTGGAAATGCACTTTGCATCACATGTCAAGTATTAGTTACCCATGAGTCGAAGGATGTGCTCTATTGAATTTAAATCAAAAGGTCAAGGTCACAGAATTTTTATTATTTTAAGATCATTGCAGAGTGTGTAATGCATCTTTCATCATGATTTTTTTTTAGTCCCCTACCGGCAACGCCGAAGGGGACTCTTAGTTTCCTCTCGGTCTGTCTGTCCGTCTGTCTGTCTGTCCGTCCGTCTGTCCGTCTGTCCCATTTTCAGTTTTCCGGACTTTGTTTCGCTGTTGTTGCATATATTGAACTCATTTTTGGTATGTGGATATATCTCAATGTGATACAGATCAAGTTTGAGTTTGCTTTCGATTGACCTAATTTTACAAGAGTTATGGCCCTTGGACTTAGCATATTTTATGAAAGTTCAGTTTTCTGGACTTTTCCGCTGTTGTTGCATATATTGAACTCATTTTTGGTATGTGGATATATCTCAATGTGATACAAATCAAGTTTGAGTTTGCTTTCGATTGACCTAATTTTACAAGAGTTATGGCCCTTGGACTTAGCAAATTTTATGAAAATTTCGGTTTTCCAGACTTTTTTCTGCTGTTGTTGCATATATTGAACTCATTTTTGGTATGTGGATATATCTCAATGTGATACAGATCAAGTTTGAGTTTGCTTTCGATTGACCTAATTTTACAAGAGTTATGGCCCTTGGACTTAGCACATTTTATGAAAATTTCGGTTTTCCGGACTTTTTTTCGGCTGTTGTTGGATAAATTGAACTCATTTTTGGTATGTGGATATATCTCAATGTGATACAGATAAAGTTTGAGTTTGCTTTTGATTGACCTAATTTTACAAGAGTTATGGCCCTTGGACCTAGCAAATTTATGAAAATTTCGGTTTTCCGGACTTTTTTCCTTTGTTGTTGGATAAATTGAACTCATTTTTGGTATGTGGATATATCTCAATGGGAAACAGATCAAGTTTGAGCTTGCTTTAGATTCACCTATTTCTCCAAGAGTTATGGCCCTTGGACTTAGCAAATTTTATGAAAATTTCAGTTTTCCGGACTTTTCTTTGGTTTTATTGCAAATAATGCACTGATTTTTGGTAAATGAATACATCTCAGTCTGATACAGACCAAGTTTGAGTTTGCTTTCCATTGGCCTATTTTTACAAGAGTTATGGCCCTTGGACTTAGCAAATTTCATGAAATTTTCATTTTTCCAGACTTTTTCATGCATGTTATTGCAGATAATGAGCTGATTCTTGTATGTGAATACATTATAGTGTGATGCAGATTTGAGTTTAATTTAGATTGACTAATTTTCACAAGAGTTATGGCCCTTGGACTTAGCAAATTTCGAGAATTCAGTTTTCCAGACCTTCCTTGGCTGTTGTTGAAGAAGATGAACTGATGAACAGAGATGCAAGTCATAAATTTATGCCGCCGGTAGGGGACTTATATCGCACAGCGATCATTGCATGTTTTTATTTTTTTTTTTTGCCTTTATGAAATGTTCCAAATGAGTCAAGGTCAAGGATGTGCCTCATTAATTTTAGATCAAAAGTTCAAGATCATCAATCCTTGCTAGGACTATGGGTTAGCTGACATGTACTCCTCAATGTTCTGTGTTTATATACAAAAATGTTCTTATCTATGCATTGGTTTACGTGTCTGTGGTGTTTTTTTTTTAAATAATAAACAAAACCCCAAAAGTTTGTGTTTTTCAAGCTGATTGGACAACAAATATGAAAGCTGATTGGCTGACTTTTGACATCTCCAAAACTGATGCTCATAATTTCAGCAAGTACTCAAGGGCCTCCACTGAATCATCCACTACTTTTCTTATGTGTGCAATTCATGTGATCGATGTGGCCCCCTTTGGCCTCTTGTTTCAAAATCCAATGATAAATTACTTACATTTTTTAGTTTTTTGTGCAAATAAAACATCAGCATTCACATTGGAAAAAAGTTCGTGTTTATTGCTATGGCAACATGAACTCAAATAAAAAATTTTTATAGAATCAGCAAATTCAAGATCAACCCACTTGTCACTATGTACATAAGGTACCTTTGCAACGATAACTATGGTATATAATATTACTAAATTTGCAACTTCAGAATTATTTTTTAAATTTTTGCATCATGATGAGCAGATAATAACTGTTGGAATATATCTAACACAAAGTTATTTTGGACATATGTCACCATGGCAACCATTTATTATTATTTCTATAGTTTTATAAACAAGTGGGTTGATCTTGAATTTGCTGATTCTATAAAATACATTCCAGTTCGATCATATATCTATCAAGAGAGAAGAAAAGTTTGAAAATACAAACAGCATGAAATCAATATACTAAAAGCTAATTTTGTTGTCATAGTAACCGGCTTTTTGACACTATCAGACACTGCCAGTGAGCTTATTTGAAATTTTGGTCCCAATTAATCTTTTGGATGCATAAAAAATCCATTAATATCATATATAGACCAAATTATAGAGCACCAAAAGAGCTAAATTTGCCAATTTTTCACTCTTATAAGCCATTGCCATGGTAACCAGATGACTTAGAAACATTTTTTTTTGGTCAGTCAAATTTATCTTTTTTTTTTCAATAGTCCTTATGTGTGAAATTTCATTAAAATCGGAAACCACGAGTGCCAAAATTGTTTCAATGGTTACAGAAAAATATATCTGTATTAAAAATAGATAAAAATTTAAAAAAAAAACACACACACACAAAAAACAGATGTATTGCACCTAGATCTATTACGTTGAAACTTTCCAGAAATATACCACATGAGCCAAGGATGTGCCCTTTTGATATAGCTTGGGATCCAAATGTAAATAAAATAAAGGCAACGCAAGCGTAGCATCCCCTCGCAATTGCATCTTCTTTGCAATCAGTGAAATAATTTTAAGCTTAAGTCCACTGTGATCTTGACCTTTGACCCTTGACTTTGAAAATCAATAGGCTTCATTCTCTCTCCCTAGAGAATATTTGTGGAAAGTTTGATATTTCTATGATGATTTCTTTGGCTTCTATGCTGTTCACAGGGCTAATTTGTGGAAGGTTTGTTATTTCTATAGTTTCTATGCTGTTCACAAGGATTTTAATTCTATGTCCACTGTGACCTTGACCCTTGACCTTGAAAGTCAATAGGGTTCATCCTCTCCCCATGGGGAACATTTGTGGAAGGTTTGATGTTTCCATGATGATTCATTCGGCTTCTATGCTGTTCACAATTATTTTAAGTTTAAGTCCACTGTGACCTTGACCTTTGACCCTTGACCTTGAACATCAATATGATTCATCCTCTCCCCATGGAGAACATTTGTGGAAGGTTTGATGTTTCTATGATAATTCCTTTGGCTTCTATGCTGTTCACAAGAACCCATACACCCACCCTCACACGGACGCACGGCGGCGATGCTGTATCCCTGATTCTCTTCCACAACAGAGTTGCGAGGGGATAAAAAATTCTCGTCTAGAAATTAAAACCTGAAAAGTTCGAAGTTCAAAAATTTTACAATTCATTGTACATTGTAGTCTGGTTCGCTAGGCTTCCAAAGCTAGCAAAGAACCAGACTACACCGCGATTTATGAAGATGCCGCACATGAGGGGGTGGACGGGGTCAAAGTGAAGGGGCGGGAGGGGGAGGAGGGAGGGCGATATGATTGGGAGGATAACAGGAACAAAAAAAAATATGAAATTACTTTAAATATAAATAATCTTGCTCTTATGCATTTATATACATAATCTCAGTTTGACCTTGAAAAATTACCATGAAATTCAGCTTTATATACCTTAAAAAAAATTCCGTCTCGCCACAATTTTCATTCCATCTTTCATTTTTTTCAGGCTCGCTTCGCTCGCCAAAGTTTTTCATCTAATCAGGTCTATGTTTTGTTCAAGGTTAATAAAGGAAATAAACCAAATAACTGCACTATTGCACCAATTTACACTTTTGTCTTGAGAGACACCACCCCCCCCCCCTTTTTTTACATGTACTTTATAGTTTGCTGGCATTCTTCAACTTGAAGCCGCCGTAAATATTTCCTGTAAGCCTTATATTTTTGGATGTGCCCTATTTTCCTTATGTTTTGGCCAAAGTTACCCATATTTTCCTATATTATCCCTGTGATTTAAGATTTCATGGGAAGCAAAATTTTGCTCTAAAATGATGATATATACAAATGTACAATGTTTCCTCTAAATTGAATTATTGGCACGAAATACTGCAGTACATCAGGGACGTATATTATATTTTATATACGTCCCTGAGTACATCCTAAAAAAAATTCCGCCTCGCTTCGCTCGCCAAACCTTTCTCTAAACACATAAATATGCTACAGATTTATTATATATATACATGTAATATAGATAAAAAAAATCATTGCTCAAACTTTGTTGAAAAAAATAATTTTGCCCCAATCCGGAGAGAAAAAAAAAACTGCCCCAACAACAAAAATACAAGCCCCCCCCCCTCCCCCCGATATTCAAATGGACCGTGTGTATAAGCACAGGAGTATGACACATTCTCCGTAAACCCCCCTGAGTCAAATATCCCCCCGAGAGTCAAACACCCATATAACGAACGTTATATGGGTGTTTGACTCTCGGGGGGATATTTGACTCAGGGGGTTTACGGAGAATGTGTCATACGTTATATGGGTGTTTGACTCACGGGGGATATTTGACTCAGGGGGGTTTACGGAGAATGTGTCATACTCCTGTGTATATAAGCAACAGTTAAAGTGATGTTACTGATGTACACTATTAAAACCATGTCCGCTCGTGTGATTTAGAAGTTTTAGGACCTTTTTTCACACGTATATACACAATGTGACAAGTATGTCATTCCCGTTATTGAGCACGAGGAATTTTGATTGAAAATAAGTATTTCTTGGGGAGGAGGGAGGACAGGGGTAGGGGGAGGTTTAAGCCAGGGAGGAAGGAGGAGGGGAAGGGGCGGTAGGGGGAGAGTGGTACCCCCCCCCCCTCCTTTTACATGGAAGATCGCAATACGGATCCGTATTTATTGCCGTTGTCGAGACGTCTCGATCTAGCTTTTATAATCAAAGTCTCAAAAACGTTTTTGTGTAAGGACCTTTTTCAAGTTTGAATAGTCAAACGTCTGGTAAACGCTGAGTGGAAAGAAGGCCAGCATGAGTAAAACAAAAATCAACGAAGAAATCTCTTTTGGAGACTTAGGATTGAATGAATGGCTTTCTAAACAATGCAGTGTGATGGGTCTGTCTCGACCAACTGAAATCCAAGTCAACTGTGTCTCACCTATCCTCAGAGGTGAGTGTCGAAATTTATATCATTATGGTGTACTGCACAGGCGATTGTTTCATGCGAGCTCACACCCCTACTGTACAATACACTTTGTGTGTATGTAGGGGGTGTGAGGTTGCACGAAACAATCGCCTGTGGTTTACTGTCTGCGCAGCTCACCTCTGAAATCGGAAAATTGAAGTTTCCTCTACTTTGGTGGCATATTTTCTGTTTAAAAGTTATTTCAGGAATAGGTCTAGTGAACAATACGGGGTACACCACCGTCCTCCTCAAAGAAAGGAGGGAAGCGTGTTATGGGATTACGATCCTGCGATAGTTCAGAGTGTTTAATGACTGAGATTGGTTGACTCTTTAACTCACTCGGTAATGCTCTGGCATTCCACTCCAGCGACCGCGGTTCAAAACCCGATCAGAGCGCTAGTGCTCAAATTCACTTCAGAATAAATAATATTATATGGTAAAAAGAGTTCCTTTTAATGTACACCGGCCCCTCCCCAGGGATCCCCAGCCCACCCACCTCACCCCGGCGTCAGTATTGAGTGTGTAAACACTGTGGTGTTGCAAACACCTCCCTCCCCCTTTGTCTGGGTACTTGTATGAACTTAATGCTCGCCCATGAGTATTTTTTCCTGTGGGCAATAAAAAAATTACCTTTATTGCACCCGTGGCGATTGAATTACACTTCTCCCTTAAACATAAGTATCAATAATGCTGAAAACATACGTCCGTCTGTATTATATGAACGAAATTTTTAACTGGTCATAATACATGTACGAATTTGTTCGTTTTTTGCTTGTATAATGTTATTAATATCTATACATGATAATTTCATAGTCTATTAATCTTCAGATCCATTGCGCTATGTTTGCCTTTAAATTGTCAATTTCGTCGAATTCGCTGTTGTCTTTTCAAGATTCAAGAGGGATCCTTATTGCACCATACCTGTCAACTTTGAAATCTTATAAAGAGGGAGATCTCCATGGCACTTGAAAAAGAGAGAGATTGCGTGTGAACCCTTTATGCAGCATATTGCTACAATTTTAATGAATTACGACATTTTGCGCAAAACCATATTTCAATTAATTTCATTTTGCTGTCGGAATGCAAAAAACATTTATAAACAATGAAACATGTATCAATGAATTTATTGCATTCTATACATCTTTTCTCGCATTTTGTCATTCAATTTCTCATGAAATGCTCTAAAATTTTGTCACTATCTGGAGTTATTCTACTTTGGTAAATATGCCAAAAAGAGGGAGAAAGAGGGTGATTGTCAAAAAGAGGGAGATTTTGTCTCCAAGAAATGCCAAGGAGGGAGATGAGGTCAAAAAGAGGGGAGTCTCCCTCCAAAAGAGGGAAAGTTGACAGGTATGGTGCACTCACAGGACACAAAACAAAATTCTGTACCCGGCAAATAAATTGACTGGACATGCTTGTCATACATCATTGTAGAATAAGACAATGTCTATTATACATTGAGTCTATCTACAGTGTCTGTTGGAAATAATTATTTGTTCGTGAAACATTATTTCATGTTAGTACAACTTGCTTCAGAAGCCTATAAGATACTTGTATTCACAAATGCATGTTTCAACTTTGTCAATTATGCTGATTTTCCTAATTTTTCATATTTTTTTCTTAAAAAGATACATGTATAGGCTGAATCCCTGCCCTGGAACACAATTTGATAGATCTTCTATTATGCATGTTGCACATATTGCATTGTCAAAGTAATGCTGTCCAATTAGAATTATTGTTAAACTTTATTCAGGTCGATATGAAATGACTGTGGACATAATGTCTATAGAGTATTAGGGATAAAAAAAAATAGTTTTACACACTGTTGTAAGCATGAAACAACTGATTTGATTGCCTATTGTAAATAATAAGAAAATTTGTAACTACCCTATATTTGTTTGAGCGACAAAACTTTCTTGTTTGATTGAAATGGAATTTTGGATAAAGCATTGAAGGATCTGAAATACACATCACTGGATTATTTCTTATGTGAAAGACATAAAAATTTAAAAGTTCATACATGTAAAAAGTCACTGATATCTGTAAATCATGCTATTCAAGAATTGATAAGTTTAGAAGTTGACTATAATATTATGTATATTTTCAAATGTGTATTTTTGTTCTCTTTAAAAGGTGAAGATTGTATTGGATGTGCAAAAACAGGAAGTGGTAAAACAGCAGCATTTGCCCTGCCAATACTTCAAAAACTGTCAGAGGATCCCTATGGAATATTTGCTTTGGTTTTAACACCTACAAGGTATATTTAGGATATAAAAATCATCTCCGTTTATATTGAAAGAAATTGTCATGTAAATGACATAATGCAAACTTTGCTGCAGAGAGAAATACACGACTTCTTAGTTATTTTACCATACCTGCACATTTTACCTATGTGTAGATGTGTTCTGTTTATTGTGTTTGTATGATAATATATATAGTTTGTTAAAGGTTGTTAAGTATAGGTCCATGTAAGAATCGGGTCCCTGTAAAGTGCGAAACGAAACAAAAACGAAACGAAACGAAACGAAACAAATCGAAACGAAACGAAACAAATCGAAACGAAACGAAACAAATCGAAACGAAACGAAACAAAACGAAACGAAACAGATCGAAACGAAACGAAACAGATCGAAACGAAACGAAACAAAACATAAAACTTTAAGAAAATGAGAAAAAGAGGAAAAATCGCCGAAAACGAATATTTCAAGACAAGATCAGCATGTAATATTGCCTTAATCCAAGAGTCCTACATTTGTAATTAGTACTGAGAGGGTTTCTTGAAAGAGTCAAAATGACAATCAAGCGCGGATCCAGAGGGGGGGTTGGGGGGGGGGGGGGGGGTCCAGACCCCCCCTGGAATTTTCGAAACATTGCTAAATTTTTGTTATTAATATGCATATTTCATAAGATTAAGTCCCAATTCCCCTTTTGTTGTCATAATATTTGAAAAATATAACATGAATTTGTATTAGAAATCTTTCATTTTGATCATAATTTCAAAAATTTTCTTGCTCGCTTCCGCTCGCCAGAATTTATTACATACTTGTACGTTATTTTCAAATGATGCTGCGCTTTCCTATATACAACACATATACATTACACCTAGGTCAATAAACAAGGGCACTAAGGAAACGAACAGAAACTGAAAAAGACACGAATAGTGAATTTTATTCCAATTCTATAAAAAAAAATTCGCTGGCTCGCTATCGCTCGCCATTTGTTGTATTTACATATTAGAACTGACGATCAATTTAATCAACTTACTATGATGTGAAAATTCAAAAGTTTATAAGCTGTTTGCTCGCCATTGCTCTCCAGTCACCTGTTTTATGAATAATTAGAGACAGAACTGATAATCATCAATCAATAACTTTACTTTCTTGCGTTTGCGTTTTTTTTTTTCGTTTTTCCGGTTTTTTTTTTTTTTTTTTTTTGCTCTTCAAAAAATTCGGACTTTAGGACCCCCCCTGAAAAAAATTTCTGGATCCGCCCATGACAATTAAAGAAAGTAAATGTCAAATGCCATTCATGTATTTAAGAGGAATAAAAGGGAGGGGATAGAAAACCACGCTATGACACCGTAATCATAAAACGGGGTTGGGGCACATTTCAGGAAAAAAAATCTTATCCTTTTTCAAACGAAATGTGCCCCCCAGTTTTTTATTGCTCTCATTTTTCTGATAAAATTTTCAAATACACATAACAGAACAGTTCCGTTTCCTCTGCGCTAGACTCCTCCCTGCTAAATTTTTCCGTCTATGACGAGGTTATTCATCCCATTCACTCTCCTTTAAAATGCAATAGGCTATATACCGTATATATTCAGGGTTTTTTTTCCCCTTGTTTTGGGGCAGAATTTCGGCCCCTTCCCAATGCCAAATTTTCTCTATTTTTCCCAAAAAATCACCCTGAAATTCCCAAAGAGGAATTATGAAAAAATCACCTGAGAAAATAAGACCAAAAACCTGGAAGTCAGCACAAAATGTCCTATTTCTAAGTGCATTTTTTAAAGTTTTTTATTCATCCCATGTTCAGTTCAAGCAAATCAATGGATTATCAGTGTTCATAAATGATACTTTAAGGTTATACTTTGGTGAGAATTTGTACAAAAATTTTCCCAATTTTAGCAAAATGTCGCAAATTTTCCCAAATGGGACAGGCACAGGCACCTTCCCCAAAATAAAAAAAACCCCTGATATTATGTTTTAATCGTCAACTTTGATTCTCTAAAAACGCTCCAGCCTCAAGAACTAACGGTTGAAGGCAATAATGAGGGGGTGGACAGGGACAAAGGGAGGGGAGAGAAAGGGGGCGGGAGGAGGGAAGAAGGGGGCGGGAGGAGAGGAAAGGGGGCGAGAGGAGGGACAGATGATTGGGAGGGTAACAGTATCCAAAAAAAAAAAGAAAATTACTTTTAATATAAATAATCTTGCTCTTATGCATTCATGTACATAATCTAAATTTTAAAAATTACCACGAAATTCATCTATATATACCTAAAAACTTTTTTCCGATCGTTTCGCTCGCCGCAATTTTCAATTCATTTTTCAAATACTTCAGGCTCGCTTCCCTCACCTTAGTTTTTCATCTAAACAGGTCTATTTCTTTTTTCAAGGTTTAAAAAAGGAAATAACCCAAATAACTTCACTATTGCACCAATTTACACTTTAAAGTTTAAACATTTGTCTTGACCGCCCAAGACCCCCTCCCCCATGGGGAGGGGGAAGCGGCAGGAGGAGAGTGGTACCCCCTAACCTTTCAATAAGATCTTGTCTTGAAATATTCGTTTTCGGCAATTTTTCTTCTTTTTCTCATTTTCTTTAAGTTTTATGTTTTGTTTCGTTTCGTTTCGATCTGTTTCGTTTCGTTTCGATCTGTTTCGTTTTGTTTCGTTTCGTTTCGATCTGTTTCGTTTCGTTTCGATTTGTTTCGTTTCGTTTCGATTTGTTTCGTTTCGTTTCGATTTGTTTCGTTTCGTTTCGATTTGTTTCGTTTCGTTTCGTTTCGTTTTTGTTTCGTTTCGCACTTTACAGGTACCCGTAAGAATCGGGCACGGATGATACATCAAAATTTGTTGCAAAACTTTTTATTTCTGTTTTAAGACTTACACATGGTACAAATCAAACATATGATATTCATTTCTCAAGGTAGCGATGGTGAAGGGAGATACTCACTTCATAATTAACAAAGGATTATGAAGAAAAAAAATGGTGGGAAAATTTACTTTATATGATTCAACCTTTGCTACCCCTGTAACTTTCCTCACCATTCAGGTATAAGGAAAATTCCTTCAGAATATTCATATGGAGGCTGATCTGAACACATTTCAAGAGAAAAAAGGTCTGCAAAAATTTTAAGGTTTTCAACTACCTGATCCTTATGCACAATTTGATCATGTTTTTCTCCTTCCTTTCTTTTCAGGGAGCTAGCTTTTCAAATTGCCGAACAGTTTAATGTACTGGGTAAACCAATCAATGTCAGGGTTACGGTCATTACAGGTGGACTTGGTGAGCATTATATTAGGGAATAGATTATGCAATGACGAAATGAAATCTTTTTTTTTTTTGGGGGGGGGGGGTGTAAATTAGTTCTGCAACATTAGAAATATTTGAAGTAATGATTGAAACTTTATTTCCTTTATATTTTGTTCCATTTTGTTTACAAGGTTATAATACTTTTGATAAACCCATGACCTATCAGGCTATGGTCTGAAATATGTCATATCAGACAGACACTGTGTGCAAAGTATATACATGTACCATAAATCTACTGCAACATGAATATCTGTATTTCTGCAATTTGTAGCTTTGTTTCATATCTATGATAGAAACTATTGATTTCAGATATGATGAAGCAAGGACTAGATCTGAATGTAAAGCCACATATAGTTATTTCTACACCAGGACGGCTTGCTGATCATTTAAGTAGCTGTGATACGTTTAGTTTGAAAAAGATCAAATTTCTGGTCAGTATATACAAACTACATGTGTATTGATTAATAACATTAAATTGTTCAGCAGGAACTTTTTGCAAAGATGTAATCAAAATGTGTAACATTCATTATGCATTAAGCACATTGATTTGATTGATACTTGAATTATAGATATGATAAAATACAGTATTGAGAGAGGATAAGTTCCAGGTCAGTATGATTTTTTGTGTGCAAAGACTTAATAAAACTACCCCTTTTTAAATTACATGTACAATGTTATTAAAATGGGCAAAGTTTAATAAGATTGTAGACTTGGGCAAATGTAGTAAAAGTATTTCTTGTTGAATGCTACACAGGTACTAGACGAAGCAGACAGGCTGATAGAGGATGACTTTGGAGAACAATTAGAGACAATTTTCAAAGTTCTACCAAAGAAAAGACAGACCTTATTATTCAGTGCTACCATGACACAGACACTCAAAGATCTACAAGACGTGGCTCTTAAAAAACCTTTCTTCTGGCAACAAAAATCTGAGTATGATTTTTATTTGTATTTTTAACACATGTTTAAATTTTTATGTGATATGAATTCTACTGGTTGAAGACAAGCTACATGTAACTTCATGTATACTGTATGTTACTTGTTTTGGCATGAATTTATATTTTAGTGGAGTTTGATTTGTTACGAGTTAGGTAAATTCTGTATCTGTAAAAGCTGATTGAGTCTTTGCGGAATACAGAGTTTTTTGTGTCGCCTGCGAAGCATAGCGACACTTAGGGATCACTTTGTCCGTTGTCCGTCTGTCCGTCCGTCCGTCCGTCCGTCCGTCTGTCCGTCCGTCTGTCTGTCTGTCTGTCACACTTTGGGTGTCACAGCCCATAACTTTTGATTGGTAAGTGATAGGGCTTTGATATTTCACATGTGTATTCCTTGTGACAAGACCTTCCTACACAAACCATAATTTTTGACCTAGTGACCTTGACCTACATATTTGACCTACTTTTCAAAAAAATTAAAAATGGATATATCTTTTGATTGGTAGGTGATAGGGCTTTGATATTTCACATGTGCAATCCTTGTGGCAAGACCTTTCTACACATACCATAATTTTTGACCTTGTGACCTTGACCTAGATATTTGACCTACTTTTGAAAAAAAGATAAGATTCGCTATATCTTTTGATTGGTAAGTGATAGGACTTTGATATTTCACATCTGTATTCCTTGTGACAAGACCTTTCTACACATACAGTAATTTTTGACCTAGTGACCTTGACCTACATATTTGACCTACTTTTCAAAAAAAATTAAGAATGGATATATCTTTTTATTGGTGAGTGTTAGGACTTTGATATTTCACATGTGCAATCCTTGTGGCAAGACCTTTCTACGCATACCATAATTTTTGACCTTGTGACCTTGACCTAGATATTTGACCTACTTTTGAAAAAAAGATAAGATTCGCTATATCTTTTGATTGGTAAGTGATAGGGCTTCAATATTTCACATGTGTATTCCTTCTGACAAGACCTTTCTACACAGACCATTAAATTTGACCTTTTGACCTTGATCTAGATATTTGACCTACTTTTCAAGAAAAGTAATATTGGCTATATCTTTTGTTTGGTAGGTGATAGGGCTTTGATATTTCACATGTATTTTCCTTGTAACAATGCCATTCTACACATACCATTATTTTTTTTACCTTTTGACCTTGACCTACATATTTGACCTACTTTTCAAAAAATTAAGAATGGATATATCTTTTGATTGGTAAGTGATAGGGCTCTGGTATTTCACATGTGTATTCCTTGTGACAAGACCTTTCTACACAGACCATAAAATTTGACCTTTTGACCTTGATCTAGATATTTGACCTAGACCTACTTTTCAAGAATTTTGATCCACTTTCTAGAATAATAATCAAACCGCTTCGCAGGCGACACAAGCATTCCTTGGATTGCTATTTTTTCCCCTAACAGACGGTATCTGATGTAACACCATTGTGACATCATGAAAATGGTATGGTAACGTCAATTTTATGCTGTCATTTCCCTGACTTTTAGGGCTGTTTCCATAGAATTTGATGACGTCATGATCAGTCTTCGTCAGATACTGTCTCAAATGAAAAGTAACTCTGGTTTTCGAAAATAGGGAATACTGCAATATAAGTTTTATTCTTTATTTTGTTGACTCATTCTATACTTTCAGTGTTGATATAAGTTTCTATATAGGAAAGAACAAGAACAGTGATACATGTACTTGTAGGATATCATGATACTTACATGTCATTTGTTTATTACATTTTGTAGCTTACAAATATCAATTAAAAATCCTAGAAAAAGTAACTGAATTTTACAGGAATGTGCAAAAATTTCCTGATGTCATGATTTCCTTGTACATGTTAGGTAAGCCAATACACAAGCTTTTGATAATCTTGAGTACGCTACAAGTCTTTTATTGTTCATTATAGTGTTGCCACAGTAGAGGGTTTGAAGCAGTACTATGTCCTAATGCCTGAAGATTTAAAAGACGCCTATCTTATGCACATCCTGGATACTTACATGGAGAAAAACAAGAAAAGCTCTATCATGATATTCACCAGTACATGCAAGTAAGATCATACAAACATGTAAATGTACATGTAGATGGCTTCCTCAATATTTATGTATTTATTGGGTCTAAATTTAAATCGTTTTCTTGGATTTTGATTTGGAGAAAAACAACGAATTTTTTAAATGTTTATTTTACATTCAGATATACAATTACATGTACATGTATATGCTGGTCGTGTGATGCACTTTAGATTTTGACTTTGTTATAGGTACACTCAGATACTAGGCATGGTGTGCACACAGCTGAATTTACCATGTGTTGTCCTACACTCTATGATCAGACAAAAGGAGAGACTTGCTGCTTTAGCCAAGTTTAAGTCAAATCAAGTTAACATCCTTATTGCTACTGATGTAGCCAGCAGGTTTGTTTCAATATGCTATTTTCATTTATTTATTTATCTATTTTTTGAGAAGTAATTTGTTGTTACCTAATGATATAAAGGATGGTAATCATACATTAATGCCCATTATGGACTACAGTAAGTTTTACATAAACATATCTTTTAGCAGAGTTCAATGCATTTACTGATACATGTATTAGTATAAATACTTTTTATCGTAAACATTTTGAATGTACATATTATTACATATTGATATCAAGAGTGGCAAGAATGTGTACTGCTTTTTGTAACTGTAGACTGCGTTTTTTAAAAGCTGCATTGAAATAAAAACTCATCTCAAATACAGTAAGTGCTTTTGATTGATGATTGAATCACTTCAGTTATCTGTCTGAATTAATTCCATTAATGTGTGCTGACATGATTAATACAAACATTACAGAGGTTTAGATATACCAACTGTGGACCTGATCATCAATCACAATGTACCTAACAAACCTAAGAACTATCTACACAGGGTAGGAAGGACGGCCAGAGCAGGTCTGTACATGTTAACTAATACCAACTGTAGTTTTAATAGGTATAGTAATTATGTGCCAAATTATGAGTGAAAGGATTTCATTCATGGAATTAGCAAATTGTAGAACACTTCCTTCTTGATAAAAAAATTAAAAGTGTTTGCTAATTTCGTGAATGGAATCTTTTTAGTCATCCATTATGTTGAGTTTTCATGGTATAAAATTGTTTTCTAGCCCTTTATAATGTTTAAATGGACTCAATATTAAATGTCTTCTCTGCTCTCTTATACAAATCATGTTCATATTGTGTTTAAAGTATTCAGAGGGGACTTTGAGTGGGGTAGATGTCTTTTTATCCTAAAACAAGATGCTGTTTGTTATAATTTTACACAAGTTTTTATCCTACAGGTCGTATGGGCACCTCTATCACGATGGTTACACAGTTTGATATCAAACTTGTCCATTCCATCGAGGCTTTTGTCAGTAAGTTATTTATATGCATTGTACACGTAAAATTTTCAAGATACAGAAAAAAATGTTTTTCAAAATAATTCTGGAAAAAAAATCTTGTTGTGAATAAGTATCCGACTAAATGCTTGATAAAATATATTGTAGTTATGAATCATTGTTGAAATATGAAAGGCATACCCAGGAGAAAGTTAATTGCACTGAGTATACATATGTATGACAAAAGAATTTATGAAGATATCTCTGAAGACAAAAAATGTAATATTTAGACGATTTACTTTTATTGTTATTATCATTAAGAAGTAAACGAAAAAGTTCCTCAATTCCACGTACATGTTCTCACAATTCCTTTTAAATTACCTGGTAAAACTATATCAATTGATAGAATAGTACCGCTAGTTTTTTCCTCACGGCGATTACACGTGACCACTGTTCAAAGCGTTTTAAGATTTAATCACCGAGTAGCATTCTGTCATGTGATTTTCATATATAAAGAAAAAAAATGGTTTTTGGAATCGTTACTTCAACATATATGAATTAAAAGACAGAAATGACTTTAGTTGAATAAAAAAATCATAAATATTGAAAACTGCAACCCGATTTTTTTTGGGGGGGGGGGTTGAGAAGCAGACCTATCTAATTTTACAATTTTTGACCTACAAATACGCTCTACGCTGCTCATTTTTACAAGCGCGGATCCAGAGGGGGTGGGGGTGGGTAGGTCGGGGGATCGGGGGTCCGGAACTCCCCCCCCTGGAATTATCGATTTTTATATTTTTATTTTTATCTATTTTTTTGTATTAGTATACATATTTCATATTATAATAAGATTAGGTCCCAATTCCCCTTTCGTTGTCATGATATTTGAAAAATATATCATAAATTTGTATTAGAAATCTTTCATTTCAATAACATTTCAAATGACGTCAGCATTTAAAAAAAATTAAAAAGAATTAATTACATCGTGCACGTTTTTTTCAAATGATGCTGCACTTTCCTATATAGAACACATATACATTACACCTAGGTCAATAAACGAGGGCACTAAGAAAACGAAAAGAAACTGAAAAGAAACGAATAGTGGATTTTGTTCCAATTCTCGAAAAAAAAAAAAATCACTGGCTCGCTCTCGCTCGCCATTTGTTGTATTTACATATTAGAACTGACAATCGATAATCAAGTACTATGATGTGAAAATTCAAGAAGCTTTTTGCTCGCCATTGCTCTCCAGTTACCTGATTTATTGATAATTAGAAACAGAACTAACAAAAACTTTATTTTCTTGCGGTTTTTTTTTTTTGCTCTTCAAAAAATTCGGACTTTAGGACCCCCCAGCAAAAAATTCCTGGATCCGCCCATGTTTTTATACCTAAAACATATTTCCAATCAGCAATACTGTTAGAAATGTAGAAATATTTAAAACAAACGAGTAGACTACAAAAATAGTATAATATTCGTTGTTACTTGAATTGTGTATTTTTTTTAATGTCAAAGTAGGAAAAAGACGATTTTTTTTCTCAGCATTGATTGCAATCAATTGTTTATACTACACTTAACTTTCCTTAATTACACTTAGTTAGCAAAATTTTACACTTTTTGGTTAGAAACAAGTACTGGAAGGTCTGGAGAAGAATCCAAATATCCATATTTTCCCGTGTCCATACTTCATTCATTATTGAATCATTTGAATGTACATGTGATATTGATTTCGTACATGTACGTTTATCTGGAAAGGGGGTACGTATGTTGCTGAAAAATATATACATACAAAAGAAATGTTGTTTGAAAATAGAGAAAATTGATTCCCATTTGATAGTTCCTATGACGTTCACATAGATAGAGGGGGGGGGGATGCATGCCCCCTCCCCCCTCCGATACACAAGTCTGACACCCCCCCCCCCCCCCCACCCCCCCCCCCCCCCCCCCCCCCCCCCATTTTCCTGCTCCAAATTTCCTACAACCTGTCCTTGGATAATCACCATGGTAATCAAAAGAAAGATTCTTTATTTTATCACTAGGTAAAGGTACCGGTTTGAATACCCGTTATATGTAATGCTTCAGTGGTCACGTGTAATCGCCGTGAGGAAAAAACTAGCGGTACTATTCTATCAATTGATATAGTTTTACCAGGTAATTTAAAAGGAATTGTGAGAACATGTACGTGGAATTGAGGAACTTTTTCGTTTACTTCTAATGATAATAACAATAAAAAACACCTTAGTATTATACATACTAGTATTTGACTTGATTGTAACAGATAATAAGATGGATGAGTACCCAACAAAAGAAAAAGATGTAATGGAAATCCTGGTAGAGGTATCCACAGCCAAACGGGAAGCTGAAATAGTATGTATCCTACATTGTGAATATAATTACTGTATGTGTACTTAATTCAGTGTGATTAATATTTTAGCAGAGTCAGTGTTGTTAACCACTGCACTAATTTTTAAAAGACTAAACTAAATCATTTAAATCTAAATGATGATTAAGGAAAATAAGTCAGATGTGTTAATTTATAGTTACATGTACACTAATTTGTCAATTTGCCTGTTTTTGCAATGTTTCCGCTAAAATTTGGTTGCGCTAAGATGAATACATATACAGTATTACATGTATTAAGACTGACATGGACACAACACTGAATTATAATCAAATTAAACAGTTAACGCTCACTTATATAATAAAATAGTGACTCAAATACTAAGTATTTGCGGTATTTAAGACACCCATGTGAAATCTGATATATCAGTTCAGTTCGGTGAAACTCTCCCTAATTACTTGTATTATATGTATCTTTGAATAGAAAGCAAAACATTTACAGTGCATCATGTGGTACTTGTCTAATTACATGAATGTAAAAATGTACGAATGTAAAATATGGAATGCATCAATTTCAGAGACTTGATGAAAAAGATTTTGGACAACAAAAAGAAACAAACAAAAAGAAGAAACTGTTACTTGAAGGAAAGGTATATTCTATTTTGTGATCTCCTGTTACTATGGTCATAATTATTATGTAAGAAGTTCTTTATGCACATGTTCTAAAGGAACGTATGTAATGTACATGTATATGCATATTAACGCGAAGAGGCATACAAAATTATTAGACACGAGTCAATCACTATTTTTGTTCAAGTAATCAGGAAATGGAATTTATTTGCTTCAAAACCTTTTACCAATTCACCAACAGTTATTATCCCCTCACAGCTCTGTTGCGGAGGGGATATAGCATTCCTGCCTTGCGTCAGTGTGTGTGTGAGGTGGTGTGGGTGTCAGGATTTTCTTGTGAACAGCATAGAAGCCAAAGGAATCATCATAGAAACATCATGTTCCCCATTGGGAGAAGATGAACCCTATTGATTTCAAGGTCAAAGTCACAGTGGACTTAGGCTTAAAATCCTTGTGAACAGCATGGAGGCCAAAGGAATCATCATAGAAACATCAATCCTCTTACAAATGATCCCCATGGGAAGAAGATGAATCATATTGATTTTCAAGGTCAAAGGTCAAGGTCACAGTAGACTTAGGCTTTAAATCCTTGTGAACAGCATAAAAGCCAAAGGAATCATCATAGAAATACCATACCTTCCACAAATGAGAAGATGAAACCTATTTATTTTCAAGGTCAAAGGTCAAGGTCACTGTAGACTTAGGCTTAAAATCCTTGTGAATAGCAGAGAAGAAAGCATAGAAGACATAGCAATCATCATAGACATATCAAACCATCCGCAAATGTTCTCCATGGGGAGAAAATTTCAAGGTCAAAGGTCACAGTGGACTAAGCTTAAAATTATTTTGCTGATTGCAAAGAACATGCAATTGTGAGGGGATGATACGTTTGTGTTGCCTTTATTATAAATTATATCTTGGGAGATTGATATTGGTGAATTACATACATGTATCATAACATGAAGAAAACTAGCTGTGTAGAACTTCCTGAATATTAAACTATTTACTCCCTGTCATCACACTTCATCCTTCAAGATTCAGACGATTTGTCCATTCTCTTGTAGTTTGTCTTGCTAACTCCTCCTTAAACCTTTGATGGATTTCAATGAAACTCACAACAAATATGCATAAAGGAAGAGGTTCCTATTCTTACAAGAACACTATACACTCTTAGAATGGTTTTGTCTACTAAAGTAAAGATTTGATATTGAAGGTGCATGAATAATAGAATCTAACACCACTTTGAGTTTTGGATACCGGTAGAAAAATATCAGTGGAGGAAAGGATTGATCAAGTCCCAACCGAGGCGTTAGCTGAGGTTGGGACGTTGATCATCCCACCTGAGACTGAATATTTTTCTATCCGGAACTCAAATGTGGTGCTTGATTATTTTTCTCGCACATTGAAATCATCAAAGTCCTCTTCTTTATGCAACAGAATGACAGAATGTCATGCTAAATGTATGTGCACGTGAAATAAAGTACGTCAGTTTGTCTGTGACGTCATAAAGAAACAACCAACAGTGCCGGATCAGGGGTGTTGGATGAAATTCTCAAGCACCATTGAAAAGGGGAATCAGCCTATCCAATGTGCGAGAATTCATTTATGGGATGCTAATCTGATACTTTTACTTTTGTTTGTAGAACCCAGAGGTGGAGGCCGAGAAACGACAGAAATTTTTGGAGAAAAGAAACAAACTGGAGCGAAAACAGAGAATAAAACGTCTGAAAAAGTCTGGCAAGACTAAAACATGACAGAATTCAAGAAAACTGTGGCAAAAGTGCAATAATGATGCAAGGCATTTCCTATACTTTTGTTTACTGTTATGGGGAATTGAATAGTGTGAACGAGCCAGACTGTCATTGTGAATTGCGACTGTGATATAAATGCATTATGTTGATTGGAAAGATGGGATGTATTTGAGAGATGTTTGTGTGACTGTTCAGCATAACAAGATCTTATGAAATACTGTAGTCTCCTGATTTAAGGGGCACAACATTTCATACTTGAATGCAGTCTTCAAGAATAATTCAAACTACTTTGTTAATGAAATAATAAAGATATATAACTATAAAATGTACTTTGGTTCATAGTTTTAAGGAAATTAGATTTCCTTTAATAGTGAAAGTTATAATCCAATATTAATACAATTGTATTTACATCCCTTCAGCACCTTTTATGTGAGCTACATAATAGATGCTCAGTTGTAAACATTAAGCAGTTTCTATCTCTTCAGTTTGGGTATTTTCACAAGTCAAGCTAGTCAAGGCTCTAGTTATTTTTATCTCAAATTTGACAGAAATGAATTCATCAACCAAAGTAGTTCAGTGGTTGTATCCGATTTCGCTGTAGACCTTGTTTGATAAAAGCTTCCAGCACAAAATTCCTTCTCCATCAGCTTTAAAATTGTTTTTATCATTGTCCTTCATATCAACTTAAGAACTAACCCTAGAACATGAATCTCAAATTCTATCTTGCTTTTTGAAATGCAAGACCAAAGCAAGTACACAATTGTCTGTCAGATTTTGTTTGTGTTATGTGCAAGTCTGAACTAGCCATTTGTTACTGCACACTGTACTATGGACACTTGCATTAAAGACTCGAGATCAAATAATAGATGCTGGTAAAAAAAATTGTCACAGAGATGGAGAACTTTGCACTGAAAATTATAGATTATCATAATTCCTGGAATTATTTGCAAAAGAGCTCATTATAGTTACTAGTACACAGGTCAATTCAGAGAAGACAAAATAAAAAAAAATATTTAGAAAACTGTTTTGGTACAGATTGACTATATCTATAAATGTCTATTTTTATGAGCACAGTCGCATTCAGAAACCCCAGCCTATGGGACTACATATGAGCAGCAGCCAAGGAAATCTGGTTAAATACATGTAAATGTATGTCATAATGCTTTTTATTTCAACAATGAATTTGCCATTTTGTAGGGTCTCGGCTCCTTCACTTCACGGCAACAATGTAACTTAATCTGCTGAGATCCCCTGCAAAGCTTGTATCAGAGTATGGTAATCCCAGGGTCCCTCACATAGGTTTTCATAAATGCAGTGAATATGAATCAAACAAGTCGACAGATATTTGGATTTTAATCAAAAGCAGCACTAAAGCATCCATTTCAAAGCAAATTAAAGATAAATATTTTCACTAGATTCAAGCTGGTTAAGAAAGTATTTATGTAAATAATATAGCACCATTTATGAAAGGAATATACATATATAATATATCACTGGAAATGACTAATGCACCATAATGATTATTTAGTACATGAGATAGAAACAATATCAGTAAAAATAAAATGTACATATTAACCTGAGGGGAAAATAAAAAGACGAAGTTTTGTGAAGTATTTTAAATACACGTATTACTTGAAAAAAGAATACATGTACAATGAAAATTCAGTATTTTTTTTTTTGTCCTTTAAGGTCCCTTTTAAGATGATATTTGATGAAAAACTTAATAATACAAAAACTTCATTTGAGTCATCTCCAGTACAAGAATCCATTAACTTAAATGATAGGTGTTGTTTATCCATACAAATATCTACCTGTAACATAAACTGAGGTAAAATGTGAATAACATTACTGTAAATGCAATTTAAAAGCATGAGATCCAGTAAAGGTGTTAAATGTGTATAATAAAGTCAGTGCAATAAAACACATACTTCCTTAAAATCTTTTCGTCAGATCGGCTCTTTTAAGTCCATGCAACACCTGGGCATCTTTAAAAAATAACAAAGACAATTTACCTGTACAACAAGCTACATTCGCTACTACAGGCATTAGTTTGTTGCGTCTCACAGCCCCTAAACACGGGTGAGTGTGTATGTACGGGGTGTGAACTCACACTGTTCACTATCCTACATTTTCAGATCTGAGGATGTAAAAGTAGCTCTCACAAAATGCTCTTTTCCCCTTTTTGTTGTAAGCTATTGTGAACAACTAATCAGAGCTAGTCATTACTTATTATAACATTGATAGACTAGTAGTTCTTATGCCTCCAAGCAGAGATATTTACTGAGGATACCCGGTAGTTGTAGCTTGTTTAACTTCTGCTGCACATGAGTACCCTTCATCTGAGATCTGATCTTTGATCTACATAATTGTTTGAGACTGAAATCCTTGACTTTGTCCTTGACCTCTTTTATTACTGGTTCTATGACATCATCATCCCGCGTCATCAGTATGAATTCTTTGGACGCATTATATCCTGCTTCGAGTAGAAGCAAACAGTTGTTTACATCTCTTTTATGTAGAAGGTTACACATTGGCGTTCCTTTCCCTATGATAGCTTCGTTATTGAGAACACAACCGCCAAAAATCACAGTCCTAATAAGTTCCTGGTCACCATGAACCGTGGCGTAATGGAGAGCTGAACACCTTAGTCTATCCATTTGATTGACATTAGCCCCTTTATCTATCAGGAGTTTGACTAGGTCAGTGTTTTTAGCCATTGCAGCCCTTATTAACGGCGACACACTGTCTTTATCAGTGATGTTGACGTCTGCACCATTTGAGATAAGATGACACACTATTTGGTACTGATTACCCATACATGCCCAATGCAGGGCACTTCTGCCCAGGCATGGGTCTGTGAAGTTCACAGAAGTACCCTCCTGAATGAGGTACTTCACGATATCAAAATGACCTTCAAATGCTGCAGTGCCTAGTACTGTGGCACCCTCCCATCGCACAGGACTGTGGATGACTGAGTTTTTGTCTATTCCACTACTAATAAGTTGTTTGACTTGCGATGAGTTTCCGTGAAATATTGCCTCAAACAGCATCGATTTAGGATCCCTATATAACATGTGTACATCCCCGCTCCTTCTATCTACAATCAGAATGACAAAAAAATGAGATCAGGACAAACATGCAATACAGTTAAATTTGTCACGTCAAACTTGTCATCGGTAAACTCGCAATTTTAAGGAGTCAGAAAGGACAAGTTTTGTTGTCAGTTGATATGTATTGTACCTGGTTACAAGCACGTGGTGACGAATCGGGTGCCGTATTAATTGATACCTACAGACATGTAGATATTTTATATAAAACAAATCAATAATTTGGATGGAATTCCATATCCATTTCATACGTTACACATTCCTGTTTAACAGCGTTCTTCAAGTCTCTATAGATATGATCAGTGATTTTTTTTGGCCCGATTTACCGCCGAATATCGGTGGCTTCCCCTCGTAAAAGTTAGCTTTATTTTCCCAAAAATCGGTCCATATTTTCCCAATACACGGAGATCAAAATTGTTTTCAAGATTGAATTGAATTTGACACGAAACGTGCACAAAAGTAATCCCCGGCAAGGTTCTCATTAAGAGCCGGCGATTTCTCGCCTCCTACTTTGAGTAAAATCGCCACCTACTTTCCGTAAAATAATGTTGTATCTGAGTCTCTTTAAGTATGAAAACTGAACGTGTACTAGAGGAAATTACGTTGTCCTTTAAAAAGCAGTCACTTTACAAGGTACGCGATAAATATTTCCGTAACTATACAGTGAGTAGATTGATTTCAACACGGCGTGACGGATCATTTTACGGCAACGTATATTAAAGAAGTACTATATGACGATCAGAACCTGTAAATAAGATTTTTAATTAACATGAAAATTGTATAGTTGTTGACCACGCGCCTCCACGTGACAAGGACAATCAAATGCCCGTCATGATAGTGATACTCAAGTTCTTATACTTTTCTACCTCGGTCTATTTTCTGTATGTAAACAATGTACTAGAAATTATTCGAACAACATCAAGAATTCATTGTTATACTGAGTCTATTGAACACCCACAGTTACTGCTGAGTGCGCGATCCCGCTCGCAGAATTCATAACGTCTGACACACAATCGTTAAATATCTTGCATCCGTAGACCGAAACGTTCGTCAATTATTATCTATACTACATGCTTACAACTCAATGCTCTCAAAACTTTAGAAAGGAAAATGTTTTTTGTTTTAAAAAACGAATTGTTCACACTGAGGAGAGCGCCATAAAAAAGATAGTTCAAAGCTTTAGTTATCAATAGGTGAAAAGGGGTGCACCCTCTTTCACTTTCCTGGTAGTAATATTGATAAGGCATTTGTGAACAGGAAATTGCTGTTTTGAACGAATAGTTTTAGCGTTTCTTCAAAGAAATTTTGTTTCAAGATTTTCCCAATTGTTCTAAAACATCGCATATTTTCCCAAATGAAAAGGTACAGGTGGCTTTTAAAATAGGTAAAAAAATCACTGATGATCAAACCTTGTCAGACCATACCGGTACATACATGTAGCCCGGGTACCACATTTTATGCCGACAGAAAATAGTTTGAAAACGGGAGTCTGAAACTGTACCTGATCAATTATTGTAGCCAAAAACAATATAGGGAGGATCTACAGCGGGACCACCTTGAATTTACTATATTGCACACTGCACAGGATAAACACAAAATTACGGTCATCAGACAAAACAACTTCAGAAACACCGAGACGCATAAAACACCTAATCACCTGTCTCTTGAACTGATCTTTGTCTCCTATTGACTAACAGAGTACAAAACGGTATTTAGACACATTTCAAGTAATATTTTTTGTGGAAATTTTACGCAAAATATAATCAAATTTGGATACTGGTATCACTATCAGGGCTGTTAATCTAACTATTATTCATATTTAAATTTCCTTTATTTAGATTTTGACCAAATCGCGAAAATTAGACGTCAGAGCTAAATAATGCTTATACTTACAATTCTCTTTGTGTCAATTTATCTTTATGATAATTAATTGATAGGTCATAAGTCATCTGCAAGAAATTTTGGTATAACTGGTCAAAGGAACATGACCGACGAAGACACTTTAATTTTACATGACAGACGTAAAATAAGTATTAACATACATTGTACCAGCCTACAGTATGAACATTGTAAATACATCATTATTATATATGTCACTCGATTTATTTATACAGACCCGTATCTTTATTATTATATCCCCGTACACAAGAATTCTGACATTGTTTAAGCTGGATCCAGAACATGTTGTTTATTTCTCTTTCTTACACAGAATACACGTGGACTGACACACCTGTTTACTGAGTGCTTAACCGGGGTCTTTGTCCTTTGTTATGCATTTCAAACCATTGACTTTAGTCCATCACACCATTTAGGCCATACCAAATTAATTAAATGTTCTTCGGATTTTCTTGTGAAAAAAAGGGTGCGAGCGGGCGAAAATATAATTATTTTATTTTTTTTAGGTTCTGTAGTTTTTAAGGTGCGAGCGAATGAAATAATTTTATTTTTGATATAGGTTACCCCAGAAATACATTTGTGATGTTTTCCGTACTCAAAAAGGAATCCCAATAGGAATCTGGTGACTAGAAAGCCTAGCACATAGCAGTACGGAAAAGATTTTCGAACATTCTCCCCTCCTTGACTTTCAGTGCTATGTATACGGGACAACAAATTTGCTCCCAACAAAATTTTTTAAACACAAGAAGTATCTTTTTCTTCGAATTTTGCACAAATCTGAGACTTCTAGAAGCTTTAAGATTTGCAGAAATCAGAACCGACCCTACAAAATTTTTGGGCCAGAAATTTAATGGTGCGGGCGAGCATTTTATTTTTATAATATTATTTTTTGAATTTTGAAAAATATGGTGCGGGAAATCCAAAGAACATTTAATTAATTTGGTATGGCCTTAAAGGTATGAATCGCGCTTATAAAAACAGTCAGTGTCGTGCACGAAATAGTATATATATGATGTAATCATTTTAGCTTAAATATTTGTTTTCATACGCCCATCTACGGTTTTCTTTTTCATACAAGTTTTAAATGCGAAATAAAATCTTTTAAAGTCATCAAAACAGGAAACAAAAACATCCTGCTTTACTAATATATTGTACTTTGATTAAATTTACACTTCATGGGTAGGATGAAGTGTAGGAATAGGATCTTTTCATTTATTCACCACAGGTATAACAATGACATAAGAATCCTATAGGCTTTAAATGTCAAAAGTCAATATCTAAGTCCTAAAATACTCCATAACGGACCCTCACATGTATATATACGTATATTGTGCCGTTTGCAGTACCATTGTACATTCTACCTTACAATTTTCTCAGTTACTTGAATATTAATTATGATTGGTAGAAGTCAATTCTTTTAATATTTACATTTATAAAAACAATGAAAGCTTTTCAAGTGTAAGGCACGGTCCATTTGATATTCAGGGGGAGGGGGGGGGGGGGGGGGTTGTCGGAGCAAGATTTTTTTTCGCCCCGGACTGGGGCAAAATTATTTTTGTCTTGCAAAGATGGAGCAAGGAACTTTTTTTTAATAACAATTGATGTGAATATTAAGAATGTTTGTGTTTTTTTCAACAGAAATTCTTTATTTTTACTTAAATTACTCTAAACATTGCTTTATTTTTATGTAAAACTTGTATTCACTTCTAAACTGAGAGAGATAAAAGATTTTTACAATATGCGATATATAATTTTCAGTAAACAAAATGTATATAAGGTCATGTAACATGTAAGAGGGCCTGAAGGGAGGGTCTTCTAAACAAGTTTTGATATGTAGAAATGAAAACTAGTGAAAAACTTAATTAAATTCTCCTTCCAAGCTTGTATATAAAATTAGACACCATGGTGATACATGTATCTATTAATAGTAATAAATTATATTGATAATGTATTTAGAGGCCCCTTGTTTCAGTCACATGCATACTTTTGATATTTTCAAAAACGAACTTGCCATTACAGAAGAAAACTATGGCGAGCGAAGCAAGCCAAAAACATTTTATACAAAGTAAAAACTGCGGCGAGCGACGCGATCCGAAAATTTTCAGGAATTTTAGGCGAATTTTATGGTTATTCTTCAAATTCAGATTACTTGTAAGAGCAAGATTTTTTTTTTCTGTCACACCATAAGCAAATTTATTTTTTTCATCAAAATTCAGAGCAAAATTATTTTTTTCGAAAAAAACCCAAGCCCTTCCGGTATCATTGATTTTTTGTGTTGGAATATTTCCTACGAATGCGGTATGAGATTTTTTTTCCAGCGCAATGCCACTTGTTCAGTCAATGCCAAAGGATGCTTATTTTACGCAACCACTCACAGGAGAACAATTCTTTAAGTTGTGTTTGGTAATAATTTACCGATAAATCACGCGAAATTCATAAAAATGTTTCAGATACAGATTGCGTCACGGTCTGTTTCCGTTGAAACAAATTTCATTTTTCCCGATTTAAAGTAAATAGTGATGTGCATGGTCTCTAAAAATAAAATAATTTAAATTCCACAATAACAAAAATCGATACCCGTAGAATGGCAAGTTGAATTTTGACAAGTATATATATATATATCTATATATATTTTTTTCTGCTACCCTCTGTCGTTCGTCCATTTCTGTACCGGATTATATAAGCAAACGACGTGATTAGCGGATCCAGAAAAAAATCCAAAGATGGGGGGGGGGGGGTCAAACCAGACGGGGGGGTTCCAGTATATTGTTTAGAGAAGAAAAATGTCATGTATATGATTTTCTTCTTCACGGTGCCTTTTTTGTGTGTGTTTCATCGTCTCTGTATTTTTGTTCGGATGACCGTGTGCGTGTGTTCAGCTCGGTTCACTGCAAAGTACGCAGTTTGACAGAGATCTTTTCCCTTATACATGTTATAATTATTTTTCGGCTAAATACTTATTATATAGGTAAACACTTAGTCATGAGAGCGAATCATATGTAAATAGACCAAATTCGATATAGCAAGCCCCCCCCCCCTCCGTTTATTAAATGACACATCCTAGCTGCAAAAAGTAAATTATGGATGCATTGATTTCCTCTTTTTCTGAAAGAAAATAAAATAAGCATTCCATGTTAGTTTAACAAAAATAACGCTCATTTCTGGTAACATTTTAGGAGGATAAAGACAAATATTATATATCAATATGCTAGTACTCACCCATAATTCGTTCTTTACTCTTTGGTGTACTATGATGATTTGTCGGTTTATTTACCCAAACAGCTGATCTTCACGTGACCCAGATTCTTAGTGAAGTCGGTGATAACATGGGTCAACGACCTAGTTTTAATACACATCGCTTTGTGTTTTGTTTGTACTAGATATAGGCTATATTACATAATGTCTGTTCACGTTCTCTTCACATGCACTGCATTTCAATCGATGCGACTCAAGACTGTCAGACTTATCGTATTTTGCAGATTGGCTAGATACATAGTTCATCGATCTCACAAAAGGGAGGATGACAGGAAACACAACTGAAGAATAGCCTTGATTAACAACCCCGCCCAACCCCCTTTTTTCTTTTTCTTTTTTTTTTTTAAATAATCGTTGAGTCTCTCTCTCTCTCTCTCTCTCTCTCTCTCTCTCTCTCACACTCTCTCTCTCTCTCTCTCTCTCTCTCTCTCTCTCTCTCTCTCTCTCTCTCTCTCTCTCTCTCTCTCTCTCTCTCTCTCTCTCTCTCTCTCTCTCTCTCGTTATTTTTATTAGGCCTAGGTTCTATAATAATGACACCGACTGGAGGAGGATGAGTGGGCAGTTTAAACTTTTAAAAATGTACAATCAATACATCATGAAATGACCCCCCCCCCCTTTTCCCTTAATAATAATTATAAGAGTTGTCTTTCATTAGGTCAATGTCAAAGCGATCAACTCATCAGGATCAGACTGAGATATATTTTCTTTTTCATCACTTTTATAAATGTTGAGGATAAAATACTCAAGATACAGTGTAAGTAGTGATGAGATTCTAGAGAGATACATGTACATGAAATGGTAAATTATTTCAATTTTATTTCAAATGTCATGACGCTACCTTAAAAATGGCCGGTAACTCTTATACATTGTGTGTTTAGTGAAAAAGAAAATTTTATAATTATTTATAATTTTTAAATTAGTAAATTGGTTATCTTGAATTTTTTTAAGGAACGGGAACGGATCGATGTGACATTCAGCCTAGTTGTTTCAATAAAAGAAGATAACTTTGGTGCATCTTTTATTGTTGAATTTTTCCTTTTATCAAATAAAATTACAATTATCATTTTAAAAGATGTCCCTTTAAAACTATATACAAAAAAAAAAAAAAAACATTATTGTAGTAAATAGAGAATATGTCCGTGTAATGATTAGTTTAGAAAAATGACGTCACTTTGAAACATACGAACGTTTTCATAATGATCGACCCGAAGAAAAAAATTCTTGGTAGAAAAATTCGAAGAAAAAAACTACAGAACTGTGTTATTGCAATGATCGAAACACCATACAAAAGGATGAACCCTAATGATTTTGAGGTCAACATGTCAAGGTCATAGCATTTTTTAAAATGATTGAAAATTATTCACTATGTCATATAAGATTTTGTATCGTTGTATTGCAAGCCATCATGAAATCTGCCAGAAATGTTACTCATGCATTTCCAAGGATGTCCTGTACCCTCTTTTGATGTATTGAATGTCAAGGCCTTATATAAGACCTTGATGATTCAAAATAGTTCCGGACCATGATCAGACTTTGTATCGTACCCATCATCACGAAACTTGCCGTATATGTACCCCATGATTCAAAGATGTCCCGTAATAGTTTTGAGACCAAAAGGTCAAAGTTCAAGGTCATAGCAAGTGATTTGTATTGAGCTTTCTGAAAATGTTCCCTATGAGGTCAGGATGTACGTGCCCTATTGAATTTCGGATCTAAAGGTCCTCTGATCTTTACTTTGCTGGTTGAAAATGGTTTTGAGATCTTGACTTTGGACCTTAGACTAAAATTTCAAGTGTGTTGTTGACAAAGAACTCTTATCATGTGCCTGAAAGTAGAGAAGCAAGACATCATTTACTCATTTCATCTCTGATTCACCTTAATACTAATACATGTAGATTGTTTGTGTACGCCAACCGCCAATGTTTCTTGATATTGAAAAATAAATAATGCAAATTACTCTTCATCAGAAATGTAACATCAAAACCAGTACGTAAGTTCTCGATCGCTTTCCATTCCTTTCCAATTTGTACGATTTTCTCTAGTCGCCAGACCTTTCCGATTACGATAATCGATTATGAATTTTATATATCTTAGGTCAGTATGCATACTCGTTTGAAACATTTTGCCGAGTTTCCATAAAATTTGCTGTCAATAAAAAGTTAGTTATGGACAAATCATGAAATATTTTACAGTTTTACAGTGTATTATAAGAATCCGATTATAATCGATAATCAATCGAAAGACTTATCCGATTAATCGATTTTGATTATTCTATCTGATTCCCAACACTAATTTTCTCCCCTAAACCACCGAGAAGTTAAGTCCCCTGAAGACTGTACGACAATGAAAATAAAGAGGTTCCCCGTCGTCGGAAACTCACGGCCACTTTTTATAACGATCATAGGAAACTTTGTGCCTCTCCACTGTCATCACCCCCCCCTCCCCCCCCCCCCCCATTGGAAAAGAAAAGTGAAGAAAATCTAGCTATCACTGTTTATGTCTATGTGTAATATTATCTTATTTGTTCAATATACAAATTAAATATGCATTTATATCAATTTATCTTTGCAGTTTCAAAGATGATGAGTTGGCAGAACAACACTCATTTCTACAAGGTCCTTATTGATGTTTACCTACAGCAATGTGTCGAGGAAATGAAATCAAAAACAAATGAATCGCTAAATATGCAGATTTCATGGTTCCCAATGTCTCTTTTGAACACCACGGGACTGTTGGAACTCATCAAAGGATGGGTGCACGAAGACAAGCAAATCATTGAAGATGACCGGTGCCAAGAGAATTCCGAATTCCATACTTATATATTGATTTATCCAGCGATCTTAATGACATCCCTTGCCGTAGTCGTGTTTACATTGATCTTGCCTTTTGTTTTGTTTCTGTTATCTCGGCTTTGTGAAAAGATTTTCAGAAAGACGGCGATAGAACCCATGCATACGTTTGAAGAAAAACGATCGTTGACCGTTGACTCTGAGCCAGTGATTACTAGTAAGTCGAATACTAGTATGCATACAGCATTGTTACCTTCGAAGATTGCCAACACGATAATCTTGCACTCTTTCAGTAGAAGAAACATCGGAACAACACCATCTTTGTCGTGCGATATCCATTCTTTCGTTAGACATACAGCAGACATGTTAGCAGTTCAGATGGACAAGTTTTTAGTAGACAGACATGTGCGTGCTTCTACTCCTCTTCAGAATGTCGTTTCTTCCCCTAGGGTTTCCAGACGACAAATGCTAAGAACAACAGGACGTCTAAATAATGCTCAAAACTCCGAAATGGAAGAAGCAGACGATGATCCGATGGAACGCGTTGCCTGGCAAGAATTCCACCAAAAGATTGTATATGGTGGTCGATTTGTTTTCAATAGCTTGAATTATGATGATATCATAGATAAGTCGTCTGGTCCTTCCAAGATCCTGCTTGATTTCTACCGGAATCATTGCTGTCTAGACTTCAGCAAAGCAACTGTAGCAAACACAATTGTAAACTATTCCTTGCTTATGTTGGAAAAATCTCTAATGATAGTGGACCAAATATCCGGTGTAAGATTTCTTCACTTCGTTCCCACGGGAAGTTGTAGTCTAGGGACGAAGTGTATGACACCAAATCAGTACGATGTTCTCTTCTTGTTGCAATGCACAGATCTGCAAATAACTCATGTGCTTGACAGAACAAACCTAAGTGATACACCTCATGGAAAATTGTTCTTGTGCTCTGAACAAAAAAGTTCACATCGACTTTTGAAGAAAAAGGGAGAACATACATGTCTTTCTTGCCATGAATTCAGTGCAGTAGCTAGAGAATTGACGGACATGGCACTTCAGAAACTCAACTCAGAAGCACGATCTGTAATCGACAGGTTGCCATTCCGTCTGCAGAGAACGATGTCTTCGGGCATTGTTCTGACGATAGATACACGTTCAGTATTCGGTTTTGGTCAATCAGAGATTAGCATTCGCCTGATACCCTGTATACCCCTTCATTTACCTGGATGTCCGCTCTCGGCCATGCTTTACGCAGTCCCCTCCTGGTCCCACCACGACATCAAAAGGAAACCACCGAGTGTTAGAGACAGGTATACAAACTTCCTCAGTGACAACATAACATACTCATCGGATCTTTGTTGGAGTGTCTCATATGGTAATCTAGAATCGTCATACCTACAGTTCTTGGACTGGAAGTTTACTGTAGACGGGGAACAGAGCTGCCACGTGGTTTGCCTCCAAATACTGAAAGGTCTCTTGGCCTCCGTTTCGAGGAAAACATTACTGAGCAAAGGAGAAATACCGTCGTATATTTTACAGAGTGTGATATTTTTCATTCTAGTCGATAGCTCCACTAAACAGTGGTCATTCCAAAGCTTACACGCAAGATTTTCTGATGCTATTCATTTCTTGCGACGTGCTCTTCAGAACAAACGTTTGCCGAACTTCTTTTACAGCAATCCTTACGTCATCAAACAGCTTCCGTATCTGAACTGTAACCAATTCTTGACCCGAGGTCGACAGGAAAATTTAATTTCCGAACTCACGCCTGAACTGACCGACAAGATGCTTGACTTTATTGAGTGTAGATTGCAAGAGACGGGTCTTGGCCAGTGTGTCATGGACGAATACTCGGAGGATATGTGGGAATATGAGTACTTCTTGCAAGTTTAAGAAGCTCTATCTCGTTCTGTCTTTCAAGAAATAAATACATGTAAAAGAATCATTGATATCAGTGTTACCTAGTGTAGTTCCTTTTCATGATCCCGTCATTCAATGGCTAGGTCATATGTATCCATTTCTTTTGCTCCTTAGTACCGAAGGGCTTAAATCTTTGCGAACCTTGATGTATCAATGGGTTTGAAAAGAAAGACTTCTTCATACTGATATGCACGATGGATATTGGTCTTTTCATGTATATGATCTTTACTCCAGTCATTTTATAAAATCGGTGAATGAAAGTCAAACACAAAACCCGCAATCAGATTCCAACAATCACAATCAAAACGCTTACAAATTCTTGAAAAATATATAACAGAATTTCCCCACGAGAAAAGAAAATAGGACAAACAGACGAAGGCTTCATAAAAACATACAGGACAACTTAATGTAGTGAATAATCTACAGAGTGCAATGCAAGTACGGAATACATCGTAGATGGCGCTTTAAACGCGGTGCCGTGCTTATTAGTACAATTTTAAAACATACAAGTATTAGCTTTTACAAAAAGCTTGCCGGCAGTTAGCTTGTAAAATACTAGTAAGAAAAAATTGGAATAAACGATTTTTGTTCTTGTTGACCAATCGCACATTTCCGGGCTTTTCCGTTTTTATTTCCGATTCAAGCTACGGAAATTTCCGAGGATCTGTGATTGTTGTAGGACGTATCGGTACAAAGACTTTTCGATGCATCTTTCGGATGAAAATGCACTGATACGATATGACTTTCATTTGTCAAGTCATCTAGACTCTTGAGCCGACCTGATGAAAGTATCTTATGCACAGATTCTGAATAATCTTGACGAATATTTGCATATTTTGTAATTGTCCACCAATCATATTGCCAAGAGTTATTTTATCCGTGCAAGTATGTCACGATTGATTACAGTATACCGGCAGTCATGACTGCCGGTAACAATGTATATTCAAATATCATATGACTCATGTTACATATATGATGCAAATAATATGAAAGTAAGTATGAGGACCAGAATTGTATCTTAAAGATTAAAAAAAAATTCTCTTCATATCATTTTAAAAAAAACGAGGGGAGAGTTTTGCCCATTGGCCACGGTATATGGGGACAAAGGAATATTACTACAATGTACTTAGAAAATTCTTTCGATGGAGTTCACACGGATAGACTGTGCTGAGGTAATCTGCAAAATTTGGACTATTGATTGAGAGCACGTCATCCATGAGGGGGTGAACAGGGTGAAAGGGGGGGGGGGGGGGGGGTAGAAAGTGGCGGGAGGAGGGAGGGAAGGGGTGGGAATGGGAGGGAGAGGTTAGAGAGGTACCCCCTTGTCCGCCCCCCCCATCCCCATCCATATTTTTTCTGAATATAGAATTGAATTTGAATGCTAGGTGTTTCTTTCCGTTAGAGAGCAAGGACTGAACAAACTCGGCTTCATTCATATATATGCCTATATATAAAAAGTGGAGGGGCACAACATCCCAAAATGTCTAACAAGCAAAAAAATAAAATAAAAGGCGGGGGGAGGGGGAGATGTAGAGTTAAAAAAAAAAACAAAGGCCAGGGGTTTCATCATGTTCTGTATACACAAATTTTAACATTTCTGGTGCAATTCTAAATTTTAAGTACATGAATAAATGTCTGGTGAGCGGTAGCGAGCCAGGAAATTTTTTTAAGCAAAATATTGACTTGTCAGAAAATACTTTCTATACCCTCTATCATTAACAAGTACATGTAATAATAGCTAAATTATTCAGAAAGTCTATAAGAACTGGCGAGCGGTAGCGAGCCAAAAAAAATTTTGAAAATTGACAAAAAAATTGTAGATTTATGGGACAAAGTGTTGCTTTTTTAAACAATGTTAATGCATCATAAAATTGTGTGATTGAAAAGTGGGGGGGGGGGGGGCACGAACATGGCTGTGCCCCCCCCCCCCCCCCCCCCTTTTCAAAGTGGAGGGGCATGTGTCCCCGCTGCCCCCCCCCCTTCTTCCTACGCCCTTGACCTATCATATCACCGTTCCAAAATAGATGTACATATGTTGCAGTGAGACCGGCTGCCGAAAAATTCCCTTGCATTTCAAAAATAATGTAAAACCAACAATAAGAGTTAAGACTATATCCGTCTCTTTGACATCGTGTGGACCCCCGCCTCATAGCTCCTTTTCTCACTCTGAAGAGTGAGAAAAGGAGAAAAGAAAGTGAGAAAAGAGTGAGAAAAGGAGCGATGAGGCGGGGGTCCACACGATGTCTCTTTGAATGTGATACTGAATAATTTTGGGTATAATTTCTGCTTTATAAGTTATACCTCTTTTGGCTTTCATATTTCACGCCATAGTTTTAGAAATTGTTCATAAAATTTTGCGGAGAATTTGCAAATACATTTCAAGTCAGGTGCATGCCAAACACTGTAAAACTAGGCGAAGATATCCTCGGGAACTAAATCTACCAGCTGTGATACCTACATAGTTCTTGAAATTGTCAATATTGAAGTATGTGTTCTTATATAAAATTTCAGTGCACTATATGCGCATTTCAACAAGTTATGTCTCATCAGTGATGCTCGAGGCCGAAAAGGGGAAATCCAAATAATAAGAAATTATAATGAGCAAAGTCTAATCTTAACCTAAAATTTCTGCTAAAGAACCTCAGTCTTTGGAATTCTGTTCTGGCTTTGCCTCGTCTTCTTTTTATCTATTTCTCTGTTCCGCCATACTATATGTTACTATGCTTCCAAGGTAGATGATTAAGATTTACATTTGATCTTTAAAATGTCCGTCAAGTTCAATAACAGATGGTTCATTTGTATTAAGATACAGTGACTTATTCTGTCTTCTTTATGTTCATTTTTAGGCCAAATGTGCTCGAGTTATCCTGCAAGCATGATGTTTTTCTGTGTGTGTTTATACAGATATATGTGAGTAAGGCAAAGTCATCCACTTGGTCTACGTCCTCTGAGCTGGAAAGTAGGGTCGACATGATGCTAGTTATATATTTTTAGTGTTTGATTTTCCTGCTATTCCTCGCATTTAGCCATTATTAATACAATGCCGTACTCCAGATTTTACAAGGAAGCTGATATTTGATGTTCCTCCTATATGTTGGATCCAAATTCTGCATAGAACAGTTTTATGGTGCATGCTTTGGTAGAATCCCTTAGTTTCTGAGAATTGTCCTTATACACTATGTTGTCATAATATTTGAAAAATATATCATGAATTTGTATTAGAAATATTTCATTTTGATAATATATTGCCGTCAGTATTTAAATTTTTTCTCTGGCTCGCTTCCGCTCGCCAGAATTTATTACATACATGTACGTTATTTATAAATGATGCTGCAGCTTTCCTATATACAACACATATACATTACACATAGCTAGGTCAATAAACAAGGGCACTAAGGAAACGAAAAGAAACTGAAACAGACACATTCATGGAAAAAAATGTCGCTGTCGCTCGCCATTTGTTGTATTTCAAGGGCGGATTTAGGGGGGGGGGGGTTCCCGAACCCCCCCCCCCGGTTTCCCAATTTTTTAATTTTTTTTTTGGTAACATTAGCACTCGGAAAAAAACCCTGCAAACTGAGTAATAAAAAAATTGCATAATGTCCACCAGAATTCACTATTTTGAAACAAAATTTACAAAAAATTTTCTGATACATTCTATCGCATATCGATTCGATACCGTATCAATTGGCGTATTTGTGGATTCGTACAGACAATCGCGAAGTTTTTGTAATGTACGTCGCAGAGGGGGTTTTCTGTTTATTTTATTCCCGAAAATTAACATTAACAAATGCTATAATATGAACATGTTCAAATAATTTGCAAAACATGTACGTGTGTCAAACAATCAATGTAAATGGTACGGGGATCGAAACCTACACGTTTCTGTCCTCAAATACCCGGTTTGAGTATTTTTGTCATCTACAAATTTTGTTAAAAACAAACTTTGAAATAACCGGAAAGATGGGCAAATATTTAACATTGTATATAGCTCGAATATGCTCCGGGGCCTATAATTAAGCATTCAATTTTTCAAAGCCAAAAACCCAATGATACTCAACATTTTTTTACTCGATATCGTACCAATATTCTAAGTACATGTTACAGCAAGGACAAATCAACAAGCCAGGGGCGAAGCCAAGCGTACATTTTTACGCAAAAACGTCCACATCGTCTCGCGAAAAAAAAGGAGAGCGCCTCCCCCCAGTTGCCAAAAAGAAGGGGGAGGGTCTTTTGAAATAGTATTTAAAGCAAACTACTGTTCAGAAATAGATCAAAGACACTCCAGAAACCACCGATTTGAATGCATTTTTCGTAATTTTCTCGTGTTTCATTAGAACTCTATACAACCATGCGCGGATCCAGAGGGGGACCCCCCCCCCCTTGAGATTTTCGCAGGTGGGGTCCAGCTTTGGCCCATTTCTAATTGAAATGGGTTTAAAATGCATGAAAGGGCTTTGAAACCTAAAATTTCGGCTCGCTTCGCTCGCCATTTACAAATACAAAACTATTTTTTTCTGCAAAATTCCTTAATTATTATCAATTGTTCATACTAAGTAATTTTATATAATTGTCTTGGGTCTCAGGAACTCATATTTTGAACAGTCCCTTACTTCACAGGATGTAATCTCCTTCATCTTTTTCAAGGTTTTGTCATTTTAAGATGTCTGATTATTTAGAAAATGACACATCTCTTATCTATTTATTCTCATGAAATTCGCTCCGCTCGCCGATATAAGGAGTGAAATATTCAATGTTATAAATAATCATCTCGATCGAATCAAGACAATTTAAAATTTCATATCTAAAAAAATTTCTGGATCGCTACGCTCGCCAATTCTTCATGAAAATACACGTGAAAGGAAAGCTAATAAATTTGCCCCCTCCCCAACATGTGCACCGATATATATGTACCTACATGATAGGTAGACTTCCTTAAAGTTTGGACCCCCTCTGACCAAAAATGCTGTATCCGCGCATGATACAACGATCGCTAACAAAGTGCGAGCGATCGATTGGAAAGACTTTATGTGGATGTACATATATAAGTATTTAGGGAATGTCATGTTCACATCTCAAGTTTTCTTCGTCTTAGATACGGTTCATCGTCTGCTGACATCGAATCATATGCGTTATCCCATCTAAATTCAGCTCAAATACGCTCCAGAGGTCAGCAATTTGCTTCATTTTTTTCAAAATTTTCACGGGGACCCCCTTCAAGGGGATAGGTAACATATTTCCATACTGTCCCCAATTGAACCTTCGGGCCTCGCAAGTCATCCCCCCAAAAAGTGTCTGTGCCCCGGACAGCTGAAGTTCTTGGTCCAACCCTTCTTTATAGACGTCCACATCGAAAATACCCTGGCTACGCCCCTGCCAGCAGTGAAGGAGAAATTATTTTAGAAATCTTTATTAACCACATAAATTGAGTGGAAAAAATGGTCTGAATATTCGAGAAGGTAAGGAGAAAATGTGCTCCAGAATGCACCATTTTATTCCAGTTTTTCAAAAATTTTCCGGGGGAGGCCCCCCGGACCCCCATCTACAGGTGGGGGCAACCCCCTCCCGTACCCTCCCCCGCTCGGCACTTCGTGCCTCGAATCGACCCTTTGGGTCGATACAACCCCCCCCCCCCCCCCGCTTGCCGCTCTGGATCCGCCACTGTATTTACATATTAGAAATGACAATCAATTTTATCAACTACTATGATGTGAAAATTCAAGATATTAAGCTGTTTTGCTCGCCATTTCTCTCCAGTAACCTGTTTTATTAATAATAAGAGACAGAACGGACAATCATCAATCAATAACTTTATTTTCTTGCGTTTCCTTTTTTTTTTTTTATTTTTTTTGCTCTTCACTCGAGAAGTTCCGGATACAAGGTACATACGTTTTAGGCCTAACTTTTAAACTTCTTCCGCTTGAGTTGGAGTGCGTGCAGGCGCCGGTCAGCTCTTACAAATCCAAATAGATTGATCCATCTCTCCTTCAAAATGGTGTTTGGAGACATAGGAGAGATATGTGAAATGTTTAAGAACTGCTTCCCTCTGTCTTTCTTATTTTTTGTACCGATCTTCATTATTTTATCCCCTGTAAGCCCGGTTTCAGCAGCTCATGAATTTGCAGCGTATCGTATGCAACAATATGACCTTCAGGGAACATCTTACGGTAAAGCTACATCAATTTAATTACATCAATTTAAGTGAGAAACCAAAAATAAAGCCTATGTGTTCAAGAAAAAAAAACAACGTTGTATAGAAGTTTGTCAGAGGAAATTCGAAAGTTGCAGAACAACCTTCAACAAAACCAGGTTCTTGAAAAGGGTCGCGTTGAAAACTTCCAATGAAATAACAGACATTTTGGTATTTGGATCATGTAAACATGGTGATTGCAATACTGGTATTCCACCCCGCCAAATTTTGAGGTTTCCCAAAGTTGTTAACTGGAAACAAGAAAGACTAATAAATTCCTGGTTCTTCCCCATAGTTGCCCTAAACCACAAGCAACTCGTGAGGTTCACTCTCACGGCACCAAATACTGTGACAGGCGGAATGGAAAGTGTGGCTGGTTCTGGAATCGAACCTGAGACCTTCTGCTTACAGGGCAGACGCTCCTACCGACTGAGCTAACCGGGCACGATACCAAACCGTCACAAGTCCTTGGATCCTGATCTTGAAGACATCCAAGGAGGTTGCTGAAACTGTTCTCTGGCAGCTGGTTCCAGATCCTTATTGTAAATGGAAAGAAGGATTCCTTATACACAGTGGTTTGTCAGAATGGTACCAGGTACTGGGATTGGGCTATAATGTAGCGGTGCCTATGGGGCTATAAATGTGTACAAATGTAGCCTGATCGGGAGGCAACATTACTAATTTAGGAATTATCTCTCAAAATTTGATCTCATACTGTACATGTCATTGATATTATATTATCTTGTATCAATTCTTGTTTAATTTAAATTTTTTTGGGAATGATGAGAAAAATACAAACTTTGAAATGCTATTGGTGGAGAGGTACGGTACATTATAATTATCCCGGATTTTTAAAGCATTGTTTGCTCTATTTCCTTTAATTTTCAAGACTTGTACATGAAATTTGGACAGCACAAACTAGAAACCTTTGCCTATACTTCCACAAATTTTCAATAAATTCGGATGACTAGTACTGGTTTTATAAGCAATTAAAATGCGTTACTTTTAAGCACTCTTTAACAGGTTGGAGTAGCTATTACCGGTATCGTTCTCGTCTAATATCAACAATATTCCAAATAAAATTATACCATTGGATTTAAAGGCTGGGTATCAAAACCAAACTTTCGATACGATGCAATACATGTACAATACAAAAAGTACCGATATGTGGTAGTACTGGTACATCATATCTAATTTTGTTAAACACACAAAGGAGCTGTAACGATAAGACGCAAAATCTGCCCTGAAAAGTGGAAATTTCTAAATGGCAAATTTGAAGAAATTTTTCAGTAGAAATATCAACTAACTTAATGCTTATCTGCATCTAATGTCTGTTTGAATAAATTATAAATAACAATACCGATATTTGGGTTGAAATATGTGTTTTTATGCCCCCGTAATCGAAGATTCTGGTGCATATACCGTAGTATTTGGTCCGTCCGTCTGTTTGTCCGCAAAAACTTTAACCTTGGGCATAACTTTTTAATGGTAAGTGATAAGGCTTTTATATTTTACATGTGCATTCCTTGTGACAAGACCTTTCCATGGATACCAAAATTTTTGATCTTGTGACCTTGACCTTGGAGTTTGACCTACTTTTCAAAAATTTTGACATTGGGCATAACTTTTGAATGGTAATTGATAAAGCTTTCATATTTCACATGTGTATTCCTTGTGACAAGAACTTTCCACTGATGCCAAAATTGTTGACCTTGACCTTTTACATACTTAAGAGAAAATGAAGTTTATACTAACAAAGATGTCACTGGGGGCATTCGTGTTTCACAAACACAGGCTTTATTAAATGGAGAATTCAATCATGAATCATCATGACAAAATGTTGTATCTAAGCTGCTTTATCACTCAACCTTTTCACTCCTTTCTGTCTCGTTTAATAGATCGCGCACAGGGGAAGTTGCTGAGAACCATCCTTTTTCAATCTGCATAAGGAGCTGTTAAGATAAGGGCCAGATTTAGCCCTGAAATCACTCGATTATTTCTCGTGTGCTGTCCTTCCAATTTAGATAAAAGTTGGTCAGGATAAAAATATAAAGTATTATAAGACTCATAGAAGGTATTTCATTTAAAAAAAAAATGGTGAAAGATGTTATGATAACAGGTTGAAGAGATGGGGGTACAGATGACAGAAAGCGTCTAATATCGACCGAAAATGCGCAAAAAATGCATTATTTTACACATTTTTACGTTTTTTATGCTTCGTTTACCTTTTCATTTCAAAATTGGATAAGCGAAATTAACTTTGAGGTATTATATCAATATAATCGGCAAACTCTGCAATCCGGAAACTGAAAAACGGTTTTATTTCGTTCTTCTCAGCCACTTATGTAGCTTTCTGGTGCAAAATACACACGGTGTAGAATATAGACAACTTTCTTGTTTATTTCCTTCCAAACGGTTAAATATTTGATCGGAACACACTCTGAATAGATTGTTCCGTGATATAAAATGAAAAAGATGGCAATATAACCTTTGTTATCGCTCTAGAGGCAAAGGGGTAGGGCCACGAAGCCCGATATTGGCCCTAATTTTGATAAATTTTGAACATTGTACTTCATAGAATTTTTAACTATTATTTGACATTTTGAAACGTTCTCTACTGAATCACGAATCTAATTTTTGTAAACTTTGCTTTTATCCACACCTTTTAGCCCTTTGAAAACACCAAAATAGGTCATATTTGGCGAAATTGATGCAAAAACTCAATATTTCTATTAAATTAGCAATGGCCGCATGCATTAACTATGATGGAAAATTTATATGTGAAATATTATCATTATATCCTTTTGTCATAAACGTTTTATCTCAGTTAACGCATGCGGCCACATTGAATTCTACGAAAAAAGACAAAATTCCAAGCAATTTTCACCATATTTTGTCAATAACGTCAAAATGACGTCACTTCATGACGTCATTGCAGTTAAATGGCACATTGTTTGGTGATATTATTCTTTTCATGAAAAGCGGTAAACATTCGTGTATTTTCATGAGAGATATCAAGTATTCCTCATGAAATTTATTTTAAGAGAAAAATCAAGGGCCGATTTAGGGGTCTCGTGGCCCTACCCCTTTAGAAATATTCATCCATCCCCCCTTTTTTCGTTTTTCGCCTCTAGGACATTGTTACCCCCATTGCTTCAGAACCCCACTTGGCCAGAAAATGTGTTTTATTGATATTCACCTTTGGTGAAATAGGCATTGTAAAGTGAGAGGGGGGGGGGGGGGGGGAAACGATGTTGTATAAAACATTTCCGTTTTCCATTGATTTCTGTGTAAAAAACGCTTACCGGTATTTTGACCCAAATATCGGTCCTATTTTGTATGAATTATCCCATCTGAAAGCAGATTCATATGTGGACCAAGTTACTTGAAATTTCTACCGAAAAAAATTCTCAAATTTTTCATTTTGAAATTTCCACTTTTCAGGGCAGATTTTACACCTTATCTTAACAGCTCCTTTAAGAAGTTTCTGTGCTACATGTACCAGTATTTTCAAAATTATTTTTACAGTCATTTGTAGAAAGATTGAAGAAAATTATATCCAGAAATCATCCACTGTGGCTTACAATTGATTGAGATTGACAACTTACTTTAAAATCAGATGTCCGGAAAGTGTTCCAGTGATTTGTGAAAAATGGCCTAAAAATTGGGTCTAAATTTGTCTAGAGATTTTATTAGCCGAGTTGCAAAACTCGGCTCTTAATTTGATGTGAGACGGGCGGGCGGGCGGGCGTCTGGGCGGGCGGGCGGGAGGGCGTCAACAATTGGTTTCCGGACTATAAGTCAACTACGAAAGAGGCTATAACAATGAAACTTCATACACTTACTCACCATTAGTCAAGGATGAGCCCTATTGATTTTGGGGTCAAAAGGTCAAAGGTCAAGGTCACAGGACTCAGATGATTGAAAATGGTTTCTGGACCATATTTCAGCCTGTATTGCACCTATAATCATGAAACTTGCCAGAAATGTTTCCCTTGAATCAAGGATGAGGCCTATTGATTTTGGGGTCAAAAGGTCAAAGGTCAAGGTCACAGGACTCAGATGATTGAAAATGGTTTCCGGACCATATTTCAGCCTGTATTGCACCTATAATCATGAAACTTGCCAGAAATGTTTCCCTTGAATCAAGGATGAGGCCTATTGATTTTGGGGTCAAAAGGTCAAAGGTCAAGGTCACAGGACTCTGTTGATTGAAATTGGTTTTCGGACCATATTTCAGCCTGTATTGCACCTATAATCATGTAACTTGCCAGAAATGTTTCCTGTGAATAGAAAATGACCACTTTTGATTTTGGGGTCAAAAGGTCAAAGGTCAAGGTCACAGGACTCTGATGATTGAAAATGGTTTCCTGGCCATATTTTAGCCTGTATTGCACCTAAAATCATGAAACTTGCCAATAATGATTCCCATGAATCAAGAATTACCCCTATTGATTTTGGGGTCAAAAGGTCAAAGGTCAAGGTCACAGGACTCCGATGATTGAAAGTGGTTTCCGGACCATATTTCAGCCTGTATTGCAATTATAATCATGAAGCTTGCCAGAAATGTTTCCCATGGATCAAGGATGACCACTATCAATTTTAGGGTTAAAAGGTCAAAGTCACAGGACTAAGATGATTAGAAATGGTTTCCCGACTGAATTTGAGCCTGTATTGCACCTATAATCATGTAACTTGCCAGAAATGTTTCCAGTGAATAGAAAATTACCACTTTTGATTTAGGGGTCAAAGGGTCAAAGATCAAGGTCACAGGACTTAGGTAATTGAAAACGGTTTCCAGACCATTTTTGAGCCTGTATTGCACCTATAATCATGAAACTTGCCATTAATTTTTGGGTCAAAAGGTCAATGATGGTACCATGTAAACAAGAAAAATTAGGACATAAAGTATTCTGTATGATGAGATTGAAAATCTGTATCCTTGAAAATATATTACACGCTGATATAGAATAAAGAGAAGACCATTTCTTGATCCAGAAATTTTCATTTAGGACCACAAAATGTTGTTACAAACCATACACATTTTATGTTAGTCTGCATATTCATACTTACATTCCAGTTTTGCAACTCGGCATTTTGCATCTTCGATGCATTTTGAGCTTATTTCTTGATAGATTTTGCATGATTTTCCGTCAATTTGTATCTGTGGGAGGGCAAAGCACTATTTGACAGAAATTTTAAAGTCTTCAATTGAAGGATAGATCAAAGAGGAGTCAATGCATCAACGAAAAGCCTTCAATATCGTCCTGAAACCATTCTGACTCCAGTAGAACAATTTTAGTCAGGCCTTTTAGGAAATCAACTACAAAGTTGGCTATTAGATTTTGTCTAGGGGCTAGCTACTTTAAAAAGCTAATGAGTTTAATATATTATTTTTTAATCAAAAGTTGTAAATTTTTGCAATAATACAGAAAATATTTGTGTATTTATGAGCATAATATTTCATCACAGGATGCAGAAGTTCAGCTGTTAATATGGAAGCAAGACCTGTTGATGCCAAAATGATTACTCGCCGCTGCATTGTAGCTCGTTTACAAGAAATCTCCATTTCTAAATATCGAGATCTTGTGCAGGAGAATGCTGGAGCCCTGCTCATTCTCATCCCAGCAGATCTTGGCAGTATATCTACATCTGATGCCAAGGTATTCCCTCTAGTATATTCTTTATAATCTCTGCTACATTTATGTTGATTTCTTTTATGATAATAGGTAATACATGTAATAAAATGTTTATTAACATAATTCATGATTCCATGGGTAATTAGCTCCTTAGAGCTAATGTTGTATTGTTAAATGCATCCAACTGTAAATAAAGATTACTTGATTGATTTGATACGGGGTACTAAGCATTTTGTATAATTGCAGCATCTACAGACACTTGAGCGCGAGTTACTACTACTAGCAGAGGAGACATCAATGCCAGTGTACTTCGCTTTAGAAACAGAAGAACTGGCTCAGATATATAGCGATATCCATAGTGGTAATGCAGGGGATCAGGCAGCCACTGCTGTACAAGGTATTTATCTACTATGATATACATGTAGTGTAAGTCAGATATATAGTGATATCCATAGTGGTAATGCAGGGGATCAGGCAGCCACTGCTGTACAAGGTATTTATCTACTATGATATACATGTAGTGTAAGTCAGATATATAGTGATATCCATAGTGGTAATGCAGGGGATCAGGCAGCCACTGCTGTACAAGGTATTTATCTACTATGATATACATGTAGTGTAAGTCAGATATATAGTGATATCCATAGTGGTAATGCAGGGGATCAGGCAGCCACTGCTGTACAAGGTATTTATCTACTATGATATACATGTGGTAAGTCAGATATATAGTGATATCCATAGTGGTAATGCAGGGGATCAGGCAGCCACTGCTGTACAAGGTATCTATCTACTATGATATACATGTGGTAAGTCAGATATATAGTGATATCCATAGAGGTACCAGTAATACAGGGGATCAGGCAGCCACTGCTGTACAACTTACAAGGTATCTATCTACTATGATATACATGAAGTGTACAGTAAGTCAGATATACTCTTCAAAAGAAGAAACGCATATAACAATATTACAATGTATTATTATTATTCAATATGCACAAGCTATTGATTATGTGACCTTATTTGTTTGCTTTAATGACGGTATAGAGATAGGACAAGCAGTTTCGGGCTTAATTACGATTTTTTGATTATCATAAAATCTCTTTTTAGGTAAAAACATGAAATTTTTAGTTTTCGACTTTTTATGCTTTTATGCATTTTACATGTTAATGAGAAATTTGAATTTTGCCCAAGTCAAAGTTCATTGATACCCATAAAACAATTTGACTTTAACTTCTTCGGGTCACTTCCGCTTTAATGCAATGCATGCTTACAATGTCCGATGTCATGCGCTTGAACATTGCGACGTGATCGAATGACTCTCATTTTTGAGTAATACTCAGTATAGTTCAAAAGGATCAAAAGGTCAAATTTAGAAGATTTTTCTCTTTATGAAACAAATTTCTCTCGGTAAAACTGATGCGCAAATTCATGGAATGCGAGGAACTCTGGATGACGTCCTAGAATAAAAATTCATCATGCATAGTAATGCCGCCAAATGTTTTGAGATTGTCGCTGTTTAGTATGGTGTATCCGTTTGTCCATCGAATCAAAACATTTTTAAATGATATGGCAAACAAGCGCATACGGATCTCCGAAAAAAACACAGTTTGGCCTCTTAAAGGACATCGAGGGCATATTGTTTTTGAGTCATTTTAACTAACATTTTAAATTACTACAGAGGTTCTCGTTAGATGCTTAGGGTCTGAAAATTCCATTTTGTACATTTGATTTGATTTTGTCTATTAAAATGATAAATGTGATTATTTTATATGTACACTAAGGATGAAATGAACAAATACTATGCGTTACTTTTTTTGATGAGTATATATAGTGATATCCATAGAGGTACCGGTAATACAGGGGATCAGGCAGCCACTGCTGTACAAGGTATCTATCTACTATGATATACATGTAGTGTAAGTCAGATATATAGTGATATCCATAGTGGTAATGCAGGGGATCATACAGCTAGTGATGTGCATGTACAAGTTACTATGTACAACTATGATATACAGGTATGGTAATGTAAGTCAGATATATAGTGATATCCTTAGCGGTAATACAGGGGATCAGGCAGCCACTGCTTTACAAGGTATCTATCTGCTATGATATACATGTAGTATAAGTCAGATATATTTTGATATCCATAGTGGTGATGCTGGGTATAAGGCATCCTTAGTGGTAATGTTACCATACCGTAGTTAAGTTTGATGTAAATGATATCCATAGTAGTACATGTAGCACTCGGGAACAAGCAGCTAAAATTAGTACCATTAGCAGGCTTTCTACTGTTCCTACTATTTCCTACTTTTTCCTACTTTTCCTACTTTTTTATTTTGATCCTATTTTTTCCTACTTTTTCTTCAAAACCTCCTACTATTCCTTCTTTTTCACCTCAAAAGTTAAAAATTACTTGCTTCACTTGTCATCGACATCTGATTCAAAATTTTTAAAAATTTTCGGGCTCGCTTTGCTCGCCCATTCTGTATATTTTACATGAAAAATCTCTATCTGTGATTTCCTCAAAGATGAATATTATCAGTCTACAATCATTGCTTACCCTAGGTTTACACTATGTTCCCGGCGACCACGGCGACCAAAAACGTAGCACACCGTATGATTTTTGGCAGTTTTTATCTTGGTATTCAAGTTCTGTTAGGTCTCGTTACGTTTCTGCACGGTCTATCAAGGTATCCTTGACGAGCCACGGCTCCTGAATCCCAGAGACCTGACGGCGCACTACGTTTCAACCTACGGCTTGTTACGGACGTTTGTACGTTTCCTCACGACCTGTCACGTTCTGATAAGGTCTGTCACGGTTTGTTACGATGCAATCAAGTTGGCCACGACTACCAAGTTCTGTCAAGGCCCACTACGATTAACCGGGAACAGGAGACACAAAAAGCTGCATAAAAGGGTTTGGTATGTTATACTTCTTGTGTGACTGCGTGTGCCGTGCCAGGCCGTAGTAGAACTTGAAATAAACCGTAACAAGCCGGGACGTATCGTGACGAAACGGCTAACAATTCCTTAGCTTGTCGTGAGAAACCCTAGCTCACCTTGATAAAACGTGCATCTGCCCTAAAGCAGCCGCAGCTAAACGGGACATAAACGTGGCAGACCGTAACTCAACTTCGCTAGGATCGTAATTTGTTGAGTCATACTTTTGCTTCCCGTTCCGCTACGGACACTGTCCCAAGTTTTGTGACGGTCTGTAACGTTCTGTCACGTTGCGTTGCGTTCGACCCGTTTTGCTACGATTTTTAAAGTAGGCCATCTGCACCGTGGGCTGCCGTGATAAATGTTTTGACAGTTTAAACATTTGCCCCGTCAGCCCCGGCATCCACGGCTAGTTACGATTGTCGATCCCGTTCCCCTACGTTGTCTCACGGTCACCACGTTTCGTCCACGGTGGCTTGAAACGTGGCCGCCGTGGCCGTCGGGAACATAGTGTAAACGGGGGGTTACTGTGATTTGTGTGTCATACTTACTGAAAATTGACGCTTAAAGTGATGGAAAATTTCCTTCTTTTCTCCTATTTATTCCTACTTTTTCCTATTTTTCTCCTACTTTTTTTCATTGAATACTCCTACTTTTTTCCTACTTTTTCATCAAGGTAGAGTAGAAAGCCTGCATTAGCACAGTTGTCTAAGTCAAAACACATCTACATGTACTCAAGTAGATAAATAAACAATATCGAGTATTTCATAAATATTTTACATAATTTCAGCTCTAATGAGTGGAGCTACTGCAAATGGCTTCCAAATGGTGATAGCAGGATCTCAAGCAAAGGCCCTAGGAGAGTTTCAGATCACTAATGTACAGGTACATGTATTTAATAATTGTTCTAGCTTATTTATTCATTTCAAAGGTACATGACTTGAAAAAAAAAGAATGCTTTTTAAGTAACTTTGATTATACGCCTGATTCATAAAATGGATTTTTTGTTGTTTGATAATTTTTTTTATATATTAAGTTAGATAAAAATATGCTTTACATTTTGTAAATGTATATTCCAGGGTCACCTATCTGGCTATGGGATAGAGGAACAACTGCCAACAGTTGCCTTCGTAGCTCACTATGATGCTTTTGGAATAGCTACGGTACATTTAAGTTTTTTTTCAGTTTTTACCGGTAGTTACCTTATTGATTTTGAATGATTGTTTTTCTCCATCCCCAACTTGAATGAGCATAGAACTATTGCTTATGGTTTCATTTTGGCATTTACATACCTTACGATAAAACCTTTCTAATGGCATGCTTACCTTTGACTTGGACACAGATAAATTCAAAATTATGTACCTCAGGTTTTAGTCCTGATCTATTCAATCAAGTCTAGAAGAATTTATTGAAGATTTAATTTTCTTCAGAAGTTTTTATAACTTTTCCACATATCATGTCACACTAAAATGCTATCTTTTAATAATTCCTCTTTTATGCATTTGAATTATACTTAATTTGTACTATAAATTTGATTTGGAGTTATCCTTCTTTCTATAGTTCTTATTACAGAGGACTCCGTTTAAACTGATAGCCTATTTGTCAGACTCCAACTATCAGTATATACGGAGTATCAGATAAGACGGAGTGATAAACTTCAAGACATTTTCGTCTGAAAATAATGAAATTGACGCGTTTTGCGTAGTTATTTTCTTTAACTGCCGTGTATGAAACGATATATACATGGAGACAGGTGAAATATTATGTTTGAATGTGCTTGACATCTTCTTTTATGCTAGTAATTTGTTTCCTCAGTGTGTGATTGACATTTCTGTCCAGTTTTATTACTTCAATTTGTACCCATTGAATGACCACTTGAAATGACATGAAAATGTTACGGACGAACGCATACACAAGTACATATACATAGATAAGATACGTAAGTGAACATTAGGGATTTAAATCTCAGGCGCAGAACAAGGATAAAATGAATGTCATAGAGAAAATCAATATTTATCTGAATGAAATAGAACACTTTATAAAGAACCTTTCGGCGAGCGGAGCAATTGTCAAGGAACAGAAGGATTTTGCGCTTCTGCCAGGTCATGTAAGCTGTCATCAACGCGTTGCTGGTACCGTCACCGTCTCCTATAACTCCTTGGATCCGCCACTGATGTTCACTTTGAAGGTCAGGGTCTGTCTTGTAATGCTCTGATCGGAGAAACGTTAGCTACGTTTTCATTCCACTGAGTGCCTGCTCCGTCATCGGCGTCCTCATTTCGTAAATTCTCTTGAATTCTATTGTATCCCGGGACTTCCATCACTCTAGTCGGACATTGGTTGCAGAGAAGTCAGGCTTGTTCATTCAGGTCTGCCGCCTTCTCTGCCAGAATAGGACCTGATAGGGAGATTTTTGTTGATCGGGTCTCTGTAAACCACTGGGTCATGGCTCCCTCCATGTCAACTGCTTTGTCAGATCGATGTCTTTGGAGTTAGACTGATATTTTTTCGCGGATGGCATCGCTTTTCTTGAAGATTTTGGCGACTTGGGTTTGCAAATTTCTTGGCAATCTTGTCTTGAGAGCGGGGGGGGGGGGGGGGGGGGGGTTCATCTGATCCGAGAGCTTCACTGCTTTGTATCTATCGGCCATGATATGGCTGTTCTTTTTCCTTTCAATGTTATTACTTCTTCTTTTGATAAGGACTGAATGATATGGATGGGAAGAAAACGGTCCTTCTTATTGGCATAAAATCCTATCCCAAGCCTCCGTTTTTCATGTTCAGTAATTTTTCAATGTTTGATCGGCTCATCATTTGATTTGATTTTGAGACGTAGTGTTACCAACGGCCCGGTCATTAAAAAAATAAAATAAGACAAAACCAACTTAATTATTTATTTTAGCCAGGCCTTATCAAAACTTGCTGGTCAAATCCATCGTTTAATGTTACGACATGAAATACACCTATTTCGGACTATCTACTAGTATTTAAGTTAAAAGAAAAATCAATATCGTTAAATAAACATCGTCTGCTACCCTCTACATAAGGGTTGTCCACCTATTAAAAAATTTTTTGAAAAGGTGAAGCCAGACGGTAATTAGCTGGAAAATGGGGAATTTTTACCTGTGTTACGATTTGGTACCTTGCCGATTTTTTTCCTTACGGCAATTTTGTATCAGAATAAACGGAGTTCTGAAAATTTTCTATCAGTTTAAAAATAGTATTTTCAATAGAAATAGATAGAAATGGTTTTGTGTTTTGAAATCATATCAGATTAGCCGGAGTATCAGATTAACCGATTTCAGTTTAAATGGAGTCCTCTGTATTTTCATTGATATGTATTTTGAGGGAGAAGCCATAATGATTACATTCCAACAGGTAAAAATATATGTACCTTGAGCATATCTAGAAAAATATCTGAAAAATTCTATACCTATTCTATATGATACATACTTACCTTTATTTCTATCTTTGAAATGGATAATGAAGTTTTGTATGATTACAGGGTCTTGCAGAAGGAGCAGATTCCAATGGAAGTGGAGTGATAGCTTTGTTAGAATTAGCACGCTTGTTCTCCAAGCTCTATACCAACTCACGTACACATGCAAAGTATCCTTGTCTTATTCAGTGTGTAATAGGTTTTGACTGGTATTTATGTCAAATTATCAGTGTATCTATTTTTCCAAACAAAAAACAAAAAAACAAAAAAATTGCAGTTCCAAAGTGACTGGACATGGTAAGATTTATATCTATATTTAACCTACATGTATATTCATTTTGTTGCTAATTTGATATTAGATTTCTTATTTTTAAATGGCCTCATTCCCAATTGAAATTGAACCCAAATTTAAAAAAAAGCAAAAATAAAAATTGACAAATTTCCCACTTTGGAGGATTATCAGTTATTTTACAGTTATACTTATTGTGATTTATCGTACAGAAGTTCCAGTTCTAAAGAATTTAAGCTCATGGAATATATGCTATATTTGTTAACAAGATTTCTACCAAGATGTATTGTTAATCCTTAATGTGTATAGATATAATCTTGTGTTCCTGCTATCTGGAGGTGGGAAGTTTAACTATCAGGGCACCAAGAGATGGATAGAGGATAATCTAGATTCACAAGGTAAGCATTTATGACTGTAGGTGATGATTTTTGCCGATATTCATAAAGTACAGCTACCGGTTATAATATTTATTGTAGTAACTATCAGGGCACCATGGATTGAGGATAATCTAGATTCACAAGGTGATACATTTATACCCATCACTGACTTTTTTTTTCAGATTTTCATTCATGACCCACATGTTTCACATCACCTTGACCTAAGGTCATTTGACCAGGGTTAGGTTCACATACATGTAGTACTTTGTTTTAATGAAATTTTACATGTTAATTTGTGTAGGGCTAGTGAAGTAATATTATAGTATATACTGTACGTGTACTGTAAATGTTTATTATAGATACAAACCTGCTGTCAGATGTAGCTTACGTAGTGTGCCTCGATACTATTGGTCAGTCTGACAACCTGTATCTTCACGTCTCTAAACCTCCCAAAGAAGACTCCGCTGGAAATGTATTTCTTCAAGTAAGTCTATTCTTGCTTAAATCTTTAAATTACTGTAGAACTATGATATTGTTACTTTGGTGTTACTATGCTTGAAATATTTCTGGACATGCTTCTGAAAAGTACTGGTTCTGTCAGTCTCCTGATCCACAATTTTATAAGTAGTGGATTACAATAGGAACTGGGATATACATGTATAAAAAAACCAAGAAAAGAAAAACACCCAGAAATTGATATTTTTGCTGAACCAAATGCTTGACACAATTTCTTTGAAGTGGTTTATCCATGGCTCTAACATAAAATGAAGAAAAGGAAACACCAAAAAGGCTTAATAGAAAGGGAGGAGGTTTGCCAACTTTCTTAACGTCATGTTTTAAAGCATGGTCACAAGACCCAAAGATCAATCTTAATTGATACAGCCAATGTACCGTAATGAGCATTTGTTACTAATATTGTGACAACAATAGAATTAAAAATAACCTGCCAATAAAATGTTCTGTTATGTAGGGCATCATTGTTTCACAAACATAAAGCGTTAAGAAATGCAATTCAAATGATTTTTTTTTAGAATCTGAGAGAAATCATCGGTTCGTATTACCCCCAACTTAAGTTTGAGATGGTACACAAGAAGATCAATCTAGCAGATGATATCCTAGCCTGGGAACATGAGAGATTTAGTATCAAACGTCTTCCTGCCTTTACACTATCTCACTTAGAAAGTCACAAGTCACCAGATAGGGAGACTGTTCTAGACACAAGGTAGTACAGTACTAATATCATGTACATATTTATGTCAACTTTCACCGTGAATGAATGTACTTTTCATCATTATTACTGTTGAAAAAAAAGTGTGAAAGTTGTTAAATTTCTGATTTCAATGAGATTGATGAACTTAAAATTGTAAAAGTTGTTTAAGTTGATCACTGATTTCTATTAGATTTAAATATTGGAACTTATAAATTGTTAAAGATGTCAAAATGTAGAATACCTCAAAATATTAACATTTAAGTGGCAATATACATGTAGTTGTCTTACTTCTGATATGTCTTTCAGATCAAAAGTAGACGTTAAAAAGTTAAGGCGTAACATTCACATCGTAGCTGAGGCTGTAGCTAGGCACATCTACAATATAAGCAGCAGAGGTGATGTCCAACTCTTCTCTAAAACTCTGGTAAGTACAATGTATGTGTACAGCTAGAGAAAGACTAGTTTAGAACAAGGTTGTAAGGTTATTATAATCAAAATGTACCAAGTGAGAATAGATACATACATGTATATTTACCAAGTGAGACTTTTATCTTTTACCCTGAAAGTTTTGATTTTTAGCTCACCTCAACGAATTTGAGATGAGCTTAGCGTCCCCGTCCACATCTGGTTAAAGTTTTGGGGTAACTCGGTATCTGATGCTACAGTAACCAAACTTGCATAAATGATTGATCTTGAGATGCTGATGTCAACCCATGCATCAGATGCTGCATCTGACCTAAATTTTCCGGTTCAGTGACTCACGTCCGTGTCTTGTTAAAGTTTTTGGTGTAGCTCAGTATCTGACAAAGTACTGATGCTACATTGACCAAACTTGCACAAGTGATTCATCTTGAGATGCTGAGACGAACTCATGTATCAGATGCAGCATCTGACCTACTTTTTCCACTTGAGTGATTTTGCCTTTAAAAGCCAATATTGGGCAAAGTATAACTATAAGTGCTACATGTACCAAACTTGCATAGTGTATGTATCTTTGATCAAACTTTCATAAAATGACCTTGACCTACTTTTTCTGCTTGAGTGATTTTGCCTTTAAAAGCCAATATTGAGCAAATTATATTACTACATGTTCTGAACTTGCATGGTGGATGTATCTTTGATCAAACTTTCATAAAATGAACTTAACCTACTTTTTTCTGCTTGAGTGATTTTACTTTTTGAAGCCAATATACATGTATTTTGAAATATGTTTGAATTGCATTTTTCTGCTGCGAGGTGAGCTTCGTAATTCGTGATTACCTATTTTTAAGCATGTTTCTCCTGTTATTCTTTATCTAGAAAGTAATAGTGAAAGCTTGAAAATAACATAACTTATCACGTCATAGCCTGCGTTTTGCTATTTCATCAAAATTTGCCAGAGTTTGACCTTGACCTTAGACTTTGACCTAACTGCTTGAACAGTCTTATGAACCATAAAAGTACTCCAGTTATTACACATAAAGCAAAGTGTTGATGGTCATACATGATTAACAGAATTTCTATTTGGCTCAGGGCCCTGATTAAAGTTAGGACAGTTTAACATTAGATATACAATAGTCAATACTAGAGAGATGCTGAGAATTTAAAAGCAGATACTGAATGTATATTACCAATTATTTACTTTAAGGATGTACAAGAGGAGCTAGTGTCAGCTTGGCTACACCATCTAACAGAGAAATCAAGGGCTGCTCAACTGCTTCATAAAGATCACAAATTACTAAATAACCTAGAAGAAACGCTCAATAGATACCTTAAAGATGTTAAAAGATCAACCCTCAAAGCAGATAAAAGAGATCCAGAGTTTATCTTCTATGATGGTGCAGAGTACACAATGAGTGCTTATAAGTATGTCCTTGTTTATTCTTAATCATGAAAGATATAGATTTACATGTAGCAGCTTGAAAAAATGTTGAAAATTCATTGGTTTGATTTAAGAGTTATAAATATTTACAATTACATTGATTAAAAGGTTCATAGATTCATAAGTTTATAAATTTTCATCCATTTCTGTTTGTAGTGTAAAGCCAGCAATATTTGACCTCTTCCTAGCTCTGGGAATCATTGGATATCTAGCCCTAGTCTACCTAGCTGTCCAGGTAAGAAGAATCCTTCACTATTGGAGATGACTAGTCGGTTAATCCCTCCGTCTGTCTGTCACATAGGTGTCAGCTCCACCGATTGAACAAACATAACAAACAAACAGACCATAGGTGTCAACCTTTTTTACACAGAAGAGGGTCAATTATCCTCTTTGGGAAATGAAAAAGAGGGTCATTGCACATGGTGCCAATACATGGCATCTTTTTAATGTCACAATACCAAAAAATAATTAATGCAATAAAAGATATACATGAGGATCCTGGTAATTAGTTCAATGCTTTTATTCTCCCTCATCAGTACATTGTTTTACATTGAGCAGCTTTAAGAACATACATAGGAGGGTTATACTCATAGCATGAGGTTTTCTTATAGAATTTGCATGATAACAGAGCATTGGTACCGGTAGTGTATTTGTTCAACTCTGATCTAAATTCTTTGTGGATTTTTTTTTACAATAGAGAAAGCCCTCTCGGAATCAGCATTGCTATTTTGCAATACAAGTACACTTTTATTGTCCCCCGCTTTCGCAAAAGCGCGGGGACATTAAAACCGGTTCGTCCGTCCGTCCGTCTGTCCGTCAGTCCGTCCGTCACAAAAACTTTAACCTTGTGCATAACTTTTGAATGGTAAGTGATAGGGCGTTGATATTTCACATGTGTATTCCTTGTGACAATACCTTTCCATTGGTACCAAAATTTTTGACCTTGTGACCTTGACCTTGGAAATTCAACCTACTTATTAAAAAATTTAACCTTGCCCATTACTTTTGAATGGAAAGTGATAGGGCTTTCATATTACACATGTGTATTCCTTGTGATAAGACCTTTCCATGGATACCAAGATTTTTGACCTTTTGACCTTGACCTTGGACTTTGACCTACATATCAAAAACCTTACACTTGACCATAACTTTTGAATGGAAAGTGATAGGGCTTTCATATTACACATGTGTATTCCTTTTGACAAGACCTTTCCATGGATACCAAAATTTTTGACCTTGTGACCTTGACCTTGGACCTACTTTTGTGACCTTGACCTTGGACTTTGACCTACTTATTAAAAACTATAACCTTGACTGTAACTTTTGAATGGAAAGTGATAGGGCTTCATATTACACATGTGTATTCCTTGTGACAAGACCTTTCCATGGATACCAAAATTTTTGACCTTGTGACCTTAAACTTCGACTCTGACCTACTATTCAAAAACTTTAACCTTGACCATAACTTTTGAATGGAAAGTGATAGGGCTTTCATATTACACGTGTATTCCTTGTGACAAGACCTTTTCATGGATACCAAAATTTTTGACCTTGTGACCTTGACCTTGAACTTTGACCTACTTTTCAAAAAATTATAACCTCGTCCATAACTTTTTAGCTCACCTGAGCAAAGCTCAAGTGAGCTATTGTCATAGCGTGCCGTCCGTCGTCCGTCGTAAACTTTTCACATTTTCGACTTCTTCTCCAGAACAGCTGAAGGGAATTTGATGAAACTTGGTGGGTATGAAGTACTAATGGTCCCCTACAAGTGTTGTTGTTTTTCGTCCGGATCGGTCAACAGGTGGCGCCACCACAGCCAAAAGTAGGTCACGGGGGGTACCCTCCTTTGACAAACTTCTTCTTCAGAACCGAAGCATGTATCGACAAACCGAAAGCATCAGGATGATCTAGAGAGATGTCTTAAGAAGTGTTGTTATTTTTGGTTCCACTTCGAAGTCAAATTTTTGACGCGATTTTGACATCTTTTTGGACTTAGTCAGAGATGCACATTTTTGCACTATTTCTTTAAATAACTCAATAAGTGTATGATTTTACACACTCATTTACTGCATATTTATCATATTTAACTAACTTAATGCTTTGATATGTATTTTATTCTAAAATTTAAATTTTTTTGATTTTTTATTTATTTTTGTGCGAATAGCACATAGTGATTGCCTGATTTCTTCACTCATGGGAGCCCCGTCTACTGAGTATGTATAAACGATGTTACTCTGTTTACATGTACCTTGGGACTGCGTCTGCGTCATGATCGGTATAAAGTCTGATCACTGTCTGAATCAATGAATTATATCTATATGAATCGAGCTGTCGTGTTATGTACATTCATGACCTAATGAAAAATTGCATCTGTATATACTGAGATGAACACAGACTGTGTGTTGGAAACCCCTTTCCATTACCAGGTGATTATCTGTTTTAGTGAACAATATATAAATGAAACGGTGCTATCGATAAAGATATTAAGTTGAATCATTGAAACGTAAAACTAACTCCAAGTAGGCTTATTTTGCCCCGCTTCACAAAATAAAATCTGTATACGACGGAAAAATTTGGAACTTCCATCATGAAATATGCTATTGACGATTATGAAAAATAGAAGATCAAAACATTCCCGTTTCGGATGTATCATGTTTTATATACTAAAAAAGAAGTGAATTTTCCTTCAAATTCTTAGCACACACCTAACATTGAACATGAAAGGTTAAAGAGAGAGTGGGGATCAAATTAGAAATTAAATAAGATTCTTCTTCTTTCCTTGTATATGGAATCATCAATCGATAGTCATATTGGATTGTTGTATTTTTTTAGGGGGGGGGGGGGGGAGAGGTAGATTTAATGTGATGTTATTTAATTTTCATGTTCACTGTCAGACATCATCTTTCAATTTATTACGACAACATTATGCATTTGCATTTTAGTTCTGTCTTTATACGTGCATAAACTGGCCAACGAAGGTGTTCAGGAACAAATATAACTTTGAAAACACAATATTTTGTCATACATTATAAGTGATATTATTCAGGCTATTCGCACTCAGTACCTTTAGTGCTTTGATTTTCTTATGTGAAAAAGGAAGGGGGGGGGGGGGTGATTTTCATACATATTCAACTTCTTCTCCAGAACCACTGAACAGATTTTCATGAAACTTGGTAGGAATGAAGTACTCATGGTCCCCTACAAGTGTTGTTGTTTTTCGTCCGGATCCATCAAAAGGTGGCGCCACCAGAGGCAAAAGTAGGTTACGGGGGGTACCCTCCTTTGACAAACTTCTTCTTCAGAACCGAAGCAGGTATCGACAAACCGAAAGCATCAGGATGATCTAGAGAGATGTCTTAAGAAGTGTTGTTATTTTTGGTTCCACTCGGAAGTCAAATTTTTGACGTGTTTTTGACATCTTTTTTGACTTAGTCAGAAAAGCACATTTTTGCACTATTTCTTTAAATAACTCAATAAGTGTATGATTTTACACACTCATTTACTGCATATTTATCATATTTAACTTACTTAATGCTGTGATATGTATTTTATGCTTAAATTTTATTTTTTTGATTTTTTATGATTTTTTTTCTTATGTAAAAAGGAAGGGGGGGGGGGGGGGTGTTGATTTTCATGCATTTTCTGCTTCTTTTCTATAACCACTCTTCAGATTGTCATGACAATTTGTAGGTATGAGGTACTCATGCATGGTACCCTACAAGTGAAAGAATTTTGTCAAGATATCAACTTTTGCATTTTTAAGAAATATTTTTTAAGATTGTACATAGGTATAATGTATGTTTTCCATGCCCAATGGACCCATGGGGAGTGGCTTCAAACCCCGGCGGGACCCCAACAATTTTTAGCTCACCTGAGCATTGCTTTGATATGTATTTTATACTAAAATTTTAATTTTTTTGATTTTTTAGCTCACCTGAGCCAAAGGCTCTAGTGAGCTATTGTCATAGCGATCCGTCCGGCGTCCGTCGTGTGTCGTCTGTCTGTCGTAAACTTTTCACATTTTCGACTTCTTCTCAAGAACGGCTGAAGGGATTTTGATGAAACTTGGTAGGTATGAAGTACTCATGGTCCCCTACAAGTGTTGTTGTTTTTCGTCCGGATCTGTCAACAGGTGGCGCCACCACAGCCAAAAGTAGGTCACGGGGGGTACCCTCCTTTGACAAACTTCTTCTTCAGAACCGAAGCATGTATCGACAAACCGAAAGCATCAGGATGATCTAGAGAGATGTCTTAAGAAGTGTTGTTATTTTTGGTTCCACTTCAAAGTCAAATTTTTGACGCGTTTTTGACGTCTTTTCGGACTTAGTCAGAAATGCACATTTTTGCACTATTTCTTTAAATAACTCAATAAGTGTATGATTTTACACACTCATTTACTACATATTTATCATATTTAACTTACTTAATGCTTTGATATGTATTTTATGCTTAAATTTTATTTTTTTGATTTTTTATGAATTTTTTTCTTATGTAAAAAGGAAGGGGGGGGGGTGATTTTCATACATTTTCTGCTTCTTTTCTATAACCATTCTTCAGATTGTCATGACAATTTGTAGGTATGAGGTACTCATGCAAGCAGTGAAAGAATTATGTCAAGATATCCACTTTTGGATTTTTAAAGAATATTTTTTAAGATTGTACATAGGTATAATGTATGTTTTCCATGCCCAATGGACCCATGGGGAGTGGCTTCAAACCCCGGCGGGACCCCAACAATTTTTTTTTCCCTTTTTCAGTTTTTTTTCTCTTTTTATTTTTATATTTATCGCTAGAAATGAAACTGTGAACGAATTTTGTCAAAATATCAACTTTTAGATTTTTAATGATTTTTTAAATAATACAAGCTATAGCTAGTTTGGCTTTGTTTACTTATTTTCATACTTCAAATTAACTTGGCCACATACGCTATCAAATATACTCTGAATTTATTTTTAAGATGTTGACTTTTTGTGTCGCCTGCGAAGCACAGCGACACTTAGGGATCACTTTGTCCGTTGTTCGTCTGTCCGTCCCTCCGTCTGTCTGTCACACTTGGGTGTCACACCCCATTACTTTTGATTGGTAAGTGATAGGGCTTTGATATTTCAAATGTGTATTCCTTGTGACAAGACCTTTATACACATATCATAATTTTTGACCTTGTGACCTTGACCTAGATATTTGACCTACTTTTCTAAAAATCTAATATTGGCTATATCTCTTGATTGATAAGTGATAGGGCTTTGATATTTCACATGTGTATTCCTTGTGATTAGACCTTTCTACACATATAATGTTTGACCTTGTGACCTTGATCTAGATATTTGACCTACTTTTCTACAAATCTAATATTGGCTATATCTCTTGATTGGCAAGTGATAGGGCTTTGATATTTCACATGTGTAATCTTTGTGACAAGACCTTTCTACGCAAACCATATTTTTTTACCTCGTGACCTTGACCTAGATATTTGACCTACTTTTCAAAAAATCTAAGATTGGCTATATCTTTTGATTGGTAAGTGATAGGGCTTTGATATTTCACATGTGTATTTCTTGTGACAAGCCCTTTTCTCACATACTATATTTTTTAACCTTATGACCTTGACCTAGATATTTGACCTACTTTTTAAAAAAAACCAAGATTGGTTATATCTATTGATTGGCAAGTGATAGGGCTTTGATATTTCTCTTGTGTATTCCTTTTGACAATACCTTTCTACACATACCATAATTTTGACCTCATGACCTTGACCTAGATATTTGACCTACTTTTCAAAAAAATTAAGATTTGCTATATCTTTTGATTGGTAAGTGATAGAGCTTTGATATTTCATATGTGTATTCCTTCTGGTGACAAGGCCTTTCTACACATATCATAACTTTTGACCTCATGACCTTGACCTAGATATTTGACCTACTTTTCAAAAAATCTTAGATTGGCTATTTCTTTTGATTGCTGAGTGATAGGCTTTGATATTTCACATGTGCATTCCATGTGACAAGACCTTTCTTCACATACCATCAGTTTTTACCTCGTGCACTTGCCCTATATATTTGACCTACTTTTCAACAAATCTATGATTTGCTATATCTTTTGAGTGGTAAGTGATAGGGCTTTGATATTTCACATTTGTATTCCTTATGAAAAGACCTTTCTAAACATTCCATAATTTTTAACCTAGTGACCTTGCCCTTGATATTTGACCTAATTTCAATAAAAAAAATCCGCTACGCAGGCGACACAAGCATTCCTTAGATTGCTTTTTTTTCATACATGCATATTTCAGAACAATTTCCCTATTTAATGATAATTTTCTCTGTCTTATTTCTGTATCTATGGTAAACATAGTCGCCATATATCTTCTGTTACAGATTTGATTGGTTCAATACCTCCTAGCCCCTTTAGTAGGGGTAACTACAGGAAATAAAAAGGTGCACACTAAAAATTTTGACTGACTTGAAATGCCCGGAAGTCTGTAAAATTGGTCTTTTTTGATTGCGAATCTTTGGCACGCATAGAAATGTAAAGAAAAAGGGGGGGGGGGGGTCATGCATGTCCTTTTTTCGCAAATTTCACTTTTTTTACAGGAACTCTGCGTCCTCATCGAAAATGTTCGGAATTTTGCATATTTTCAAACCTATCTGTAGATTGCATAATAGACAAGATCAAGTTCGAAGTAAAATTTATCACGACTATTGATTCAATATGCTAAAAATACATTTCCAAGCGCAGCATTTCAGCATATTTACCGAAAATAATTTGTCCAAGTGGCTTCACTGGGTCATGAGGTTTGATACACCATACACTGCTGTTTGGAAAATAAATTGGCTCAATTTCTGCACAACTCACTTGAATTAATATTGTCAGCTAACAACTTGTCTGTGTTAATTGGATTAACACGATTTTGACTGTACGTTACATGTATTAAGATGAAATCAATACTATTCAAAAGCTCTCATTCATAGATTTCTGTATAATTTAATATGAATAAAGGCAAAACCGAAAAGTCTTTGTTTTTTATGCTTCCGGAATCAAAGATATGGGGGCATATAGTTTTTGGCCTGTCCGTCTTTCTGTTTGTCCGAAAAACTTTACATTGGGCATAACTTTTGAATGGAAGGTGATAGAGCTTTCATATTTCACATGTGTATTCCTTGTGACAATACCTTTCCATTGATACCAAAATTTTTGACCTCGTGACCTTGACCTTGACCTTTGACCTACTTTTCAAAAACTTCAACATTGGGCATAACTTTTGAATGGTTAGTGATAGGGCTTTCATATTGTACATGTGTATTCTTTGTGACAAGATCTTTCCATTGATACCAACATTACTCTGACCATGACCTCTCACATACTTAACAGAAAATGGTGTTTATACCAACAAAGATGCCACCGCAGGGCATTCGTGTTTCACAAACACAGGCTTTATTATTTTCTGGCATACTAGCTATTAATAATGAAAGGTTTGGTGTTCAATTTTAGATAAACTTAATTGATGAAATCATTTCATTGTTTTATTCTGTTTCTGTTGCACATTAATGTGGAATTTTACAAAATCTTGTTAGAAAGGTTGTGGGCTAAAATCCTGGTACTGGCACTATCAGTATTCAATGTCAGTATGTCAATTAGAACATGCATGGGTATCAGGTGAGCGTTGTGCCCCCTGGGGCTCTTGTTATGAATTTTTTTTTCTTATGTGAAAAGGAAAGGGGGGGGGGGGGTGATTTTCATACGTATTCAACTTCTTCTCCAGAACTGCTGAACAGATTTTTATCAGTATTTTTTTCAATCATGAATAGATATGTTTACTGTGCACATTGACCCAAGGCTTGTGGGTTCAAGTTCTGGTACTTCTTTTATCTATATCAGGAATTTTAAACCCTTCGTATAAGAGGCAGCAGAACTCATGTATGCAAGAGTTGTCTTTCTTTAATATAGATATATGTATTCTTGGATTATCGATTCATTTGAATGTTATATATTTTAAATTATTAAATGAGTATGCAAAAGGAAATTAAATAATTCAAAAAAGATGAATAAGTATTTTCAAATTCATCTTGTGAAGACTTAGATATATAACTTTGAAATTAAAATATTGAGAGCAGCTCAAAATATTAATGTAAAAACAGAACTTCACATTTACTTAACGTAGTGAACAGAGGGGGAGAAGGCTGTAATTTATTAGCAGGATTTTGCTTTAGCTTCTTTATAACTGTCTGTCTCGAGTTACTTAGATTACTCAAGAAGAAGGGGGGAGATGATTTTCATACATATTCAACTTCTTCCCCAGAACCGCTGAACAGATTTTCATGAAACTTGGTAGGAATGAAGTAATCATGGTCCCCTACAAGTATTGTTGTTTTTTGTCCGGATCTGTCAACAGGTGGCACCACAACGGGCAAAAATAGGTCATGGGAAGTACCCTCATTTGACAAACTTCTTCTTCAGAATGGAAGCACGTATCCACATACCGAAAGCATCAGGATTATCTAGAGAGATGTCTTAAGAAGTGTTGTTAATTTTTGTTCCACTCTGAAGTCTGGTTATTTTCCTCTTACAAACTTCTTTTTGTTTGATGTGCTTAGTTTACATAGTTTTCAGGTGAGCGTTGTGGCCCCTGGGCCTCTTGTTAATGGAAAGTGATAGGGCTTTGATATTTCACATGTGTACTTCTTGTGAAAAGATCTTTCCATGGAGACCAAAATTTTTCACCTTGTGACCTTGACATTGAAGTTTGACATACTTTTCAAAAACTTTAACCTTGACCATTACTTTTGAACGGAAAGTGATGGGGCTTTCACATTTCACATATGTATTCCTTGTGACAAGACCTTTTGTTGGTAACAACATTCTGACCTTGTGTCCTCGTGCTTGGATGTTGACCCACATTTTAAAACTTCAACCTCGACCATAAGTTTTGGATGGTACTTTAAATGATAGGACTAATATTTCACATGTGCATACGTACTACTTTTCATAAGCCTTGTCCCTTGGTAACAAAACAAAAGTTTGGACCCTTTGACCTTTACTTGGAGTTTAATCTTTCATATTTAGAATGTTGATAATATATGAAATATATTATGAAAACTTAAGAAGGGGGGGGGGGGTCTGTAAACATTCTTTAAAGACAAACACCCAAAAGCGGGGGACCACAATTCCTTGAATTTGATTTTTTTTTTACACTTTTTTGCAATTTTTGAAAGCACATCAAATTTTGGTTTTGAAGTTAAAGAGATCTGTAACTGTCTGCATTCTATACCAGAAGGCATCAGCTTCATCACTTCAAGATACTTTCTTTTGGTCTGTTGATTTCATGTCGTCTGCACAGCTATATATTACTAGTTAACAGAATTAAGTTCCAACCCAAGCCCACCTAGGTTTTTAAAACACTAAATTTTGGCTAATTACCATACACACACATAGTGATTCATAGTAAATTGCGATCAGCTGGTGAGACCAATATTCGGATGATTTCCGGGTATGTGGTGAAAAATAGGGAGAAAGAAGTGACCCGATGGGGTGATAAAAATTATCGGTAAAGGGATAAAAAATTGGGTTTAACCCTGTCAAAATTAGGTGAGTTTACACCTATGTTATACATATAATGCCTTAATTTGGTAAGATAAACAAGGATTTTATGGTTGGTTAGAGGCTGAGGACATATTCCCTGGATACCTTAAATAATTTTGAATGACATTTGAATGGAGATGATTAATAATTAAAAGAGTTAAAATTTGTTTTATATTGACATGTTTCCATCATTGTACATGCATTTGTATATAGACATGTATATAGACTCAGTTTACTTTTATGCATTATTTATTTTCTTTTACAGAATTTCCATTTTGTCTATGATGCGTTACAAAAACTGTCCAGTCCGAAGAAAGTAAAAGCTCAGTGAAGAGTTGTGCTTTGGAATCATCTCATACAAAAGTAAGTTGATGTAGAATTCATGATGTTCATGTCTCGTACAAAATTAAATTACATGTAATGCAGGCACAAACCAAACGTACATACATCCATTAGATCCAAAAATTCTTTTATACATTTTTTATTTCAAATTTTAGAAGTTATAAAAAAGAAAATTTCTTCAAATAAAATGAATACTGCCTGTAAATTATATGAGTGAAAAGTTGTATCATACACTCATTCAAGTACATATACATGTTTATCACATGATACACCCGTTATGCAGTTTCATAAAGCCATTTCATAAATATACGATATGATAACACGTTACATATCGCTCTGCTTGAATGCGATTGGTCAAGTTTGGAACCTAATCACATGAACCTTGACAAATGTGACCTTTCAAATATCGGTCAACTGTTAAATTCAGACCCGGAGTCAGTATCAATGATTAAAATTGTTGTTGAATTAATTCTTGCATTAAAATACTATTCAAAATTGAAATACTTTTCTCTTACGCACAGAATATCTATACGATTGGGAAACTACTTCTCATGGCGTAGCAGACGACCTCTAGATCACAGCGTGATTCGCCTCTGTAGTTTTCGGAAACGTTGATTTCACGTTAGAAATACACATTATAGGCAATATCATGTGATAAAAAGGATCTCAAATGAATTTTCATTTCATACGATGTATTATGAAACTCATTGTGCGTTTTATATCCCCTCGCCAAGGCTCGGGGATATAAAACTCACAACTCGTTTCATAATACATCGTATGAAATGAAAATTCATTTGAGATCCTATATATATATTATTTTTCTACTTAATAGTGGTGCATCCTGTAAGCAGCTTGCATAATACAACAAGAAGACATGCAGCTAAAAACCAGTGAACAAAAGATTATTTATAGTAAATCATGTCTGTGATTTTGTACTATTGTCAGTTTAATAATAAATTTTTATAGATTTATTTGATTATGTAAATAAGAAGTCCACTGCCGATAAATCCAAAGAAATTTGTTTATGTGTATATATGTATCAGCTAATATATTATGTTCTTTGAGACAGGGCAACTCCAATTTCATTTTCCAGATGATCTCAGATCTTAACACTTTGACATAATTATGCAACTGTATGAACTTTGCATTTCAGTAATAACTTTAGAGATATGTCTGATTTTTAATGATTTATTACATTTTTGTACTTATTCAGAGGATAAATAGATATGAATCAGTATAGAGTATATTGTTTTTCACTATATAAGGTTAAAATCTGTGAATAATGTTGGCAGACCGAGAGCTCTTATTTGATGTCCATGTTGTCATAAACTGTTGTCCTAATATGTCCAGCTACTAGTTAGTTTGTTGCAGTTGCTGTCTTAAGTCCATTCAGGTATTGTTGAAACATTCTGTTCAGTTGATCTGTAGAGGAAAAGAAAATATCCTTAATTGTGCTGGTTGTAATGTATACAATATATGTGTGAATGACAACAAGGATAAAACTTAATGCCTTTTTACTAAATTACATAAGGTGTAAGTCACAGATATTGTTATACAGTTCAACCTTCTAATGTTACGGTATTTTGCATTCAATTTGAAACAAAAATATGGAAAAAACAGGTCTAATATTAAAGAATGCAATATCATTGTACATACGGGATTGAGAATGAACCTCTGCCAGTAGCAGGAATCTTGCATACTTAAGTTATGAAAGTCAGTTATAGGGAAAAGACAATAAAGTTTTATGTACTCACTATATCTGTGCCAGTCCTGTTCTGTGATAAGATCTCTAACAGTCAGATTGAGTAGGTATGCTCTATAACGTCTAAGAAATCTACGGATGTCATCTACGGACTCGGCTTGACTAGCCTGTACATGTACAATGAGGACTACCATAAGTATAACAACTCCATACAGTATCAGGTTCTGTAATAAAGAGGTAACAAAACATGAATATATAGGTTCTGAGGAATCTACGGATGTCATCTACGGACTCGGCTTGACCAGTCTGTACATGTGCAAACAGGACTACCATAAGTATAACAACTCCGTACAGCATCAGGTTCTGTAATAGAGGGGTAACGAGACATGACTATAAGGTTCTGAGGAATCTACAAATTTCCTCTATGGACTCCGCGTGACCAGAGTTGGTACACTCTGTAGCCTGTACATGTGCAATCAGGACTACCATAAGTATAACAACTCCGTACAGCATCAGGTTCTGTAATAGAGAGGTAACGAGACATGAACATAAGGTTCTGAGGAATCTACAAATTTCCTCTATTGACTCCGCGTGACCAGAGTAGGTACGCTCTGTAGCCTGTACATGTACAATCAGGACTACCATAAGTATAACAACTCCGTACAGTATCAGGTTCTGTAATAGAGAGGTAACAAAACATGACTATTAGGTTCTGAGGAATCTACAAATTTCCTCTATGGACTCCGCGTGACCAGAGTAGGTACGCTCTGTAGCCTGTACATGTACAATCAGGACTACCATAAGTATAACAACTCCGTACAGCATCAGGTTCTGTAATAGAGAGGTACAAAACATGACTATAAGGTTCTGAGAAATCTACGGATGTCATCTACAGACTCGGCTTGACTAGCCTGTACATGTACAATCAGGACTACCATAAGTATAACAACTCCGTACAGCATCAGGTTCTGTAATAGAGAGGAAACGAGACATGAACATAAGGTTCTGAGGAATCTACAAATTTCCTCTATGGACTCCGCATGACCAGAGTTGGTACACTCTGTAGCCTGTACATGTACAATCAGGACTACCATAAGTATAACAACTCGTACAGCATCAGGTTCTGTAATAGAGAGGTAACAAGACATGTCTATAAGGTTCTGAGGAATCTATGGTTATCATCTGTGGACTCTGTGTGACCAGAGTTGGTACGCTCTGTAGTCTGTACATGTACAATCAGGACTACCATAAGAATTACAAGTCGTACAGCATCAGGTTCTGTAATAGAGAGGTAACATGAAATGACTATATAGGTTCTGAGGAATCTATGGATATCATCTATGGACTCTGCGTGACCAGAGTAGGAACACTTTATAGTGTGTACATGTAAAATCAGGACTACCATCAGTATAACAACTCTGCACAGTATCATGTTCTTTAATAGAGAGGTAACAAAACGTGACTATATAGGTTCTGAGGAATCCATGGATATCATCTATGGACTCCGCGTGACCAGAGTGGGTACACTCTGTAGTCTGAACATGTACAATCAGGACTACCATAAGTATAACTACTCTGTACAGTATTAGGATAATAGGGACATGTACAATCTGTACTACCAGATGTATAATGGCAACGTGCGATATCGGGTTCCTGACAATAGATTGAGAATGTACACTCTTATGACGGAATTTCTGAATGACGGAATTTCAACGATTTTATGAAAACCAGGAATAGATTTGAAATTATAGAATTCACGTCAGTTGATCATTTTATGATATGCAACGTAATTACATGTATGATGCGTTTGTGACATGCTCACAAAGTCATTTTGGCACATACAGAGGACTCCACTTAATCTGATAATCCGATACTCCTCTTTATCTGATATGATTTCAAAGTCGTTTTGGCACATACAGAGGACTCCACTTAATCTGATAATCTGATACTCCTCTTAATCTGATATGATTTCAAAGTCGTTTTGGCACATACAGAGGACTCCACTTAATCTGATACTCCTCTTAATCTGATATGATTTCAAAGTCGTTTTGGCACATACAGAGGACTCCACTTAATCTGATACTCCTCTTAATCTGATATGATTTCAAAGTCGTTTTGGCACATACAGAGGACTCCACTTAATCTGATAATCTGATACTCCTCTTAATCTGATATGATTTCAAAAGACAAAACCATTTCCTATATATCCATGTAAATTTACTCCTCTTAATCTGATAGAAATTATAACAAATCTTAAGAACTCCCCTTAATCTGATATTTTTTCCTGAGATATTTAGATCATTCTCAATGGATTATCATATCAAAATCCTTGAAATTGGTATTTCACCTTTTAAAACTATTCATAATGGCTTGAAAGTATTTATACCATTAAATTAAGTCTAAGATACATTCTAGTACAGTTAAAAGGCACTTTTTATTGTATTTCCATAAACTTTCAAACTCCTGATAATCTGATACTCCTGTTAATCTGATAATGATCCTTCGACAAAATGACTATCAGATTAACAGGAGTCCTCTGTATATGGAACCTGCAGTAGGTCTAGATAAATGGAGTTTTCTGAAGACTGTTTTAATGTCGTAACTGGGTAAATAGGTAAAAGGATTAACTTGTGCCAAATTTAGCCTAAAAGCGACCTTTCACATATATTATACAAATATGGACTGGGTATGAGTTCAATATGCAAAAATATTGCACGACTATGACATACTATATTGTCGAGGCGCGATGTTACTGCATTTGCTTTGACGGAGAAAGTTAGCTGTGGTTGCAAAATTTCAATTCGATCAAATCTGAATCATTATGCTTTTTCTGTGAAGATAAACATGATAAAGGAACTTATGTTAAACGTCTTTTAATTCAATAGCATCATTTAAAACCTGATAAATTTACAGCATGGACCAGATATGCACGTTTCGGGTACTAAACCGTCGTCAGTGATCCTCAGTCTAAACTATGTAATATGGCCAAAAAGTATGTAAATTATAAAAATATGTACGTTTACGTTTTTTTTTTCATATTTTATTCAGACTGGAAAATTAATATTTAATATGAGATAAACTAAAGAAAGAAAAGCAGTCCTTTACAAACTAACATATAAAATTCGGGTATCTTTCCACCTTCTCGTATATGTAAGATTATGTAATAAGTAAATAAAAAGGAAACAAATTTACTGTAGATTAATATGTAAATAGTTTGATATGATACATAGGAAGCTTGGAACCACTGTCGCGAATGCAGAGGAGAATGAGCTACAAATTTAATTAAAGAAAAGTTTTCGAGTGAAGTTGGAGATTCGTGGCGCATTTCTCTCGCATTTGTGCGCATTTTTGTCATGTTTGTGCCGTATTTGTCTGCATTAGATCGACGCGAATGATTTTATCTATTTAAAATTTCCATGTCTGGTTTATCATTCGGCTCACTTCTTGGCGCATTCGTGATGCATTCTTCTTCATTCGTGGCGCGTTCTTCTTGCATTCGTATGTATTCATCTCAAAATTTAGTGAGGAATGAGACTCGAATGTGACACGATTGCGCAACGAATGAGCCACGACTTTGGGGACATCACGACGACTGAGATAGGAAAAAGCACAAACCCAATCTGCCACGACAGCGTTACGAATTTTACACGATAATGCAACGAATGTGACAACAGAAATTTTAGGAGTCCAGCTTAAATTTCAGGAGCCCAATTTGTTCATGTGTTGTCCCCGCCAATTCCATTGTGTGCAAAACCTTTTTTCAGGATTATCAAAATTGTACTGGAGCCTATGCAGAGAATCTTATTTAAATGATCTAAAATACAGACAAATATCAGTCAGAGTTTTCTTTCAATTGGGAAATGATAAGATTTCTTTTATTTTAAAAATACTTAGAGAGCTATGACCATGTACCGACGGGTAACGTATCATTTTAGCACTAAGCAATTGGATGACTTTGGATACAAACAATGTATTAAAAGGAGAAATGAAATGCAAAATTATGTTTGACTTGAATTACTTTATGAAAATAGTTTTCGGATATTCGGTCCAATATTCATAATGGGAACCATTGATTATGGCTGTTTCAACGGAGATATTCGATGCTCCTGGCGAAGAGCAAATACCTGTGATTTTTGACTTTTGGAGAAAAATATGGCGATAATGATGGTTACATGGGCAAATTAACGTTGTGATATGGAACAACAATAGTTAATGAAGCGTATGCATGTGTATTCCACTGACTCAAAGTGGCGTTACGTTGATATAACGGTAAATGACTAAGCGAACTCGGCGTCGGGGACAGATAAAACAGTCAGTATTTTTCTTTACGGTAACTAAAATTTAGCTGTCTAAAGCTAAGGATTTTTTCGACATTCGAAAAAGCGGACAAAATTCGGTTACAATACACGGGTGACGTCCTCATTTTTGCATATTGCCGACATGGAGTCATAGGCAATTGACTTCTCCATTTATGTTCCTGAATGCTACCAATATGCCAAAGCATTTATCTAATGATAATTCATTCAAAGGAGCTGTAAGAATAAGGGCTTGATTTAGCCCTGAAATCATTCGATTATTTCTTATGCGCTGTCCTTCCTTTGAAGAAAAAGGTTGTTCAGGATAAAAATTAGTGCTGTATATTGAAATAATTTTTTCAATACAATACAATACAATACATTTTGCTTCAATAAATTTTTTCAATACAATACGCATCTTTACATTTTCTGAAATAAATAATAGTAATGAATCAATAAATGGAGTATTTATGTTTTAATCAATGAAAACTTTATAAAACAGATCGAAAATAAACAACAAATGGATGTTTTCCATTATTTCAAAAACGAAAAAGGAATTAAAAGACGATGGCAGGTATGGAAAGTGTTTCTTTGTCTACCAATTAAAGAATTTGGTTGGTGACTGGTCACGTGCAAGTTACGTGAATCGCGAATTATACACCCATGAACACCAAAACTAAGACAGTCATTTCTAATATTTATTTACATTTCTCTTAATATTAGACATCCTATTTTTGCACAAACATCGCAAACACAGCGGATTACACCGTCAAAAGTATTCTCTCCCTAAGTTCAAAAATATCTTACTTTAAAAAAAAAAATTCGAAACCAATATGTCAGTGTTATCGTCAAAATACGCCATCCGGAAACTGTAACCGTTTTATTTTATTTTTTTTTTTTACTAAACAGCCATATTGTAAGCTTTCAGGCGCGAAATACACACTCGGAGTGGAACAATGTTGTAAAAAACTTTTCCGTTTTCCATTGATTTCTATGGAAAAAACGCACATTTTAACCCAAATATCGGTATTGTTATTGATAATTTATTCAACAGGACATAAGATTCAGATATGCATTAAGTTAGTAGATATTTTTACTGAAAAAAATTCTTCAAATTTCCCATTTTGAAATTTCGACTTTTTCAGGGCAGATTTTTTACGTCTAATTCTTACAGCTCCTTTAAACAGCATTAAACAATATTTTCTTTAACCAAATAATGTTTTTCCGTTAAAGAAATATAGAGCGAGGGACCATATTTCGCCGTTTCATAGTTAACTAACTGCTTCTTACTTGTTATCGGAAATGAGATTTTCAAAGAAAAGTACGAAAATTACGGCGAAATATGGTCACTTGCTCTAAACTCTGCAGAAAAGTGACAATTCATGCGTAATGTGCGGGCTCGAAAATGTCAAAAAGCGTGCGATCGCAAATTGAGCGGAACGATACCGATATTTAACAAGCCAAGTATGCAATTATGCCATGACTATACTAAAGTATAATTTCAGGACAAAATAAATTTTTCATCTTTCATTTCTCATTTTTATCGAAATATTTCTTTTTTCCGTTAGTATACATTTTTACTAATTTCCTTACTGTTGGTGTTCATGGGTGTTTAGTTCTCCCTACGTTTAAAGCATGAAATGACGTCACAATAATAGGCAACCAAAGTTATAGCGAGCGGAGCTCGCTGCAAAGGCCCGAAGGGCATTTGCAAGCGAAGCTCGCCCTTATGGTAACGCGTATACACATCCCTTATTGAGAAAATATGCTGAATCAAAGAATGAGAATGTACTACTATGCAGTTGCTGCGGAGATGCTGGATATTGTCATTTAATTTTTTTTTTCGACACCAAGTAGACGTATATGTTATACTCAATTTTTGTAAATAAGTTAAATTTCTTGAAAACATTTTTCGTAAATCAGGCAACGATAAAGCATCAACAAGACGGCGTAACCACGGAAATCCGACCTTTCCGGTTTTAAACGAGACGTTTCGCTCTGATAGCTTTTCTCGTCTCGGGTGGTTTCGAACTGTCGGATTGCTTTTTGTTTTTGTTTTTTTCTGTTGTTCGATAAACAAAAAGTTATTTATTTTCAGCTAGCCTAAACATTATTCTTACAAAATTAAAATGAATTATAAAGAACCATATTTTAAGCCCCCTCCCCCCCTACTAAAAGGGCCATATTGTAAGCTTTCAGGTGCGAAATGCACACTCGGGGTGGAACAATGTTGTAGAAACTTTTCCGTTTTCCATTAATTACTATGGAAAAAACGCACATTTTAACAAATATCGGTATTGTTATAATTGATAATTTATTCAACAGGACATAGGTGTGTTTCGAATATTAAATTCTCATCAGTGATGCTTCCAGCGGAGCCACCAAAAATAATTTCAGAAATTTAAAAAATAACTTCTTTAATGTTTTGAAGTTAGATTTGTACATTTACATTACAGAGAGTGCGCGGCTCCAAATTTCCTGTGGGGTCGATTCAGTAGCATTTTTTTTTTATTTTTCAGGTCGATTCAGTAGCAAAGAAACGATTTTAGGATATTAGACATTTATTTTTCTTTAAACGAACCTCTCACGAACATTTTCTACTATATTCCATTACCTTACTTTATAACCGAATGTCTAACTTTTCCAAATCAATGAGATTCTATATTATAAAACAAAGGAGGGGATCTCCAACAACACCAGGTTGTAGCACCCACAGCAAAACCCCAAAACACCCAATGCAAAAACACAAAGCAGACAAGCACAAAAAGAGACGCGTAAGGGACAAGGAACGTCAACGCACAACACAGAAACATCAAACACAAAGGACTACACATAAACCAACGAGACCAATGGGCAACCGGTGTCGACTTAGGACGGTCATCTGCCACGGAAATAGCAGAAGGTATGGTTATCCTGGATTACGTGCGCACAACCCTCCCACTTTTCCGATTACCCAGAGGTCTCGAAGAACGTACAATTGTGGTGTAAAACAACGTCCTCACTGTCAGACGACCACACACAAACAAGACCGCAAAACGCAGGGACCCAAGCAACACAGATGAATATGTAAATGGATATAAAAAGAGGGCGTACGTAATACAATCCGTGCTCTGCCGCCGCGAGCTCATGTATGTTATCACCCGAGGAGTCCGACTGACATTCAGAGAGGACAGGTGGTCGGGGCCCTGTCTTCTCTAAAGAGGTTTGGAAAGGGCCCGTCATGGAGTCCCGTCGTCGCAGTCAGTCAGAGTGCAAGTTTTAAGAATGCGCTTGTACAAGACTGTAGATTGGTCAAGTACCAAGCCTAGTGTACGTCTGGTGACATTTAGATCATACCCACGGTATAAAAGGCGTTTGATGATTCTGACGCATTTTCGATAGTGATGTTGTCTATCTTTGATCCTTCTTATCTTGTTAATAAGGTCACCATAAAATGCAGGTTGTGAAATGACCAAAGTAATATACTCTGTTGCCTGTATTGGTCCGAATTTCAGAAGAAGTTGACAATAATTTTTGTAAAATTTCCAGAAAGTCTTTACTAGTTTGTGAAAGCGAAAACCTTGTCCTAAAAGTTTCTTGGTAATTTGTAAATTTCTACTATGAAAATCCAAAACATCAGTACATGCTCTAGTATACCGGATGAGCTGTGGAATATAGATACCATAGGACGGTAATCTGGGAACATCACCGTCAAGCCAGGGGAAATTTACTATGTTAAATCCAAATCATCTCTTTTGTCATACACACTTGTATGGATCTCTCCATTAACAATTTTGATATTTAGGTCCAAAAATGGTGTTTCTGTGTTTGAAACGTTTGCCATGTTTAAAATCAATTCTTGTGGATAAATAACATTTTTATATTTCTCAAAAACAGGATTGTCGATAGTAAGAATATCATCCAGGTACCTAGAAGTACCAATGAAACATTTCACATCATCATTTTTTCTTTGTTTTTGAAGATTTAGGATAAATTCCTTTTCATACATGTATAAAAATAAATCTGCAACAAGAGGCGCACAATTAGTACCCATTGGAATCCCTACAATCTGCTTGTAGAGTTTCTCACCAAATCTTACATAAATATTGTCCAAAAGGAAGGACAAGGCAATACACAGGTCACCACATGTCCATGATTTGTAATCTGTGGCGGAAAAGAAACCCTTCGATTCAGAAGTACAAATATAAGTTTTCCCCTCTCGATCAAAACACCATTTAATGAGTTTGGACAGTCGATCATTTATTTTGTCGTGAGGAAGCGTGGTGTACATATTAGAAAAGTCGTATGAAGATATCGAATTTGCTTCAAAATTTCTTGATTTCATTTTGTCAATCACATCCCCTGAGTTTTTAATAGACCAAAAGAAGTTTACGCCATTCCTGTTCATGGCAGTTTTACAGTATTTTGCCACGTGTTCCTTTATAGCCGTGAGTGCTGACGTCAGATTTCTAGACAAAATTGTTGTTGAGCAGTTGCTAGAATTAGCAATGTATCGAAACTTGTAAGGAGACTTGTGAAGTTTTGGTATACAGTATATTGTAGGGAGATCCAATTTAGAAATAGGGATGTTATAAACTCTAATGGCAATTCACATCAATTTCCCGCGAAAGATACATGATAGATCGGACATGATGAGATGGACAAATGGACATGTAAAATGGTTATTCTAACTCATTCTGTTTCTTTCACGCATTCTGATTGGTTCACAGGATTTCTACAAGCATGTATAACGACAATATACATGGCGCAAACCGCTTCACTTGACTTACTTCAAAATGAATTCCTACGTAAATTTGCACGTTACAAGTTTTAGCGCACTTTTTGCGTATGACGTCATGCTTCCCTTTGTTCTTCTCTCCTGTGACGTAAAATTACAAGGTATGAGCTTGTAGATGGCGTTCTCCACATGTAAACAACAGAGCAAGTAAGTTTATTGTTGATAACACTTTGATTTTTCGCCATTGTAATAAATACGAAGCAGTTGTATTTCATATTTTGCAGCGTAATAATTTCTGTTGGTTGTTGTGAGTCCTCCGTAGCAACGTCACCTCTAAAGCGATGTGTGAGACCCTTTGAGGGGTATAAAAAGTTGAAATATGTCACATGAATTAGAATAGGGATAAACGCACGACAAGCCCCGACGGTATAACTGCGTTTCCAACAGTATATCCAACATATACCTGTCGGAACCACAAAACACAGTACGTTTATCCCCTACTGTCCGCGCAGCTCACTTCAGAAATCGGAAAATTGAAGTTTCCGCTACTTTGTCGGCATATTTTCCGATTAAATCTTATATAGGGGAGTAGATCTCGAACTCTCATAACTAACGATGTATGATATATGTCTGTACGGCCAATACTACGCTCATAGTGAAAGAAAATAGTTTTAGACGGGGAAATTTCTATGTTGATTTTAGTGTGACGTCGTCGACGTCCCCCATAGACTCAGTGTTAAACATTTGCGACGTCGCGCTAAAATTAACATAGAAAACTCCCCATTTAAAACTATTATCTTTCACCGTGAGTGTAGTATTAATCATAGGTACATATATCATACACCGTTAGTTATGAGAGTTCAAGATCTATCCCTCACCTTTATTTTAATTGGAAAATTTGCCGACAAATTAGAGAAAACTTCAATTTTCCGATTTCTGAAGTGAGCTGCGCGGACAGTAATTGATTCCATCAAATTACGGTAAAATTTTACCAGTACTTGGAATTTTCTTTTTTATGATGCGGAACTGTTGTTCTAAAGCAGAATTTTCGTATGCTTTAGATTTTTTTTATCGATTGGACTGATTCCCAGCAAATTTTGCGAGGTCCTTTTGTTTATTTATTTATTTTTTTTATTTTAGCTAAAGTGAAAAAAAATCAATATCTTTCCTTTTCTGACATCGATGAAATTATGGTACTTTTCACTTTTGAAATAAACAATGTTTAAACATCACTAACCTTCATAACTACAGTAATGTATTTGCTGCTCTCTTGCTGCTATTGATCTAACTCTATAAGGGCCTCGTCAATTTATATTTTTCCACAGACATTTTTTTACGATAAAACATACGTGAATGCGTCATTATTCATTTAATCGTCACGAACTTTAATGGTAAAAAATTAATTTGCGAAAGTGAATAAAAAGTTTATAAAGAATTAGACAAGGAGATGGAGTTGTGACATCCCCCTAACTAAGGCGGTGATTTTTAGGATACTTCGTTTCAGGAAGTCTCCTAATTACCGTCAATCATGACTGATGGTATACTGTAATCATTCGCAACCTACTTGCACGGATAGAATATATCTAGGCAATATAATTGATTGACAATTGCATAAAATGCAAATATTCGTCTAATAATATAGTATGTTATTCAGAATCTGTTGTATAGGATTCTCTCATCAGGTCGGCTGAAGGATCTAGATGACCTGACAAATGAAAGTCATATCGCGTCATTGTATTTTCTTCCGAAATATGCATCGAAAAGTCTTGATACTGATATGTCCTATAACAATCGCAGGTTTTCGGAAATTTCCGTCACTTAAATCGGAAAAGCCCGGAAATGTGCTATTGGTAAATGCATTTTATTCCGATTGTTTTCTGACTAGAATTTTACATTTAAAATCAAAGCTAACTGACGGCAAGCTTTCTGTAAAAGCTAATACTTGTGTTATCGTAACAGTTGAGAGATTGCCACGTTGCAGCGTCTTTTGTAACGTATCCATAGACCTCAAAATATAGTGCTTTTTCTTATTTAGGAATTTGCAGTCTGATACATGCAAAATGCAAGAACAAGATTATCCTCCTTCTTGAAAAAAGTTTCAATTTCATATAAAGTAAACGCATCACAAAAAATCAAATATTTATTTTTTGCTTTCACTGCTCGTCGGTGGCGTAATTATATATTACTTCTAAAACTTATACAATGTCAGGGGGCCTAAATACTAAATGCGATAATGTTAGGGTGGGATAAACATCCGCTTCGGTGAGAGGGTACGTACGATTTTCTTTTTCATATATGAACTTCGCGTAATATTTCCAGCTAAACATAGTTATCATTCGCTAAGCTATTACCATAAGTACTTCCACAACATTTAATATAGAAGATAGGTAATACCAGTTTTGCTTTGACGGTGTATTTGTTGATTTTTGGTGAATTTAAATGATTTCAAAGACGTTGGATGTCTTATTATAACAAAAAATGAGAAACTTTGTCAATGAATTAGTCTCTTTAGTATTGAAATACACATCTGATCACGAAAAATTGTAATAAATACAAAATGTTAAGATAGGAACTTAATAAAGCCGAATTGTTAATTACATAAACAAAAAAATTATTCAACATTCATCTGCTGACTATAAATTTTGAATAGAAGTATCGTTCAGGAACCTCAGTCCTTTGATTGTGTAGCTCAGCTCAAATCAGCAGAATTCAGTCAAAGGAGTAAAAAAAGATCCTGACGATAATCTTAACAGCACTCACAATAGAGCACCAAATTGAGCATCGACGGACCCCTAGCAAGCTAGAGGTGGGACCAGGTGCCCGGGAGGAGTAAGCATCCCCTGTTGACTAGCCGCACCTACCGTCGATGTTCATGCATGAAAATAAAACAATATATAAAATACATGCATTGCACTTTCTGAGGTTAAATCTATATAGAAAGTGCTATGGCGACCATGTCAGGGAAAATATTCAAAACATTTACTGTCAAAGCCCTCGCGGGGAACTTTCGTACGAGCTCCACACTGCAAAGGGCATTATCAAAAACTTTATCAAAAAAACTTTATCAAAAACATTATCAAAAACATTATCGAAAAAATGAAAACTTTATAAAATTTTTTTATCAAAAACTGGTAATAGAAACAGTTCTCAAAAACTTGAAAGCACCAACTTGAAGGTGCGAGTTAAACCACACAGAGACACAAATCTACTAGGTAATCCCTAGGTAATCCCTTTGATTTTTCTATTAAAGCGAATTGGGAGACCAAGATGGCTACCAATTATCGTTTATTGAGTCGTCCACTGAGGAAATACATAGACACACTGTCCGCAGGTCTTAATAAGTATTCTTGGAATACAAATAAGCCCATATTCATCAAGGAGATTGATCTTTTCGAAAAAAAAAAACCTTTGGCTCACACATGTAGAAGTGTACAAGGCGTTAGCAACGAAGCAGAGTGTATTGCGGGCATACTAAGAGTCAACAAGTTCTGGAGAATCTATCTAGACAATGACGTATCAAGAGATGAGATTCTCCCCAAAGGAAAAGTTCTTCGTGACAGAATTATGCCCATCTACAATACAAATCCAGGTAGATTCTATCTACAAGATAACTCTGTCCGAATAAGAATAAAAAGGTCCCTCTCTCAGCCGACGACGGTCAGATTCACAGGGCACTCATCTTTCGAAAATGCGAAATCACAACACCATACAGAGAAAAACTCCGAGTAGACGGAAATCTAACCAACTGCGAAAAGATGTAGTCTCACACATTCCCAAATCTATAGAGATCGGTCGTTATCGTGCTGTGATTTATTATAGGGGTCAACCTAATGTAGTGCTGGTAGGGTAGTGGTTAGCACGGTGGACTGCGAATCCATAGGTTGTGGGTTCGAATCTCACCGTCGCCGATTATTGCAAACCATTGTAACCTTGGGCAAGTTACTTTACACTACGTTGCACTCTCTCCACCCAAGAGTAAACCGAGTACCTGGCTCATGAGACGAGCTCGTAATTTGAATGAAAAGCATTAGCGCCTTAACGGCAGCTCTGCTTGTATACTCATTAGGGAGTTGAGAATGCACTAGATTGTACAGGTCTCACCAAGGAGGTGATTGTAGAAGTCGCGTGAGGCTCAGGCGAACGAGACTATAAACCCTACCTTTAACATCAAATACACAAAATGCTTAGACAAAGGTCATTCCGCAAAAGAGTGCACAAAAAACATTACGTGTCATCATTGCTACTGGTCAGGTCACAAAGCTGCAAATTGCCAAGAACCTCTGTCAGAAGAATCTGATCATGATACTGATTATGTTATGTATGAGCTAGTGAAACATCAACAAGTTTTGATGAAAGAAATGAAGTGTCACAACAATAAGAAATTCAAACTCAGTCAGATAGTACACAACAGGACCAGACACAATTAGCACATGAAACAAATATAAGATCTGAAGACAGCCGTGTAAAGAAGACAGCAAGCAGAAAAAAACACAAGCAAAAGGCAACAAAGAATCTAGTGGAGCAATGGACAAATATGTGATCAATATGAACACTCCTGCCAGAAAATCAACAGAGATTCCATCCCACAAATGAGCTACAAGCAAATGTAAAAAAGCCAAAAATACACAGACTGGCAAGCAACAGTGCATCTAGTAATGTGGTGTGCTATGACTGTACTACTAACAGTCGCTATAAGGCTGAGTTCACAAATGAAAACACAGAGATTGAGATAAATATTTATTTGAAAGAAATAAAATGTATATATGGTAAAATTCACACTTTGTATAAAATAGAAGGCATATTGATATATAGATGCATGGTGAACTACAATTAATAATAAAGGACTGCATAGACAATAATCAAAGTCAGTTACAATTAATATGGGACATTTGTAAAATAGAAATGAGAGAGAAGTCAATACAATACAGTAAATTCAAATAAAAAAATAACAGAAAGAGTAGAATAAAAGAGTTAGAAAATCAATTAAATACAACAGATGACGAAACTGAAAAGAAAAACATTGAAGCACAAATCGAGACATTGATAGATAAAGCAGCTAAAGGAGCCCAGATTAGATCAAGAGTGCAATGAATTGAGCAAGGAGAGAAAAATACAAAGTACTTTTTGAATTTGGAGATAATATTAAATAGGCAAACTAAAAATCAATTTTTAAATTATATGACAGGAATAAAAATACAACAAATAACCAAAGAAACATTTTCAGTTTAGAGAAGGAATTATATAAAATTTATATGGGTCTAAAAACCCAAATAAAGATGATATAAAAGAGTATTTGAACAAAGTAAAATCTGATCAATTTGTCTCGCCAGAAGATTCAAAATCTTGTGAAGGGCCTACAACACACGAGAAATTTAACAAAGTTCTAAAACCAACAATGAAATTAAACAAATATCCAGGTTCAGATGGCCTCACATTTCACATTTTAAAGAGAATTTTGGAACGAAATAAAATACTTAGTTTTAAACTATTTAATCATGGATAAAAAATGCCAAACTGTCAAATTCACAAAGGAAAGGTATTTCATCGTTAACTTATAAAAAAATATCCATGTGATTTGAAAAATTAGAGACCACTAACTTTATTAAATTTAGACTTCGAAATAGCTGCAAAATATTTAGCTGAAAGATAGCTGAAAGAATTAGACCTATACTATCGAAAATTATTAACACAGATCAGAACGGTTTTATAAAAGGCAGGAGTATATACAATAACATTAGACTTTTACAAGACATTATTGAAAGAGCTGAAAATTATGAACTAAATGGATTCATTTTATTTATTGATTTTCTTAAGCATTTGATTCAGTGGAGTGGAATTTGATGTTAGAAACTATTCAAAAATTTGGATTTGGGAAATCATTTATAAAATGGATACATACTTTATACATGTACAATGACATATCTAGCTTAATTATAAATAACGGATGGATATCATCCCCAATCAAAATTTCAAGGGGCATCAGACAAGACTGTCCATTGTCTGCTTTATTATTTGTATGGACTGTTGAATATTAGGAAAGAAAATAAGATATGAAGAAATTAAATTAATAAAGGAATAAATATAACATAAAATCAGAGTAGAGTTTTCTAAAATATCACAACTTGCTGACGACACAACTCTAATTCTAAAATCAAAACAGATATTACTAATGCGCTAGATATCATCGAAATCTTTGGAACCCTATCTGGATTAATACTAAATAGAGAAAAATCAATAGGACTGACTCATTTGAAATAATAATAATGTAGAAAATAATTTTGAAGTGATAGACTGGTTCAAAACATGTATTAAAGCCTTATAAAATATATTTTAGCATCTCCAGTAAAGAAAGTGAAGAAATCAACTGGTAAAGAAAAATAGAAAAAAAAATAAAGCAAATAATAAAAGCATGGATAAAAGAAAAATCACGATGATTGGAAAAATCCAAGTCACAAAATCGACCACAATTCAACAGATAACTTATCTATACATGTATTTAGTTTTACTCATGCCAAAGACTGTTTTAAATGAATTAAATAATATACATGTAATATATAATTTCATATGGGAAGATAATGAATAAAAAAAAAAACAAACAAATATCATGGGGAAACAGGTACATAAAAGACAAAAATACAATTTTGATATTTAAAAATTGGATAAGCAGTGATATCTTGACAATAGAGGACATCATCGATGACAATGGGAAATTAAGTGAGGGAATTATTCAAAGTTAACTTAAAGACAAAACTAACTGGTTAACAGAGACAGCCATATTAAAAAACGCTATACCAATAACATGGAAAAAAACAATTAGAGAAAACACATACTAATTCACAAGATAAACAGAACCAATGAAAATTGAATTGACTCTAATATACCTAAGATAGAAAAGAGGGGATCTCCAACAACACTTGCAGCACCCACAGCTAAACCCCAAAGCACCCAATGCAAAAAAACACAGAACATACACCCACAGAAAGAGACGCGAAAGGGACAAGGAACACCAACTCAACAACTTTTTCGTTTATTTCATTCCTAACGATTAAATATTTGATCGGAATACACTCCCAATAGACTTTTCATTGTATGCTTTATCTTAAGGTTGTATTTTCGCTCAAAATAACGCTTCTTGTCGATAACTAATTATATGCTGATGGTATACTGATGTTCGGCAACGATCGGTAAACCTTCTCAGCTGTACAATACAGTTTTTTTCATTTCAACATTTTTTTTGCATTTTCTTTACATTTCCATCTGCACGACTTCATTCTAATGCATTTTATACCAAACACGACTACACTACTCCAATTCAATGCTTAGAATTAGATTCACACATTATTGCATTTTTTTGGTCATTAAAGTTCTTTTTGCTAATAACTCTTTGACTTGATAGAAATAAGTTTCACAATGACCATCTCGGAAAGAACCTTCTCAAAAATATATACATAAATGAGGATTTCTCGAAAATTAAATTCATAAAATTTCGATGCCATTTTTTTCTTTTTTTTTTTTTGAATCCCTGATCGCACTGTCGTTAACTTTTGTTACATCTTACACACTTACACACTTACACACTTGCATTCTTTAGTTATGGGTCCTTAACTCCTTTTACTTCCTCTGCACGATTTCCCTTTTTTTTAAATAGCAACTTTGTTTTCTTCCAGCTCTTTTTTCTTTTTTTGCATTCACCTCCACAAATGATTTTTACCATTCAAGTTCGTGACGATTTTACAATGAAAAATGATACATACACGTTCATTTATTGCGTAAAACAATCTGTTGAAAAATATAAAATGACGAAGCCCGTGTTGAGTTATACACGGGAAGCTAGATTAATAGCAGCTAGAAGGTAGCGAATACCTGGTACATCACAGCAATTATGAAGGTTAGTGACGTTTTAACAGAAAATTTTGAATATTTAGTAATGTCAGAAATATACAGTAATTGAAAGTACTAGTATCTCGATCTAGTTTAAATCAGTAAGCACGACTTACAACTCTAAGGTAAATGTTTTTCAGTTTTTAATGTTTTATTTTTTATGTCTTTGACACTGTAAGATACAATGACTGTCGCTCGCTGCATGAACAAATTGAATTTTTCTGCAAACTTTTCAAGCTGGTATCTATGTAGTACTTGTATTGTCACATATTGAAAAAAACCAACCAATTTACAATGAATTGTCCCAACTGCAAGGGAGCAACTTTCTGAATCAAAGAAAACTTTTACGGAGTAGCCAAAACCAAAATAATTACAACTGACAATCGTTATCTCAAACTCGATTATCTCGTTGGAGATCACCTCCCTTCTCTTATCTCACAAGATTTGTAAAACTTTCTGTTTGATGACTGCAAAAAGAGGTAGGTAGGATGAGTGGAAAAACGGAATGTTTTTTTTTTCGTCTATAATAGTTTATAGTTATCATATTTTATACTTTGTGTTAGATGACAGCCGAAAAAACGGGGGGGGGGGGGGGTAACCGGCAAGGCAAGTGGAAACATAAATATTTGTTCTTTTGGCCTAGACCGGTAGATATTAGATGGGGTGGGGGTCCAGTCAGATATACGGAAAATTTCGATCTAGTTTGCAAGAACTCAGTAGACAGTACTCAGCTAGAAGTCATCTTTGTTTGTACTGGTCAGACCAAGGATTGATTTGGTTAATTTCATATTTTTCATATAAGTGATTTTTTTTTTAATTTCAAGCCATTTTAATTTTGTAAGTAAAAATGCAATATCATTACTCTTTGCATATCAAAACAAACTACATTGTAGTTACTTGTAAACAAAAATTGAGTATAGCATAAACGTCAACTTTGAATGTCGAAAAAAGATGTAAATGGCAATATCCAACAGTTCCGCAGCAACTCAGCGAGGGAATGAAAGTTTTTGAAATCATAGTAGTACATTCTCAATCAGCATATTTTCTCAATAAAGTAAGTGTATACGCGTCACCATAAGGGCGAGCCTCGCTCGCAAAGGCCCTTCGAGCTCCGCTCGCTATTAAAATACATACAGACTACATTCTATACATTGAGGAAGACAGAAAACATAACGAAACATCAAAAGATAACTCCTGTACTTATCTCTCGGTTGGATCATTTAATAATTTCTCTCTTTGCCAAGTTCATATCAATTGAACATATATTTTTATTATTTCATATGGGATGGAAAAAGAGTTAGTCGAAAGGGAAACATTAATCAAGTCCTATAAAAACGGGGTCTAGATAAACATTCAGGCATATAATTTTGAAGGATCATGGCAGAATATTTTATTTCAATAAAATGTAATTCAATACGAAATATCAAATCAAGGTCAGATACTAGTGACTATCTTTCCTTTCCAAAATCTGATACTGTACGGAGCCGTTATACTTATGGTAGTCTTGATTGTACATGTACAGCCCCGACCAGTCGAAAGTTTAATATTCGCTTTCAATTCGTAAACGAATTGAAAGCTCTTAGCTTTCAAAATTTCGTCAGTGATTGCTTTCAAAATTTTGAATACTCAAGAGATGACGAAATTTCGTCAGCGATGTTTCGTTAACTAATTTTCGTCAGCAATTCCCTAGCTTTCAAAATTTTCGTCAGCGATAGCTTTCAAAAATTTTGAAAGCTATAGTTAACGAAATTTCGTCAGCGATTAGCTTTCAAAAAATTTGAAAGCTATAGTAAACGAAATTTCGTCAGCTATAGCTTTCAAAATTTTTGAAAGCTAATCGCTGACGAAAATTTCGTTAACTATAGCTTTCGGTTGATCGTTTGTCTCTTCAACGCATTTGAAATTTTCTGTCACAAAATTTCTTGAAATTTCTAAAACGTGGGTCCTGTAGCATCATATCCCACCCATTCTGCTACGTGTTTTGGTACATTTTTGGACATAATAATTTTCATACATTTTGGCCATATTACATTGTTTAGACTGAGGATCACTGACGAGGGTTTAGTACCCGAAACGTGCATGTCTGGTCCATGCTGTAAATTTATCAGGTTTTAAATGATGCTATTGAATTTAAAGACGTTTAACATTTCAACATTTTTGAAAGCTAATCGCTGACGAAAATTTCGTTAACTAGCTTTCAAAATTTTTGAAAGCTTTTCTCGTAAACTATTTTGTATCGAGAAAACCAAGATGGCCGAAATCAAAGCAATCATCTTCATAATTTGCTTGATGAAATAGTATTAATTATGATGTTTATTCAGATTAAATTATGAAAATATATATTCCTGGATTAAATGAAATATTGTATCTTGTTTATTTTTATAAGTTTATTTGAAGATTCCGTGTTTCCCAGATCGGTGTGTTCCCCATACACCTACTTGGTTAAAATAACATTAATAATATGTTAATTGGGGGGTGTTACCTGAATTTACCTGTATTTGTATTACCTGTAAAGGTATTCCATCTTTAAGTGTATATATGAACAATTTCCATTTCATCTTACAGTGGCGGATTCAGCCGGGGGGGGGGGGGGGGGCACGGGGGCACGTGCCCCCCCCCCCCCCCCCGGCAGTGCCCAAAGAAGGGGCACTTATGGCATGTTTTTGGAAGCATTAAACTACTGTTTCCGTAATAAATCTATGAAACTAGTCAGAAATAGCCCCAAAACACCCCAGAAACCACCGATTTGAGTGAATTTTCCAAAAATTTCTCGGGAACAACCTACATTGAATCATGTTCATATCGAATTTTCTTTATCTGAGGGATGAATCGGGAACTTTATATCCTATGAAAGGCATACATTGTATTTAACACACATATTTCTTGACCAATCTTAGATAGAACCTCGTTATAAAACTTACATTTTTTAACTCAAAATTTGAGGTCGTGATCAATCTTTTTAAAATGAACAATTGAAATTGTTTTGGCCAGATTTAAACCGGCTACCTCCAAGAATTTTGAAAAGATAAAAATGCATGTTTTTCTTTATTTTTAGAATCGAAGTTATCATGATTACATTTTTGGATAAGCCCCTAGGTAAATCAAAAATATAATCATGATAGAACTGCCAAGAAATAATTAAACCTTTCAATCTGGACGATGCAGGGAATGGGGCACCCGTGATCTCTAGTTTGTCAAGGAAATTTATCATTCACAAGGGAATTTTTTAGGGTCTGTATGGGGCCGAAATTCGGTAAAAAGAGGTACTTTACTTATTTTCTTTACCTTTATACAAATATTAACAAACAAGCGCGGATCTAGAGTGGTTAGGAAGGTCAAATACGTCCTGCCTGGAAATTGCATAAAATGCTGATTTTTCCTAGTTTTACGAGAATTTATGGCTGGACATCCCTCCCTCCCATGGGCTGACCTCTCTGCCCTTTCAAAACTTCTCCTGATCCGCCCGTTTCTTTAGGAAATCCTGAACATGTTGACTTCTGCAGGCCGTGCAAGAACAGTATAGCATCAAAAATTTCGAAAATTTTCAAATATATTCTATATAAGTAATAATTATTGTTACTGACACTGACTGAATCATGCGCGCCAAATCCCTTCAAATTCAGTTCAAATAGGCTTCAGATGCCACCAAATTGCTTCATTTTTTCAAAATTTTCTCGGGGGAACCCCTCCCATACCCTCCCCCACTCGGCCCTTCGGGCCTCGCAAGTGATTTCCAGAAAAATTGTATGTGCCCCCCCGGCAATTGGGGTTCTGGATCCGCCCCTGTCTTAAATCTAAATGTATATATACCAGAAAATTTACATCTGACCGGCCAAATTCTGACTAAATGAGAGGAAATTATATCCAGTGAACCCTGGCTTTTCTGTGACTGTCGAAAGCTTTTTGAAAGATATTTCACAATCGGTGAATTTTTAAAGTGCCACGCCGATAAAGAGACGGCTTCTTTCATCCTCTAAACTGTGTAGAGGAATTCGCCCGAGGCGTGCTGCAGCCATTGCAAAAACAATATGGCACCCGAGCGTTCAAAAAGCTTTCAAAATTTTCGTCAGCGATAGCTTTCAAAGTTTTCGTCAGCGATTGCTTTCAAAATTTTCGTCAGCGATTGCTTTCAAATATTTTGAAAGCTCCGAGATGACGAAAATTTGAAAGCTCATAGCTTTCAAATTTTTCGTTAACTAAGATCAGTTAACGAAATTTTCGTCAGCGATTTTTCGAAAGCTTTTTAGAGCTTTCAAAATTTCGTTATCTCAGTAGCTTTCAAAAAATCGCTGACGAATAGTTAACGAATTTTTCGAATTTAGCTTTCAAAATTTCGTCATCTCGGCGTTAAACTTTCGACTGGTCGGGGCTGTACTGGCTACTCCGGTCATGCCGAGTTCATAGATGATATCCATAGATTTATCAGATCCATGATAGTCATTTCTTGTTTCCTCTCTATTACAGAACCTGATAATGTACGCAGTCGTTATACTTATGGTAGTCCTGATTGTACATGTACAGACTATAGAGATTGTAGATGTACAGGCTGGTCAAGCAGAGTCCATTGATGACATTCGTAGATTTCTCAGATCCCTTGATAATCCTCTCTATTACAATACCTGATACTGTACGGAGTTGTTATACTTATGGTAGTCCTGATTGTACATGTACAGACTGGTCAAGCCGAGTCCGTAGATGACATCCGTAGATTTCTCAGAATCTATATAGTCTCGTTACCTCTCTATTACAGAACCTGATACTGTACGGAGTTGTTATACTTATGGTAGTCCTGATTGTACATGTACAGACTGGTCAAGCCGAGTCCGTAGATGACATCCGTAGATTTCTCAGACGTTATAGTCATGTCTCGTTACCTCTCTATTACAGAACCTGATACTGTACGGAGTTGTTATACTTATGGTAGTCCTGATTGCACATGTACAGACTAGTCAAGCCGAGTCCGTAGATGACATCCGTAGATTTCTCAGAACCTTATAGTCATGTTTTGTACCTCTCTATTACAGAACCTGATGCTGTACGGAGTTGTTATACTTATGGTAGTCCTGATTGTACATGTACAGGCTACAGAGCGTGCCTACTCTGGTCACGCGGAGTCAATAGAGGAAATTTGTAGATTCCTCAGAACCTTATGTTCATGTCTCGTTACCTCTCTATTACAGAACCTGATGCTGTACGGAGTTGTTATACTTATGGTAGTCCTGATTGTACATGTACAGACTGGTCAAGCCGAGTCCGTAGATGACATCCGTAGATTTCTCAGACGTTATAGAGCGTACCTACTCAATCTGACTGTTAGAGATCTTATCACAGAACAGGACTGGCAGAGATATAGTGAGTACATAAACAGAATAATTTTGAAATGTTCATAGCATATTAATGTAATTTTAGGTTTAACCTTATCTACACTTATAAATCAGTCTTAATTCAATCATCATGAATTCCATCTTGCATTCTGAAATACTTGTGGCTTTGACTTTAAATTTGATATGCCTGCTATGTTGATTTTATTGCGTAAAACTAAAGTAAGATATAACAATTTATCCCGCCTCTGGCAAATTTCTTGCAATCTGATTGGTCGAGAAGAACCAAATATTATGTTGTATTATTTTACTAACAGGATATTATTTTAATATCCTGCTTCTACTCATTCGGATCAACCTCGACCTTTTCCTTCGAAAAAAGACTCGGACGTCAGACGGCGCCATTTTAAAAATAGTTCCCCGTTGAACTATTAGTTTTGTTATAATCTATCATGAAATACAAGTTCCAACACTGGATTGTAACTGACAAATATGTTACTGACAACATTACTCACTCCAGTTGGGGAATTTTGAATGTTGAAAAAGTGCCTTTTTACTTTTACATCGATTTGATGTAAAACCTTCCACCATTGGCATCCGAGTCTTTTTATGCCGTTCAAATAAAGGGCGAGGGGATCCGAATGGCTTCTACTAAGACGCTTTATGCTTTTGACGTCACCACAATGCTTTAAAATATGTTGACGTAACATACACAAACCAAAAGCCATCAGCGGGATAAATTCGTTATACAGTATTTTACAGGGGAGATACAAAAATATATTGGGTCGATGAAAAAAGTTGTATTGGGCTCGGCTTCGCCTTGCCCAATACAACTTTTTTCATCGACCCAATATATTTCTGTATCCCCCCTGTAAAACACTGTATAACTATAATAGTATTCTCCCTGACTTCCGGTAATTCCAGCCGAATACATTGTTATATCTTACTTTAGTTTTACTCATAAAATCTAAATTTTCATTGCATGTGCTAAAGCACATTAATAAAATTTTAGATTAATAGAACAAGACATATCTTGCATTAGGCATAATTCAGAATTTTTTTACAGATCTTCTTAACAGAATGTTTCAACAATACCTAAATGGACATCAGACAACTCCTGTTCCAAACTAAAAGTTCAACTGGGTATTAAAGAACTACATGCTCAACTACATAAAAAGACATGTTTATAAACCAGAGCCTCATAGCAAACCAATATTTCTCAAAGATCTAAGATCTATATAGCGAAAGCATTTCAACGGAATTGTATCTATGTTTTTATACATACAAAAATGTGATAAATGACGAAATTTTCGGCATGTTTAAAGAATTATTAAACTGCAAAGGACACTAAGTTGTGTTGGTGTTCTTTATAAAGATTTCTTTGGAGTTTTTATATTACAAGTATTAGTATTGGGCTTAGTCTACAATTATAAAAACCATTCCGTGGTCAAGCAGCGAAACTGAGAGTAGTACTCAGAAATAAATTTGGTTTCCTTTTTGGTCCTTCCTGCTTGGATACTATACTTGCATTAGACATGAGACTTATGGAAATAATTGGCACGACACGTTTTAAAAGCGGCACCTACAATGCATTCTACATTGCCCTCCGCGCTTGCAATGTAGATATTCCATTAGATAAGTTGCCTTTCGTGTCCCGTTGAGCTTGTGTCGTCGTCTCCGTCTGTTTGTCCTATTTTCTTTTCGCGTGGGGAAGTTCTGTTTTTTTTTCCAACATTCTTAAGTCTTTCATTTATGGTTTTTGGGCTATGGTTTCGGCTTTTGTGTTTGACTTTCATTCACTGATATTAATCTAACAAACAGAATGTCTTACTATAACAAGGTGGTGATAATCAAATAGAACTGCCAACCATATAAATAGTGGCGAAAGAAGAGAGACAAGTACCTGGAGTGAGACAAGAAAGGAGGGGATCTCCAACCAGACTCGATTGCAGCACCAACAGCAAAGCACCAAGACACCCCAAGCGAAAACATAGAGTAGACAAGCACAACAAGAGACGCAAACGAGACGTACTACATAGAAACATTAAACACAAAGACTACACATAAACCAACGAGACCAAAGGGCAATCGGAGCCGACTTAGGACGATCATCTGACACGCCAGTAGCAAATGGTGTAGTTATGCGGATTACGTGCGCACAAACTCTCCCAAATTTCCGGTGAAGAACGCACACTTGTAGTATGAAATAACCTCCTCATTGTAAGATGAACACACAAACAATACAGCAAAGCTCAGGGGTCCAAGTTTGTAAATTGTTAAAAATAAAGCGCATACGAAATACAGTCCATGCCGTGTCGGATGTTGCAAACACATGCATGTTATCACCCGGAAAGTCTGACTAGCATTCAGAGAGGAGGTCGGGGCCCTGTCTCCTCTAAAGAGGTTTGGACAGGGCCCGGCGTGGAGTCCCGTCGTCATAGTCAGTCAGAGTGCAAGTGTTAAGAATGCGCTAGTACAAGGCTGTAGATTGGTAAAGTGCTTAGATAGAAAGAGGAAATGCCCCAACTCTGCAATCAGACAGTAGCTTTCTGGACATAAATTTCCCAATGCAGTGCAGTAGACATGTTGGTTTCGGATAACGAATCCTCAAGTCAAATGCTTTACAGAAGCCAAAATGATTTAACATGACGCCTTCTCGTACAATTTCAAAATTTCAGTTTTCTACTTTCCCAAGGGTACACGTCTCCACTCTTATCAGTAACGCGTAATTTTATTAACAAACTTCTTTTTGTCTATTGAAAATTCAAGGGATGTGATTTCAAAATGAAATATAGAAATTTTCAATCCAATACGATTTCTTCATACTTTTCTTATATGTAAACCACGCTTCATAGCGACAGAATTAATGATCGATTGTCCAAACTTATTAAATGGTGTTTTGATCGAGACGGGAAAACTTATATTTGTACATCTAAATCAAAGGGTTTCTTTTTTGCTACATAATACAAATCATACAAATCATGTACATTTACATGCAGTGACCTGTTATTGCCTTGTCCTTCCTCTTGGACAACATTTATTTGATATTTGGTGAGAATGTCTAAAAGCACGTTGTAGGGATCCCTTTTGGTACTTATCGTGCGCCTCTTGTTGCAGATTTATTTTTATACACGAATGAAAAAGAATGTATCCAAAATCTTCAAAAACAAAGATGATTTGAAATGTTTCATAGGTACCTGAATTATATTCTTACTATCGACAATCCTGTTTTTGAAAAGTATAAAATTATTCATCCTCAAGAATTGAATCTAAAGTAGGCAAACGTTACAAACACAGAAACACAGCTCATACGGTATGCTGGAGAATGTACTGATGTTTTGTATATTCATAGAAAAAAAATTACGATTTACCAAGAAACTTTTAGGTCAAGGTTTCACAAACTCGTAAAGACTTTCTGGAAATTTAAATAAAAAAAATATTGTCAATTTCTTTTGGAATTCGGACCCAACCGGCAACAGAGTATTTTACTTTGGGTATTTTACAACCTAAATTTTATGATGACATACTTAACAAAATGAGAAGGATCAAGTAGACAATATTTCCATCGAAACTGTGTTGAAATCATCAAACGTCTTTTGTACCGTAGATATGATACTTTTGTCACCAGACGGACACTTGGCTTGGTCATTATCCATATTTGTCATTGGTACTGCGCATTCTTAAGACTTGCACTCTGACTGACTGTGACAACATGACTCATTGACGGACCCTGTCGAAACCTATCTAGAGAAGACAGGGTCCCGACCACCTGTCCTCTCTGAATCTCGGTCGGACTTTTCGGTTGATCACACGCATAAGCTCGCTACAGCCGGCAGAGCACGGACTGCCGTCTGTATTTCATATCCATTTATGTATTCATCTCTGTGTTTCTTGGGCCCCTGCGTCATGTTCACTGTTTGTATGTTCCTCTTACAGTGAGGAGGGTTGTGCGCACGTAATACGGATAACCACACCGTCTACAAAAGCCGTCCTCAGTCGGTACCGGTTGTCCCTTGGTATCGTTGGTTTATGTGTGGTCTTTTGTGTTTCATGTTTCTATGGTGTGAGTTGATGTTCCTTGTCCCTTTTTTACGTCTCTTCTGTGCGTGTTTACTCTGTGTTTTCGCATTGGGTGTTTTGCTGTGTGTGCGGCAACCAAGTGTTGTTAAAGATCACCTCCTTTCTCTAGCACCAACGTTGGGGAAAAGGTAATTAAGAAAATAGTTTAAACGCTCAGTCGTGAGTAACGAAATGTGTTACCATCTCCACACTGCAAAAATAAAATGATCATGATCTCCTAAGACTTGCTCAATAGTGTGCTCTATTGTGAGTGTTGTAAAGATTATCGTCAGGATCTTCTTTAACTCATTTGTTACCAATATTCCCACCACTTCAGATTTCGTGTATATTAATAGTCCGGTCAATTCAAATGATAGCGCAAGTAGAATCATTAATTTAACTATTCCAAAACTTTTCACCACTATCGTTTAACAACAGAACATATATTTTGATACTGATAATTACAAAAAGTAGGTTGGTATCTCTTATGATGGACTGTTAGTTTTCAAGAGTATACGTAGTTCGCCTACGAATGCCTTTGTAGTTTCACAGTGTTTCGAACTAGACTTGAATTATACTTATAAAATCCTGTCATTAAATTAAATAAATCATTATTAAAACTAGTGCTATTTCCCTAAAGTTTGGTATGATTTTAGGTAATGTTAAGAGTTTAGGCCTGGAGAATCACTGATGAGACTTAATATTACTTGTTCGCATATGGTGCAGTAAAGTTTTTGCGATACAACATATGATTCAAAATTGATTGTTTAACCACTCGGTTGGTATCTCTGTTGTTAGTTCCCAAAAGTAAGTTTTATAGTAGATCGGCACTAGATTTAAATTCCCTTAACCAAATACGATACATTATTCTACAACTAATAAGGTGTATCTCCTTGAAGACATAGCTCTGTCCTTAGCTGGTTATTTCGGGTTGTATATAGAATTTCGCTCTTCATACACATAAAAATGTATTAATTATTTCCTCTATTTGGTCACAAAATGGTTAAACCCCGACGATAATTTCACAGTGTTTCGGTTCTAAACATTACATTTTAGACCCTAGCTGGTCTTTGGCATAAATTCTAGGGCATGTTTAGAATTTCCAATATAATGTAAACATGCTTAAATGATAAGAAGTCCATGTGATCTATTAATAAAGTATTGCCATGGACTGAACAGTCGTAAAAAAAAAACAAAATGGTTTTATCCACTGCTTCATTTGCTGGAACTGATGAATCAATTTGAAAAGCCGATGGGTAGATTGAGATGGACCAGGGCACATGCAGCCCATTCCTATCAACTTTGGTTGATCGTTTCTTCAAACGAATTCGAAAATTTCTGTTTACAAATTTTATCTCGAATTTTCTGAAAAGTGGGTTCTGAAGCATCACATCCAACCCATCCTGCTACGTCTTTCGTTTTTTTTTTTTTTTTTTTTTTTACATATCTTTCAGTCTTTGGCCATATTTCATTGTTTGAATTGAGGATCATGCACTGACGAGGGTTAAGTACCCGAAACGTGAATGTCTGGTCCATGCGGTAAATTCATCTGTTCTTAAATGATGCCATGAATTTGAAGACATGTAACATTGTTGTTTAACTGAGCAAAAAGAATAGCCATACAGACTCTATTAATGGTTCACTCAACCTGGTTTTTCAGTACATTTTCCCCTTTACCACATAAAAGATTAAAGATACTTCATTATTAATTATTAAATTATGAAGTATATCAGTGTGTCACGATGAAAAATAACACCTTTTGTAGGTCTTCATCACAGCCCTATTGACAGTGTCAAGGTGGGGTCATACGGATTCAAAACACTTATTCAGGAATATTAACAGTATCAAATGTATCACATAATAAGTGAATTCGTATGATAAGTAACTTCAATGTACCAAAGCAAGTGCATCAACAGACAAGACCTTTTTATGTCAAAATTTTTGATCTCGTTACATAATATTGGGCAAATCGCTTGAATTTTAAGCGATGGGACTGTAAAATTTCAAATTAATATTCCTTATGACGAGGTATTTGTAGATATTGAACTTTTGAAATTATTCAAGTGTGAATTGTGACAATACTTTCCTCTTTGTAAGACAATGTTTATTGTGACCTTAACCTACTTTTGAGACAAACAGTCAAATTTCTCTAAGTTTGCTGCTTGAAACAAAATAAAATCTGAAGTTATACATATGAAATGATTTTTACTATGTCTAAGTCTAGCTCAACCATCAATACGATTAGTTATAAAAAAAACAACATTTCTGTAGTTACAAATGTCATAAAATTATAAAGGCTATTTTATAAGTAAAACAGTGAATGTTTCAAACACTTCACAGGTTGTAATTCAAAAGACTTAGTAATTTTTCTTGCATGCGGGATGGTATCTTGAGCTAAGCAGCGTGTAACTGAACTTTGCACATGCGAATCGCGCAAACATTCGGATTTGAATGCAACAATGACCCCAGGATGCATAGTCCCTGCACAAGCCATACATATGCTACGAACAAAATTCTTTTTGATTGGACTATTTTTTCTTGTTTTCACACGGACTCTCCATTGTTCCACGTTATAATATTTCTTTCATTCGGTGGAGGAGCACTCTTACATCTTCTTCCCGGCCACGTGTCTGTCTTCTTCTTTCGGTCTTTCAAACTTAATTTTTGTATTGTCATTGATTCAGACACCCAGTCCGGGTGGATAACAAAATAATCGTGTTTAGCTTTATGAGGAAGAAATATTCCGCCGTCATAAGAATAATTCATAGCAGAGGACGGTCTTTCGTTGGAAGTTGAAGACTTTCCTGCTGCCGGAACAACGTCATTTCGCGCCTGCGCAATTTGTTGAAATTGCTGACGAACATGTTGACTTAGATAGTTTGCAGATGGGAAGCTGTGACTTTGCCATGCATGCGTCGATTTGTTCCGCCGTAAATAGCTTTGAGCTTTAGGACTCAAAGAATCATCCATTGATAATGTCACTCTTTTCACTTCTACTGGAATTACTTTCTTTCCTTTGTTACTGAAAACAGAAGTTAGAATTATATGCCAACGGATCATGAAGTGAAGAGTTTATAATGAGTAACTTTGTGAATCTATAGTTATAGAAAAAGAGAACGCACTCTATGTTTAAAAAAATATCTATTAAAAGTATTGAATATTCTTAATTTTTTCATTTCAGTTTCTGTTTACCCATCGTTTGGGTCATTTGCATCACCAACTTCTTTAATAGCATCTGTTGCTGATGGAGCTGGCGAGGGCGCTCGTTCTGCCCGGGTGGGCGGGGCCGACATACAATTCCGTACTTTACTTGGTACGGAAGGTGCCCGCCATCGTCGTCTGTAAGCTGTTTTCAGCTGAATTTGGCGGTTTTCTGCACGTTCCTTTTCCCGGTGCAGACGATAGGACCGTAATGCTTTGTTCATGATATAGTTGTACTCATTGTCAACATCTAAAGAAATAGAACAGAATACATACCATGATTAATTCAAAAACCATACAGAAGATTGTCTGTAAAATAGAATGAAGGCCGCCATTTTGAATGATGCCTGTATGCTTGCTGGAAAAAAAATCAATGATGTATTCTTCAGACAGCGAGACAAAGGTCGTATTAATGTGAAGCAGATCGATCAGTTACTTTATCGATCTACAAAAAGGAATCTCCATCACGATTCACTCTTTATGTTTCAATGAATCACGGAGAGCGAATAACATGTCTGCTCCAGTATCCATATAAAAACGAGGATAACAATATAATGGTTTTGGTCTTAAGTCTCTTTTTATTCATTTATTATAACAAATTATAAAGCATGTATTTTGCAGAGAATTATATTATATCATGTACTTTGATCTATATTTTATCCTTATGTTATATCATGTACCTTGATCTATATTTTTTTCAATGACTAATACTACTACGAGATTGTTTTGAAATGTTAAAATATTCCTGGTACAATGTGTCAACTAACTTTGAGTTTATCTTTAAGTAATATTATCTTTGCAGATTAGTACTTTTAGCTCATCTTCAAACGATTTAATAGCGTTCAATGTAAACTAGTAAAGACTTTCTGGATATTTTACAAAAATTATTGTCAACTTCTTTTGAAATTTGGACCAATGCAAGCATTAGAGTACATTACTTCGGGTATTTCACAACCTGCATTTTATAGTGACATTATTAACAAAATAAGAAGGATGAAAGGTAGACAGAATTACCATCGAAATTGTGTTAGAATTATCAAACACTTTTCATACCGTGGATATGATCCTTCTGTCACCAGACGGACACTTGGCTTGGTATTGGACCAATCTACAATCTATACCAGCGCATTACTAAGAATTGCACTCTGATTGACTTGACGACAGGACTTCATGACGGGCCCTGTCCAAACCTCTTTAGAGAAGACAGGACAACGACCACCTGTCCTCTCGGAATCTCAGTCGGACTGCTCGGGTGATAACTTGCATGAGCTCGCTACAGCCGGCAGAGCACATACGTATCCATATGTGTGTTTCTTGGGTCCCTGCGTCATGCTGTCTGTTTGTATGTTCATCTTACAGTGAGGAGGTTATTTTACAACACTGTTGTGCATTCTTCGAGACCTCTTTGTAATCGGGAAAGTGGGAGGGTTGTGTGCTCGTAATCCGGATAATCACGCCGTCCGCTACTGGCTTGGCAGATGGCCGTCCTAAGTCGGCACCGATTGCCCATTGTTGTCGTTGGTTTACGTATAGTCATTTGTGTTTGATGTTTCTATGTGATTTGGGGTTCCTTGTATATCTTTTGCGTCTCTTTCTGTGCGTGTCTGCTCTGTGTTTTGCAGTAGCCTAAGGTCCTTTATGGTTTTGCTGTGGGTGCTGCAACCGAGTGATGATGGAGATCCCTTCCTTCCATGTCATCAACAAATGAAACAAACGGAGATTTGTTTTGATTATGTATATGAATTGTATACCATATTAGAATAAATTTGAACTGTACTATACATGTATTTGAAAAATGAACTGAAGAAACATTTGAACAAGTTTCCAATTATGAAGTCATCATCTAAGGTAATTCAAAACTCTTGGAGATAATTTTATGTTGACAAATCCCATAAATGTAAAGCTGATGAACATATTCCTTCAACAAGATTAAAAAGACATTTTGAACGTGTTCAACTTATTCTTAGATTTGCCAAGGAACCAAAGTGTTGTTGGTCGTTTCTGTGGCTTGTTATCTACGTGTATGATCAAATGAGTGTAATTTTGATTAATTAGTAAAAGAAATTAAAACTTATCATTTAAGACATTTATCATTAGAATATTAGGAGATTAAACGACCATCGTGCTGTCGTAAATCGACATACTAGACACGGATCTTTATTAAAAGGATTAAAAAAAGTTAGAATTACTAGATGGTCTTAGTGAAAGTCAGGATTACTGAAAGTCAGTATTACTTGTCATGATCACTGAAAGTCAGTATGTCAGGATTACAGAAAGTCAGTATTACTTGTTAGGATCACTGAAAGTCAGTATGTCAGGATTACTGAAAGTCAGTATGTCAGGATTACTGAAAGTCAGTATGTCAGGATTACTGAAAGTCAGTATGTCAGGATTACTGAAAGTCAGTATGTCAGGATTACTGAAAGTCAGTATGTCAGGATTACTGAAAGTCAGTGTGTCAGGATTACTGAAAGTCAGTATTACTTGTCATGATCACTGAAAGTCAGTATGTCAGGATTACAGAAAGTCAGTATTACTTGTTAGGATCACTGAAAGTCAGTATGTCAGGATTACTGAAAGTCAGTATTACTCGCCGGGATTACAGAAAGTCAGTATTACTCGTTAGGATCACTGAAAGTCAGTCTGAAAGTCGTTATTGCTACTGTCAGAATTACTGAAAGTCACATGCTGATATTAATACAATCTCCATGCGCATATTTTTTACCGTCTTCGTTCAGAAGCTGAGTCTCATACGTATGTTGGCGACTGATTGCTAGGGAGGGGTAGCAGAGTAAACTACGACCAAGCCTGTCTGTAACCGACCCTTCATCTTTATTATAAGACTTTCTTTGTAGCGATTTCGACTTCAGGAATAATTTCTCACCGTTTTCTCCTAGAAGGGAATCTTACTTTATAGAATAATGCAGACGTACATTATATAATAATATGAATCAAGGCAAAGCCTTTTTGTACGAGCGGAGAGAAAATAGATATGATTATATAAAATAAAAAAAAGGTCTTTCTTTTTTATTTTGACTATGATGGTTTATCTTATCTTACAAAACTCTCTGTTTGATGATTGCCAAAAAAGGTAGTGTAAGGCGAGTGGAAACACGGAAAATTTGTAAAATTGATCTAGACCAGCAGATGAACATTTTAAGGGGGGGGGGGGGGGGCTTAAAATATGGTTCTTTAAAAATATGGTTCTTTAAAAATATGGTTCTTTCTATTTCTTTTTTTTTTTTTGTAAGAATAATGTTTAGGCTAGCTGAAAATAAATTACTTATGAACAAAAGAAAAAACAAACATATTCCGACTTCTGACAGTACAAAACCACCCGAGACGAGAAAAGCAATCAGAGCGAAACGTCTCGTTTAAAACCGGAAATGTCGGATTTCCCGTGGTTACGCCGCCTTGTTGATGCTTTATCGTTACCTGATTTACGAAAAATATTTTCAATAAATTTAACTTATAAACAAAAATTGAGTTTAACATATACGTCTACTTGGAGTCGAAAACAAATTTAAAGGGCAATATCCAGCATCTCCGCAGCAACTCTGTCTGCGAGGGGACGAAAGTTTTTGAAAGCATAGTAGTACATTCTCATTCTTTGATTCAGCATATTTTCTCAATAAAACATGTGTATACGCGTTACCATAAGGGCGAGCTTCGCTCGCAAATGCCCTTCGGGCCTTTGCAGCGAGCTCCGCTCGCTATTATTTTGTTGTAACATGAAATGATTTTGAGACTTTTCAAAAATGAATATACATTGTTGTTACAGGGAATTATTTTATTGAATATCGTTTGTCTAGTCACACTAGAACGGCATTCCAACTGCGATCCCGCTGCGTCCTGAAATGAATGCCCAAACCCCATTTTAAACGAGGTAAATACGTATGTAAGTATGGCAAATTGTTGAGACGGTCGATCGAGTGATAGAAATACTTATATTACATCGGAATTAATACAGGTTAAATATACTGTGACAATTTCAAAAAGATCTAAGCAAAAATATTCCTTACATTGAAGAATGTAAAGTAACGCAATTCCCCACCAAGACAATGTTACAGCGATGGCAGGGAAAAAAATATTTCTGTCAGTCACCTTTATTAAAGTTTACATTACCATTAAGTCTTTTTATCAAAAGTTTAAATTTTCAGTTTGTTTTTTTTTACTTTTTGATTACTTTTTAGGAATTATTTAATAATTCCTTTCCATTCATTATTAAAAGGTAAAATAAAATCTTAATGTCTTTTTTTCACTTACCGTAGTTGTTGGCTACAGGAACTCGGATTGGACCGATCTGTACTCCACTTGGGGTCTGAAATATTTTAATGATTTCTTGAAATAACTTTTGTTTCATTTAAAGAAATTAAATTCGAAACATTGAATTTCTTTCGTTACCTTTCTAACAAGAAGGTACTCCATCTCTGGCTCTCATGACATATTATAAACGGCGCACCTGTTCCTTTTAGTCTTCAGTTTGATAACTTATACGATACATTAATTCTTACATATTTGATATATAACACTGAAAGCCCGACAAAGGTAACAATCTTAGTCCGAAAACTCTACAGATTAAATGCAATAAAAGCTTCCCCATTACTTAGACGGACCCATTAGCAAATCAAACACGCTACAATCACAACTACAAGAGGCTTTCAGCTATATGACGCCATGCAACAGTTTGGGTGACCTAAAATGTCCATGCCATTGACACTGTCATAAAAACAAGGACAAACTGATTATATTTTGCACGCACATGCATGTTTTTGTTTCCTTTCTTTTTTTTCTTTTGGCTTTGTTTTGTTTCTTAAAAGAGAAAAAAAAATCACCTACTATATTTGGCAGATTTTCTCTAATGGGTTGCAGACTTCTATTTTTTATATCACGTGATCGGATCCCCCAATAAGACCAACAATCCATTGTAATGATTCCAAATTTATCTATTTCCAATATCATAAAACATCACTCTTAGTAACTTCACAAATCTGTGCACTTTAAACAAAAATTAACTACTGTCGAAGTTTCAAGTAGATTTTCGTGACGATTCCAAGAGACGGGTACTTATATGAACAGTCATAAAACGGTACACAATTTGTGGCAGTCTCATTAATAAGAACGACGATAGAATCAGGAGGGGTACAGCAGGTAGGCATTTAGAATGCAAAGGTATAATTCTCTAGGGAAATACATAAATACCTAAGGGGAATGTGGCATGAACTCTTTATATACCTTGATGTCTCAGAAGCCATTGTAAAAACATGTAATATTTGGCTGTCAGAAATATCATCACCATCAAGTCTTAATTAGCCTTCATCAAATATGTAAATTAGTTTTTCTATGAGTGATCTGAGTGCACGTAAAGGCTTAGCCGTGATCATGCCTTATATAAAGAGGCCATTTTAGAACGGAATATTTGGCAGAATTGTGAAGATTTAAAGCAATCTTAGATTACCTAAAGACGCACACAGACCCTACTAAAATAGACAGATAAGGTTGATATCCCGAACATGAAGACGGTGTAGTGATTAGTGCTGTATATTGAGTTAATTTTTCACTACAATACAATACAATACATTTTGCGTCAATACTCAATATTTTCAATACAAAACGCATTTTTACATTTTTCTCAAATAAATCTTAATATAAAATCAACAAATGGAGTTTTTATGTTTTAATCAATGAAATCTTTATAAAACAGAACAAAAATAAACAATAAATGGATGTTTACCATTATTTCAAAAGCAAAAAAGGAATATATGGAATTTCAAAGTGTTTCTTTGTTTACCAAAGAATTCTGGCTGGTGTCTGGTCACGTGCAAATTCCGTGAATCGCGAATTATACACCCATGAACACCAAAACTAAGACAATCATATCTTAAATTCATTAACATTTCTCTAAATATTAGACACCCTATTTTTGCACGAACATCGCAAGCACAGTAAATTACAGCGTCAAAAGTATTCTAACGTTGGCAAATTCTTCCTGAGTTCAAAATTTTGACGTGACGTCACACTGGCAACCCGATTTTTCGAAATATGATTACGATAGAAAGTTTATTTGAAGTCGTATGTCAAGTTCGATCAACTTCGGTTGATCGTCTGTCTCTTCAACGTATTCGAAAATTTCTGTTATCAAAAAATCTTGAAATTTCTAAAACGTGGGTCCTGTAGCATCATATCCCAACCACTCTGCTAAGTTTTCGGTACATTTTTGGACATAATATTTTCACAGTCTTTGGCCATATTACATTGTTTAAAATGAGGATCACTGACGAGGGTTAGGTACCCGAAACGTGCATATCTGGTCCATGCTGGAATTTTATCTGTTCTTAAATGACGCTATTGAATTTGAAGACGTTTAACATCCGAACGTTGGTGTGATCAAAGAAGATTAAGAAAACATATGAAAATAAGAACCAAAAACGAATTAAAAGTTTAGGATTTTATTTTCTTATCAAATGTATTGAAAGTATCGATACTCAGCATTTGTGTATCGATACGTATTGAAAATCTCAAAGTATCGATACTCTTCAATATTCCGATATCGATATACAGCACTAGCAGTGATCACAGCGGAACACACACATGAAACCAGAAAAGGGGAGAAATCTATGGGATATCGAAAGTTAGCTAATCATTTAACATTGCAATTTTCAACATTGAACCATCTCGGCAAAGTCCTACTACAATAACAAAATTCATAAAAGGCTTAGTCACATTCATTTTTCAGTAGAAATATATGTCAAACGTGATAACGATTAATGGCTATTTGAAATCATTCTGATGAAAGTCGTGAAATCGTGCAATGATACGTACTTCAAGCTTCTTCTTACCAGCTTCGACAACTCAAAAAATGTATGTATAAACTGTCACATAAAAAGGTGAAAAACGTTAAAACTCTGATATGTTCATTTTTTAAAATAAATAGTTAATCTGGTGTCACGTACGCGTAATTTTTTTTTTGAATCGTGATTAAGATGAGGTCACACTGTCTTTGGCTATACCATCTTCCAATTAATGATGACGTAATAGATAATAGGGAAGTAAATGAATTCCGTGCTACAGGTGTAAGTCGAAGCTTAGGGGTGTTGCCACTGATGTTATTTGATATCTGATATTTTTTTCTTTACACATACGCATATTTTTTTTTCTTTATGGATGTATATATGCATTACTATTCCTTTATACATATGCACTATGTTGAGTCCAACATGATATACCAATATACAGTGCTTATATAAAAAGTTAGCCTACATGTATATAAAGGTTCCCCACGAGGGGTTTGACAGTAAGTGCTTTGAATATTTTTCCCTGACATTGTCGCCATAGCACTTTCTATATAGACATAACCTCAGACAGTGCATGTATTTGATATATTGTTTCACTCGACGGCGGTTGCGGCTAGCCAAGAGGGGATGCTTACTTCTTCTGGGCACCTGGTCCCACCTCTAGCTTTGCTCTATCGTGAGTGCTAGCTGTTGAGATTATCGTCAGGATCTTCTTTAACTCATTTGAATATAGACAGGATTGCTCAGCAAAACCGGTCTCTGAAATTGCAAAGTCCGTTCGTCTGTCCGTCATTCTGTCTGTCTGTATCAACATTTTAGTTGCATTTCAGTCTAACGGGAGAAATCTAACGAAAAACCAAAAATTTTACTCTGGTCTTAGGATATCAAATACATAGTCCATAGGGAGTAAACTAGGAGGAGCATTGACAAATTACTTTACATGAAGATGAATTTTAATGAAATTAGCCCAGCATGATAATTAATTTTTGCCTTGGCATTTCAACCTTGAATCATGACTTACTTTCAAAAACTGTAACTTTTGGTAAATCTCATGAACCGTAATAAAGAGTAAGGCTTTATATAATTCACATGTGAATTCCTTGTGACAAGACCTTTCATTTGAATCCTTCGCTTTTGATCTTGACCTTGAAGATTGAACCACTTTTGATCTTGACCTTGAAGATTGAACCACTTTTCAAAACATTTACCTGGCTGTAGTTTTGAACCGTAATGGATAGAACTTCCACACTTCACCGGTAGAAGAAACAAGAAGAACTTTTATATTTCTTATTTTGACTTAATGACCTTGACCTTGAAGTTTGGCGTACTTTTCAAAAATTGCAAGATTGAATATATCACTTGGACCGACAGCAGAATGACAATACCTTTATCAATAAAGTATATCAGTGCATCCCCTAAAACTGACGCTTCGTAGTCCGGCCATACCGTCTTTAGTGGTTTAGGGTTTAATTTGAATATTAATCCTATGTTGAAATAATCTTTAGGAAAGTCCCTCTCGTGTAGATAACAGAATGATGATATTAGTATATCAAAAATAAAGTTATGTCTAGCTTCAAAATCACGAGGTCTATATTCTCCCATCGATATTGAAATCATACACCGATGTCATTTGTACATTAACATTGCAGAAGTTTTATGTTCTGATTGATTTAACTTTTTTACTTGAATAAAATGTATTTTAAAGTCTTAGATATGATCCATTGTATAAAGATAAGAGACTTAACACATGAAACTAATTGTCCTAACCTCAATCAAACCAACATTGTTGAGAAGGTTGTTTTGACACATCATAAACATTCCAAACTCTATCTCTCCTGTCTGGGTTCAGTATGTTCCTAAATTCCCTTGGATTAAATAATCTGCCAAAATTATTCTCGATTTCAATTCCTATACACTATTCTATACACAAATGTATACATTTTCTGCAGTTTGTCCAACTGAAGACATTGTATCTGTTTTTGGTTTCACAGTTCTACTTTCATGGGCGGAATTAGACAGTTCTTCCAGGGGCGATCAAACCCGGCCAGTGAGGTCAAGCCTATGTTTTGAAAAAACATGCTTAAAATGGGGAAATAAGCATATTCGGCAAATTCCAAGGAAGGTCCCGACTCCAATTAAACCCCTCTCCCACCCCCTGGATCCACACATGATTTGGAAACTTTAAATAAATTAGATTAGATCAAAGAAAACATAATACCGAGAGTGACATATATGCCATTATTTGTAACAAGAAATACATGTTTTTACTGTATAAACTGATAAGATCTGGAGAGACAATGTTCTGTCGTGCTTTGACCCAATTTATGAATGAATATATGAAATGTACCTGAAGTTTTGAAAAGCACTGTTATAATTGCACTGAAAACCGATAGTGTTATAGCATTATCAAACCAGGTGTTTTTGAAGATATGCATTTTAAACCTGACGTAAAATAAGTTAAATTGGTACTTAATACTCGTTTATACTAACTTTTTCAACGAAAAAACATATATGTATGGGAAATAATGCCGTTTGCTGTTTGGTAGATTATTTTCAATAAAGGGGCACTGAAAAAAGGGTTTGTTATTCACCACTCAATATAAAGGGGCACTGAAAAAAGGGTTTGTTATTCACCACTCAATATAAAGGGGCACTGAAAAAGGGGAAAACTTTCCAACTTGTTGAAATTGTTTGGGTTTGTCGCCAACCACTTTGAGATGAAATCTTATGAAGCAGGAAAATGTTTAAAAGAAGTGTGCCGAAACCAATTTGATGAAATTTTGAGATTAAAGTTTTTAAGATAGAAAAACCGTTTAAAGATTGAGAGTTCCACCAAAACTGTAGGTAAAATGTCACATTGGATGTGAAAAACATAGTTTGTTGTAAATTTATTTAATCAAATATTTTTTATCTTAATTTGGCTTTCAGTCAGTAAAGACTTAATACACTAAGTCATGTACAGTACTCCTAAAAAATATAAATTGACAGCATAAAATAATAACAAGCGCGGATCTAGAGGGGTGGTTGAGGGCAGGACCCCCCTGGGATTTGGAGCGCCCCCCCCCCCCCCCCCGGATGAAATTCCAGATCAGTCCACGAATTATACACATAAAATGGATCAGGAGATTAACCATGCACATGAGTTATCTCGCTTTCCATCTATCTAGTAAAAATCCTACCTCATCAGCTATATGTGTGACATCATTGGTATCTTGGTAAATTCCAGTCCTATAACGCTGCCTGCAGAGCAAGGGCGGAAAGGCCAACATTGTCAGATTTTAACTTCGAGTTTATACATGGACTTATATGCCCAATATTCAAAACATTTTACCGTTGAACTGAATGATTCAATATTGATTTTGATTAAATGACAGTTTGCCTATTCGATCTTTTTGTGCATATTTTATTTAACAAGTATATATGGAAGTCAATAAAAGGATTAATGCAGATCAGGAAATTAAGTTTGCACAACACCGTTTACGTGTTGAGTAAAATCCTTTGTAACATACAAAGAAACACTATGTATATCACATATCTGTAAAGTATTGACAAAACGAGAACTTGTGACCTCAGCTTTAGTTCTTTCAATACATATGAAAAAACAAAATGGAAATGTATAGGTCTCGACAAAGTTTATGCAAACATGTACAGTGCTTACGTGTCATCTAAAAAACTGCAGAACTTTGATGGAAGTAATCATAGTTTCAACATACAGTACCTAAACTAAAGTATGACCACAAACCGTAAACTTTTTTTTAACATAATATTAATAATATTATTATGTTTTCTCTTCACAAATTCGTTATTTGAATATTTACTCTTGAAAAAATTTTACCATTTCTATTATTGTCTAGTTCAACACCAGATAAGTGCGAGACCGTATTAGTACTTAGGAGTTTCAAAATTGAAATTTCTAGTATTTTTGAAAAAAAGGGAAATTTGGAATACGATCTTATTACAGAAAAAAAACCCACACAAACAAACAAACAAACTGAAGAGGTATAAGAAAAGAGGTATAGGTCCGTATGTACATTGTTTTTCCCCTTTTATGTGTTGCCATGTTGACTTTGCTTTGTTTGTTTGTTATCTTGTTTGTGTGTTTTTGTTTTCTCTACATCGTAATCTCGTTGGAGACATTCCCCTATCTCTGCGTAACAATATTGTAGATATTGTGATTTATCTTTCTATTATTCTCATTAATTGTTCCTCGCATACTGCTTTTGATATAACTGATGCTATACTTAAATTGTGATAGATGTTCTGTTAACAGGACATGCGCAAGAATGGTCCTAAATCGTGAACAAGGACGCTTTTTAAGTGCATAAGAATTGAATTTTTTACTCAACAACAAGAGATCTACCTCTCTAAACCTCTTGTCAGTCATATTGTATTCATTTCTGGTATATATTTCGGTAATACATCTTGTGCCACTGTGAAAAAAAAAAAACTATTGCTCAGCATCTGATACTGGTAGTAAGACTAGCCTATACAATATGTTGCCAAAGAATTAACCTGTATGATGTGAGATGATATATTTACTGTTTGTATTTACAAATTGTTGATTTGATGGTTTTAGATAATAAATCGATATTGAGATTTACAACATTTAAAAGTTTTAAAAGTCTCAAGTGCGAGGAAGGGAGCATGAGTTATTGCACTTACACCATGGGATTCCATCCCTTATACTACTATATTCGCAATCTGTAAACATAACTCATTTTGAAGCACTATATTCAAACTTTCAGGAAATAGTTTTAAAATATATAAAGAGGAGAAACTTGGGAACATTCTTGAGTAACAGTTCTAAATGAGAATGACGTATATTTCTTAAATACCTGGGGTTTTTGGTCACTTTTTGAGCCTAAAATGATAAAATAAATGCATTCAACGCCCTTTGATGTAAATTATAAACTTGATCTTTATCACAAATTCGAAAGGTTACATATCAAAACTCGCAAATAGCTCGGTAGTCGTAGTGCTATCATTGCACTTTCAGAAAAAAAAATATACGTTAATGAAAGTTAGCTTTACTGATATGACGAAACACATTCTCACGTCGAAATAATAATCCTGATTCGACTAAAGAGAAAGCGTTTGTATTTTGACCAACCCCCCCCCCCCCCCCCCCACTATTCATTGACAGAGATTCTTGATGGCCGACTTCCTATACGACTGAATCAAATTTAACCAACCCTTACATTATTATCTGGTCGTCAAGTAATCTGTTCGGCCAACATTTTCGGCTTTTCGGCGGCCGCTTTAAGTCTATAACTAACTATCAATATTGAATTTATCATATCAAAATATTGCTCTATCGTAATAACTAAGAACACCGTATGCGCATTTCAACAAATAATGTATTATAAGTGATGCTCGAGGCCAAAAGAGAGGAAATCCAAATAGTGAATATATGAAGTGAGAAATTCTCAAATGACTTAAAATGTATTCCAAAGAGCCAACTATGGACAGAGCTATACCATCAGGGAGATACTCATTAGTTTCAGAATAATTGATCAATTTTATTTTCTGTGGTGTGGTCTCAGTGCAAAATATGCATACTTCAACAAAGAGTCTCTCATCGGTGATACAGAGGCAATCAAAATAGTGAATATCATAGCGAAATTCTAAACATGGGCTAAGATTTGTGCAAAAGAGATAGCGAAGAAACGAGTTATGCGTTGAGGTATAGTTATACCCCTCAGTTTTAGGATTTTTAAAAATAAGTTTTATGTTAGAGAATTTACACATCGCTGAAATACTGTGAAGCGATATCCTCGGGGACTGATAACAGTCCACCATCTGCAATAACAACCTACAAAACGTACTTGTTGAAAGATCGATATTGAAATATTTAACAGTCTCCACAGTGTCCAGTGTAAGAATCTATTATAGGTGGCGCTGTTAAGAAGGAAGCTTTAACTTTATTTAAATTTCTCTAGCTGTATTCATCAAAGCAAGAGGGTCGTACTATAGCCGTTGCAGAATTTAGAATAAGAAAACTACAAAAAATAATTTTAGGTGGCGCTACTTTAAATAAATCAAACGAAGAATGAAAAAACGTACACTACAACTAAAACGCAATTTAATGATCCCAAATGCCTGAAAAACATAATAATTTCTTGTGAAATCTACTACTTTAAGATAAAACCACAGTGAACACGCTGAAGACTACCATACAGACAAACAATAAAAAAAAAACACAGAAAATATAAACACAGTGAACACACTGAACGACTACCATACCGACAAACCGTAAAAAACACAGAACATAAACACAGTGAACACGCTGAAGACTACCATACCGACAAACAGTAAAAAACACAGAAAATATGATCATAATGAACACGCTGAAGACTACCAAGCCGACAAACAGTAAAAAACACAGAAAATATAAACACTGTGAACGCGCTGAAGACTACCATATCGACAAACAGTAAAAAACACAGAACATATAAACACAGTGAACACACTGAAAGACTACCATACCGACAAACCGTAAAAAACAGAGAACATATAAACACAGTGAACACGCTGAAGACAACCATACCGACAAACAGTAAAAAACACAGAAAATGTAAACACAGTGAACACACTGAAAGACTACCATACCGACAAACCGTAAAAAACACAACATATAAACACAGTGAACACGCTGAAGACTACCATACCGACAAACAGTAAAAAACACAGAAAATATAAACACAGCGAACACACTGAAAGACTACCATACCGAAAAACAGTAAAAAACACAGAAAATATAATAAATAACAATGAACACTCTATATCCACAATTTTTCGGCCACTCGGCCTTTATCAACTGGAAAAGCACGAATACAAAAGAATTCTACGTAATATCCATTACTGCTGGTAAACAAAGCCCAGCGTAAAAATCACTGATTTTTACGCTGGGCTTTGTTTACCAGCAGTTATGGATATTACGTAGAATTCTTTTGTATTCGTGCTTTTCCACTTGATAAAGGCCGAGTGGCCGAAAATTTGTGGATATAGAGTGTTCATTGTTATTTATTATATTAAACTTCCCTACGGAGGACACTACTTCATTCACAGAAAATATAAACACAGTGAACACGCTGAAGACTACCATACCGACAAACAGTAAAAAAAAAAAAAAAAACCACAGAAAATATTAACACAGTGAACACGCTAAAGACTACCATTCTGAAAAACCGTAAAAACACAGAAAATACAAACACTGTGAAAACGCTAAAGACTATCATACCGCCAAACCTAAAAAAAAAACACGGAAAATACAAATAAGAAATAAAAAATAAACGTACTGTAAGGAAGCAAAATTGAATCCCGAATGGAGAAGGTGCCTGGGGAGAGTAAGCATCTCCTGTTTGCTATCAACGCACGTCACTTAGACCGTGCAGAAAAAAGTCATATCCGATGAATTTGTTAAATACGGTGCTTTGGATGGTGCTTTGGATGGTTCTAATGTAAAATGTGATAATAAGATGATAGAGGGAAAAATATGAGGGAAATTACAATATATTCTGCTCGAGAAAGAAGATGTTAATATACGAAAAATTTGTTGACTGTTTCTTTTGAAATGATGTGATGTTTGAAGCGCATTCCAAAACAGCATCGACATTCTCGTATCGAAAGTAATTTATTGCAATAAATGTATAATTATGACAAAATCTATCATCCATTTATTGCAATAAATTACCTAAAACACACATGCCTTAGTTTGATTTCTACGTGTGGACAAAGTTTAAAACTTTCATACGGAATTAAAAGATACCACGTTGTTCTATTCTAAATGAAAATCACAAAATCGATTTCCGACAAAAACTTCCAGGTGATGTTATATACAATAGAGTCATTCCAACGTCTTTGTATGTTATGGCATTTAAAAATTTAGTTATATTAAACTTATTACCAGAGTAAAGTGGTGTGAACGAGTTTAAATGGTTTGTATAGAAATAAAAGACCTCACTTTTATTTTCACTGAAATCCCTTTTGAAGTACCCTTATTTGTGTCGTTATCAGTAAGGGTATCAGAGTTTTGACAGTATATATTTAGTCTATCCTGATAATCCATCCATCATGCCTACAGCTGGAGAAAAAATGTGGAATACACAATATATGGATGCTTTCAATAAAAAGAGGACGGCCCCACGTAGGACCAAAGGTGTGCCCACAGTACCTGGAAGATACAACAACCCTCATCCCAGAAAGGTTGGTCTCTTATACTTACTTTTGCCTTCAGTAAGAATTCCATGGACACAACATGGTCCCAACATGAATTGAAATATGTAGACTTTGGTAGAAGATTTATGCATGTAATTATTTCGGGGAAGGATGTTAATATTGAAAGTGAGATAGTACAATAGATATGAATGATCATTCAGATTGCATGGTCTATTCCATATCAACGACAAACATATATACTGGTCAACCTAAGTTATTTTACGGCAAGTCAAAATCTTCGTAAAAATGTTAACTTATTAAAGAGTATTAAGATTTAATCAAAAATTGAAATCGGTTTTGTTATTTCTCCTAATACAGAATCTATTTGAAAGCCTTCTCAAAGATTTTCTATTGAATTTGTGTTTCACTTGTTATGAAAGAGTTATTGGAAGTACGAATTATGATTACAGTGTTATTTGTAGTACGGGGTAAGCCATTTTAGTGGCATTAATCTTAATGTCTTTTAAAGTATGCTAAAGGGAATTTTCATATCTTTAAAAAATAATTATCAAATTCCCCTCAAAATTGGTATTTACGTCCACATGTACATGACCGCTACTTTTAATCCACTACTGCTGAATGAAGTTCATCTGTAAATGCTTACTCCTCTCAGGATTATTCTACTACAAATGAGTCCATCCAACTGAAGAACTGTTCAACTGTGCCAACAGAGAGCGACCTCTTGATGGCATTAAGCTAAGGGCTTCGGACATGCATAGTTCGAATACATAATTCTTGTTAGTCGCACTTGTGTTAAAGGTCAAAGTTCTTGAAAGTGCTAAGTGGCGACATCTATTGACGAATTTGATGACTGCGAGCAACCTGTGTTTATTGGGGTCTGTGAAGGGTAAAAATGCCATACAGATAAATAAAATCAAATAATTTGTACTTCGCCGATTTTGACTACACCAAAAGAACTACACTTTAGTGACGATTATTTTCATCGAACAGGAAATTCTTTAAAAACGTCCCTGTCATATGATATGACCCTGTTTATTAAAATTCGCATTAGTCCTTTACGTCATAAAAAATTCTTAGAATGAGATTAGGAATTTCGTTAGGTACACTGTATAACATTTTGATAATGTCTGCAAATCATCTATATAGCCTTGAATGAATGAATGAATAAATGAATGAATGAATAAATAAAATGCCGAGAGACTATCTTAAATTGTTAAACTTAAGTTTCGCCAAAATTTTACTTTATCCTTTAACCTACTTTAAATATTTTTACCTAGTTTGTTTTAATCTTCGTTCCAAACAATTTATGGGTGAAATTGAATAAACACTAACATCTGCTTAAACGACTAGTACTTTTAAAATCAGACTAAAATTGAAGGTCTACAAATGTCGTACATGAATTATTCTGTCAACTTTGCCTTAATTGAAAAAAAAAAAAGAAATGCAATGCACCATACCATTGGATTAAGAAGGGGCTCATTAGTATTGTGTTTTTGTATAGAATGGAAAAAATGCCTATATCTGATTTTTCTGGTCCTTATCGATCCACGGTCTAATTTCGCCGTATAATTAGAGAAACCCAATAAACACAAACTGTCACTCAGTTATTGTTTCAGATGTACATTTAGTACTCTCTTACTTGGCTTTTTTCACTTCTCTCACTGATTCTTCTCTGACTGACTGAGGAATTCAAAGAATTGATATGTAAAGACTGTTTACTCAGAAAATTTACGATTATACTATTATTATGGCTTGTTTGCATAAAATATGTCGCCCAGTTAACGGTGCATCTGCACTGACTTGCACTATTTTTGTAAATTTTCTGATACTAAATTCTGAAAAATCATTCTGAAACTCAGGAGTACCTCCCTCATGGCATAATTCTGTCCTTAGCTGGCTATTTGGCATAAATATAAGGTCATTTGGGGATCATCTCTTTCGGCGGCCTGATGATAATTGTTTACGAAAGAACATATATTTCAAAGTTTTCTTCCAACGAAAGATTACCAGTACATTTATCTTACATATACTTGTTTGACTGGGTGGATGCAAAACAATTGCTGTAATCGGGTGCATTATCATTTGTTACCTTATACCAGTACATCAGTGAATGGTAGTCAAACTCAAAACCTGAAATCAGATTCCAGAAATCAAACATATACTCAAGAGAAAAGAAAATAGGACAAAAAGAAGGAGAAAACAACACAGCCTACTATATTTGGACCAGGTTTCTCTGAGAAGTTAGTCTTCTAAATGTATTAAACTGATATATTTCTGATTGATAATAAAGAATCCCTAAAATTATACTTTCAACAATGAAATACCCACAGTGTATGGAACCGTAAAATAGCGTAAACAAATATAGCTTATGGGATAGGACTTGAGTCTTAGTTAATACTGTTTGGTTGTTTACAATAAAAGTAATTGGATTTGTTGAGGTGTTTTATCCCTTTCATTGATCTCATGGTCCAGCTATAATATATCTGATTAAATATACCCTTTTTAAAGAGTACTGAAAAGGTGCATTTGGAAACTGCAAATTTCATTATGCTTAATAAGTAAGTCAAAGTGTGTCATAAAAACAAAGGTCGTCATTTTAAGTATTTGGTCTAGGTTGCTATACCAACAATCGTTGAATCTATGCATATTATACATCATATTCTATAATCATAGGCGTTCTCCCAATCTTTCGCGTGATTTTCAAAGAATGTAGTATTGTTTTCAGTATGGCTTGTACATAGTCAAACTATCTGTTCATAGAATTAAGGTCAAAGTTTACGTCGTCCACAAAACTTTCCATATTTCCAATTTACATAATGAAATTCTATTTACCAAATGCAACAGTAAAATACGCAAGTACCCAATGGCCAATATAGCTGTGAGTGGCATGTGTTTAAAATATGCTGCTGTCGTTTATAACCAATTATTTATAAAAGGATTGTGTAATATGAAATACCAAGACTTTACATAATCCCTGCCGAGCACTTCAGTCCTCAATGTATCCAAGGGCTTTTCAATGAAATAAAGTGTTCATAGCATAGCAACTCAAAATGTTGTTCAATATTCAGACTCCAGCAGTGCTTGTTTAGTTGACCAAATATCACACCCAAAGAATTGCATGTTGCACAATATCCTATGCTTTCATATAAAATTTTGATTTACATCCAATTTTACTCTCACTAATCGTGTCTTACTATGAATGAAAGGGTAAATAAAAGAAATAAAGGAGAAACGAAAAACAAATTCTATAGTGTAGAGATCCCACATAGACTGCAAAAAGTAAATAATAATTTCATCATTTACAACCATGTATGGTGTGTTTACTACCAATGAAGGATATACGAGACGTGTCGGAAATACTTAACCCAATACAGACAACACATATTTAGAAACATGTAGCAATGAACAATTGTTTTTGAAAATATTACTGTACATCGTTGAAGATTGATTATATATGATTACACTATACGATATACAATGTAAGGATCCTTGAGGACAGCACCCTTGTTATCCGGATAACCATCTTAACTACAAGTAGTTTCAGCAAATGAAATTGTGGTTTAGTTGTCACATGATCGCATATAATGACGCAGTGGCTGGTTTTTTTTTGTGTGTTTTATTTTACTACATTTTTTTTAATCCGACAGCAAAATATATTCAATAGATATAAAAAGTAGACTTTTCTCTAAAATTATTTTCTATTGATATCTGGAGGCAATTTTAAAGGGAAAAGAATGAAAGGTGGCAGAACCATACGGAGCAAACGTGACGTTACCATAACACAGAACGCGTAACGTAAACGTAGGGATTTTCGCTAGAGGGTAGTTTTCGCGCATTTCGCGATTGTATTATTATCGCGTAAATAATCCCCGCGTGAAAATTACAACCAGTAAAAAAAGACTAAAGGGAACACTCCCAACGCCGAAATTACTCCCACGCATACTGCTAAAATGGCCATTTCGCAAATTCTTTTATTCATCTTTGAAAATTTAACAACTTTCTTTTAAAAAGTTAAAAAAATCAATATAGAACCTTGAAAATGCAAGATAGTTAATTGGAAATTCAAGTGAGTAAGTTGAAAATTCAAGATAGTACGTTGAAAATTCAAGTTAGGAAGTTCAATATTCAAAATAGTAGTTGAAAATTCAAGATAATTAAAAAAGATATCTGTGGCCTTACTTGGTTTCTTTACTTTAAAGACTGATGGTTCTATATATTTCACTACACGCAGGACCATTGGCCAACAACTCTTTTTTCAAAGGTTCAGTTATAACTTTTCTATGTTTAAGTTTTGCCATGATCACATATCGATGGTATCCCCCTCGCAGTCGGTTTTCTGAACTGAATTTTTATTTCTATCATTTGTACCTTCATTTCGTCAACACAAATTACTTGTGCACGTATTTCCGCTTTATTTTCAATCATCAGAGGTGTTTTAACCTTCCGAAAATCGCCTGCACTATTTGTAAAGAATACGTGATACAGAGAGAATTTCAAAATCACAATATTGTGTCATCTTGCGTTGCTCCGTCTGTATGTTTCAATGAATGATCGGACAAACTGTCTTTACATTTTCATTTGTTCACCGTACTTAATGGAATGTATCGAGATAAATACAGCAAAAAGTTGCGCCTGGTATCAAAGGTACCTTATAATAAAGCAATATCAGATTTTGGCATGTTCTATTTGATTTTCTAAAGCTGAATGTTGAAACTATGAGAAACATCTGTTATTGAAAAATAATGGTGCTCCGTGGACCCTACCTTATATATTGATAACATTTATGTAATAATCAAGTTAAATGTGTCTGATTAATAGTCAATGGTAAATAAGTTATTTGATACAAGTTTCAGTAAGACATTTGCTTGAACATCACTGATGATACATTATTTTTTGAAATGCACATATGGTGCATCAAATCATTACAATAGAACATATATATCAATGTCATAATTCCAACCACTAAGCTTCGTATCTCTGCTTGTGGACTGTTAGTCCCCGAAGATATCGTTAGGCTAGATTCACTGTGCTTCAGTACTGACTTGAAATACCGGTATATTTGTACGTTTTCTTATACTAAATTTGCTAAATTATTCTAAAACTAAGGACTATCTCTCTGATGACATAGCTCTGTCCTTATCTTGCTCTGGGACATACATTTTATGTCATTTGAGAATTTTGCTCTTCAAATATATTCACAATTTGGATTACTTCATTCTCTGCTTCGAGCATCACTGATGATACATTAATTGCTGAAATGCGCATATGGTGCATTAAATTATTAGATAAAACATTTCTATTCATCTTGGGGAAATTACCAGCGCCCTTGGGTTTCGATGGAAACCTTTACATTGTAGAATGGTGGGGTGAAATATAGATGTGAAGAAATACATGAAGTTGTTGGTTAATCTAGTTAAGATCTAGATTTGAGAAAGGTTGAATATCCAGTATTCAACTCACGGTGACCTTGCATGATGAACACCTAACATGAAACCGTGGTAAAGTCTACTTTTTCTTTTGTTCTATTTCACTTCGTGATAATAATAATTTAAAGAATATCCCAATTTTTATTCCTTCGTCATCTGATAAATTTGACCTTTTATTACTTGAGGTTCGTCTTTTACTTTTAAAAATCAATTATGATAACAATACCTGCCATACTTGACGAATAAAGACATGTTTTCTCTACTGATTGGGGATATTTACAAATTTACATAGCCTCACTATGAAAACATTTCTTTAACAATAATTATGTATCTTTATGATTCAACGATGAATAATCTGACTTATCAAAACCAAGATGTTTATCCTCTTAACTTCATATTTCATGGTTAGTCAGAGAAATGAGATGAAAATAGTGTCATTGTCGACATTAAACAGGGCCATACACCATGCAATAAAATTGAATCTGTCAATCGATGTACAATAGGGCATTTTTCCATGCCTGGTAAGGTACTATAAACTATATATTTTCTGAAAGATATAACGACCACTGCTCAGAAATAATAATTTTGGCCCAGAAAAATAAAGGGAAATATCTGATGAAGCATTTAGATTGTCAATTTTCTCTATATATCATATGCAAAATAACAAAGTTGTACAAAAGTTTTTCCCCTTTGATTTTTAAGACTGGGGAGTCTTATATCTGTACCCAGGGCATCATCACCTTTTAGAAAATATATAGTTTTTAGTACCTTACCAGGCATAAATTTTACCAAACTTTACAATGGAGATGATTAAAACGCTATGTAAAATGACTCTATTGTACAACGGATACCTTAACTACACGTAGTAACAATTTTTACATGCAGTCAAAAGTCATTGGTGTAAAGCAGACGCACGTACCATCGGGTACCTACATCCCGTCATGGCGACAGGTGATGCCGATTCGTATGTTTACACCATTTAATATATCAATAAACAACACAGAGCATGCATGATTTGTACACTCAGCGTGAAGATTGTGTATGGATAAATGCTGGAAATTAAGTAATTTCAAAATAGATCGAAAATGTACAGTGTATGTTGAGATTATGAAAATGACAAGGAAACAGGTACCAGTACTTGAGCAATGATTTGTGGTACCTACATCAAATAATTTCCGGTACTTACATCATCGTCATTTTGATTCGGTCGAAAGATAGTCTTCCAACTCGATTTTTATGTATAGGTTAGATAGTAATTTGAAGTTTCTTCATGAATAAGAAGTGGGCGGAGCGTCAACGAAGCCCTTTCCTATTCATGTAGAAAATTCAAATTACCTCATGTGGAGAAATGATGCCACTTCTCTCAGTCACGTGACGAAGTTCGTCGAAACTCCCTTTAAATCAGTTAGTAGCTTTCTCCGTAAAACCTTTGTTTTATTTAATTTTTGTTATTCATACTATTTTCAATTTGGTATGTAACGATGATTCATGACCTAATTTCAATTCTATAAGAAAACATAATGATTTTATACTAGAAAATAGAGGAAATTTCGTAGAAAGAAGGAATTTTTAGAATATGTGGGAACCGCCAAAATCAGTTATGCGAAAAAACGACGATACCTGACTTCATGTATTTGTTATAAACTTTCAATCGCGATGCCCGGAACACGAATTATTAAACTAGAAACCTAAGAAAACGGACATTGAAGTTGCCAAAACTCGCCAAATCATGCTGTCTTCCTATGAAATTACCGTACAGCCTATGGACAGAATCTTACTAATTTTCATCTCATGTGGGAACCGCTAACTTAACACGGAAAATAAAGTTTTTTACATCAACTTCTCCAGAAAATAGCGGAGTATCATATCCAATGCCCGGAAGCCGTTTAACAATCTTAGTTACAGTGATGCCCATATACGACAATAGTAATTTCAAATCTGGCTGCGAGCCATGACGCGATGTCAGAGTGGCATTATTTCTCCGTATGTTCTAACTGGCTTAGATGGCAACTTCCCCAGTGGCGGACATGCTCAAAGTCTTGGTTCGAGCCGCGCTCGTCCAATATATTTTTCTGTTCAGCTTTGGTAGGATGCTGAATCCATGACAACTATGAAGACGGTTTCTTCACAGATTCTACACAAATAAGACGAGCCATTTGATAGCCTTTGATTGGCTTAGCTCATTGTTGCCATCTAATATCATATATTTTTGCTCAGTTTCTAAGTGCGGCACGAAGAACTGCAAAACTTGTAACATCCTAATAACAGACACTTCATTCTCAAGTAATCTCACAAAACAAACATTTAACACGCATAGTTTTGAAAACCTTAACTGCATGACATCTAATGTTGTGTACGGAATAGAGTGCTCACTTTGTGGATTGATTTATGTGGGTGAAACCAAAGGTAAGCTCCGAACCAGAATGTCAGGACACCGGTCAAAAATAAATAATAAAGGAAGTCAACTCCTTTATCGACATTTTGACCAGGCCGATCATTCGGTTTTATCTATGAGTTAGAATCCTGGAGAAAATATATCACCCCACAAACAATCCCAATTTGAGCACACCTTTCCGTCGCAACAGAGAAGAGTTCTGGATAAAAAATCTTAACACTGCAGCGCCCTATGGGTGCAACGATAACATCAGCACTATAGGAAACTTAACAAGTCCCGGTTGTCAATCGGTAAATGTGACTAGCTTATTCAACAGACAACAAAGAAGACCTCGAAGTCATGGCATTCGAAAATATAATAGGCCTGAGATACATAGTTTCTCCTTCGATGACTTGGTTCCATTTTTGAATGAGCCTCTAGGTCTGCATTATATTCGTTCCAAATTATACTCTGTTCCTTTACGGAAGTTGCACGAAATCTACGATTATACGAAGGACCTCACATATACCGATACACGTTCCCCAGAATACAGACTACAAGGAGTCATATTGGACATTTCTACTTTTCGTTTATTTCAAGCAGTTAGATCAGATAAATCAGAGGAGAAAACAAACCGCCCTTTCATTTAAGTAAGATTTGCAAACAAAGGTATTGATAACTTGAATCTTGGTCAAATTTTGAATCACAAAACTGTCACAGAAAAAATCCTACCATATTTCAAAAGAAAAGAAACTCCATGTATTTCCTATAGCTACACACCAACAGTTGCATCTAAAATTTACAATTACAAACGATTCCTGCAGTGTATTGATTTAAGTAATCCCTCACTACATCCACTTCCCTGCAAATGTTCTTCATCGAATTTCAACTACTCTCCTTGTGGACACGTTATTACTGGTGACCTTAGTATAGTCAAGAACGACAAGTTGAGAGAATTGTTAAAAAAGGGTCCCAAATACAGAGAAAGTATGTCCTTTACATGGAACCAAAATGTCAAAATTATCATGGACTCTTGTGAGGAATATGCAAGACGTTGGGCAAAGAAAGAGGATGTACAGCTCGACACTCTTCCGAGTGGATAAAATCCATCAGAGGGATACTTTTATCTAGAATTAACCGATTAAAATCAACTGTGAACACCAGATTCAAGTCTATATTTAAAGATCCTGATGTTATCACAGAGCTTACCTATCTCCAAGAACATTATGTCATCACACCAGCGGACAAAGCCTCAAACAATTACACATTTACTTGCAAAAAGTACTATTTCGACAGTCTAGTTAAAGAGTTGGGTTTAAATTCGACACCTGGAAATCCCACTTACACCCCAACAAACCTTTCTGCCTCTGAAATAATTGATAACCACAAATCAGCTCTTGCTTCATTTGGCTTCAACATGAACAATTTAGATTTAGATTTGCCATACTTATACTGCATACCTAAAATGCATAAGAATCCGTACAAACAACGTTTCATCGCTGGTTCCTCAAAATGTTCTACCAAATCTGTATCGATCTTACTCGCCAAAGTTTTATCTGAAATCAAATCTGGGCTTCAAAAATATTGTTCGACAGTATCTTCTCGCAGTGGTATCAACCAGATGTGGATTTTAAAGTATTCGAAGGAACTTTTAGAACATCTGAAATCCACTCATTTTAGAAGAGTCCATTCGATCAAAGCCTTTGATTTTTCGACACTTTACACTACAATTCCACATTCTAAATTGAAAGAAAGACTCGCAAAAATTATAAGTAATGCGTTTACAAGTAAGAACGGTAATCGCAAATACAAATTTATTGTTGTTAACTATGACAAAACCTACTTTGTAAAAGAAAAGTCCGATTCTGAAAATAAGTACACTGAAACAGATATTATTCAGATGTTAAACTTTCTGATCGACAACATTTTTGTGGTGTTTGGAGGAAAGGTCTTCCAGCAAATTGTCGGAATTCCAATGGGGACCAATTGTGCCCCACTCCTTGCCGACATTTTTCTTTACTCGTACGAAGCTGAATTCATTCAATCTCTGGTCTCTGAAGGGAAAAGATACTTATCTTCTGAATTCAACTTCACTTACAGATACATAGACGATGTGTTGTCCATCAATAATCCAAAATTCGCGGATTACCTGAGCAGTATCTATCCTTCAGAGCTTGAAGTCAAAGAAACTACAGAGACAAATAATTCAGCATCCTATTTGGACATAATGTTGTCCTACGACACTGATGGTCACATGAACACCTCACTCTATGACAAACGTGACGACTTCAATTTCAGCATTACAAACTTTCCTTTTCTGAGTAGCAACATCCCTTCATCGCCTGCTTATGGCGTGTTCATATCTCAGTTGATTCGCTATGCCAGAGCAAGTACCAAATATACGGATTTTGTTCTGAGAGCTAGGCGTCTTTCAGATAAATTTCTCAGTCAGGGATATGTTTATGACCGACTAACATCGTCACTGAGGAAGTTCTACGGTCGATACGGGGAACTCGTCATTCACTATGATGTCCCACTCTCCAGAATGGTGGGTGATATTCTGTCATAGACCATTTGAACCATCCAACCAAAGATTGTACATATGTCTTCCGAAATGGAAGTTACCGGATGTGACAGTTCTACCGAATTGAAGCGGCGGGTGTTGCATGCAAGCAGCAGATGCTTACTCTTCCTGGGCACCTGGTCTCACTCCCATATCGGGAGTTCGCTTCTTTTCATATGGTGGAGGTTTTTGTTTGTTTGCTTTGGTTCCTGTTTTGTCCTGATTTTGTATGCCTTCGGTTTTTGAATTATCGATTTTGTGCTGTATACAGGGATATGGTCATAATCCATATTTGTCATACATATTACCATTTCTTGATCGTAACATTATCTTCACGTTGATTGTACAAATCCAAAATAAACTGTATTACACAGCCAATTGTGCCTCATATGAAATTTATGTGAAATTTACATGAACTTTACATGAAAGTTCACATGAAATTTATGTGAAAGGAGCACGAACATGAAATTTACTTGAAATTTTTCACATGAAATTCATGTGAAGATTTTTACATGGATGTTATGTGAATTCGGTTTCCAGTGAAGGTCACTTAGAAAAATTCATGTGAAATTCATGTGAAGGAAATTTATGAGAAATTCATGTGAAATATTTTTCACATAAATTTTATGTGAAATTTATATGAATTTTACATGAACTTTCATGTGAAATTTACATGATGCTCATTTCATATGAATTTCATGTGAGGCACAATTGGCTGTGTATTTATTGATATTGAAAGGTGTAAACATACAAATCGGTACCGCCTGTAGGTACCGAATGGTACGTGCATCTGCTTTACACCAGTTAATAGTAACTGCCTTACTTTCTTACTTCTAAACAATAATTTAAACTAAAACTAAGTAGTGAAAAGTTGGTTACTTTATATTCAGACCAATGACTCAAAATAGAAAAGGGAATGGAAGCAAATTCATAGCGATACCGATAAAGCGAGGTGAAAATGTGAGACAGGACGGTCCTTGACTACTCTTGTTGTTGAAAAAAATGTTAGAAATACAAGAGTGATACAAGTTTAATATATAAATTGTCTAGAAATCGAATCAAATTTCATGTGGTCATCTCTGATGTTTCAGAATTCTGTGAGAGAAGTCTGATAATCTAATTATACATCGATTTCTAAATACTAGTTATCTTTATTAGATCTGAAATTATTCTAATTCTGAATTCTGAACAGTATAAGTGTCTCGGCTCTGTACATCAATCAAATTCTTGATTCCAAATAAGATCATTCTTGACCAGTCTCCAATACCTTAGGGAGAACAACTTTTTATCCTTGTTATATGACTGTGAAGGACATACTAAGTGTGAATATTATGGCGAATCTTAATATCATTTCGATTCATGTAATTACCTTAACAAGTATTAGCTTTTACAAAAAGCTTGCCGTCAGTTAGCTGACTTTGAATCACTGATGTAAAGCAGATGCACGTACAATCGGGTATCTACATCCCGTCATGGCGACAGGTGATGTCGATTCGTATGTTTACATCCTTCAATATCAATGATTTGCACAGTTCGTGTTGGATGTACATTTAACGTGAAGATAATGTTTAGATCAAGAAATGGTAATATGCATATAATCATAAAAATCGAGTTAGAACACTATTTTTCAACCGAATGAAACTGACGATGATGTAGGTACCGGGCATTCCTTGATGTAGGTACCACAAATTATTGCTTAAACACTGGTACCTACTTCCTTGTCATTTTCAAAATCTCAACATACACTGTATATTTTACAACCAATTATAAAATTGCTTAATTTCCAGCATTCATTCATACATAATCTTCACAATGAGTGTACAAATCCAACATGAACTGTGTTATTTGTTGCTCTCGATGGATGTAAACATACGAATCGGCATCGCCTGTCGCCATGACGGGATGTTTACACCAGTGTTTAAATGTTGTACAATTCTAGTTAGAAAAAAATCGGAATAAAATGCATTTACCAACCGCACAATTCCGGACTTTTCCGGGTTTTTGATTTATTAAAGTTGCGGAAAATTTCGAAAATCCTCGATTGTTATAGGGCGTATCGATACAATGACTTTTCGATGCATGTTTCGGAAGAAAATACACTGATGCGATATGACTTTCATTTGTCACGTCATCAAGACTCTTGAACCGACCTAATGAAAGAATCTTATACACATATTCTGAATAACCTAGACGAATTTTTGCATTTTATGCAATTGTCAACCAATCATATTGCAAAGAGGTATTCAATCCGTGCAAGTAGGTTTTGGGCCATATTTTTACGGTCTTGAAAAGACTCAGTCTATAAAATTTTTTTGAACCACTTCCCTTTGATGAATAAGACATCTGAAACACCGAAAAAATAGAACTTGGCGCCACATACTGAAATATTCGAAAGTTGCGTGTCTGTTGCACCGAATTTGATTTTGTAAGCCTCTTGATTATTTTTTCTTTGGATTCTGATTTTAGGTTATTTTTTTGACGTTCGCTTACTCATTTCATATTTTACAGCACGGTAGGTTTGAGAAATTTGAAGAGGTACTACCAGTATCAATTTCAAGCATTGTTCAAAATATGGCCAAATTCCTCCGATATCAATTTGAATATCACAGTGTTTTCAAGTTTACTTCACCAAAAAGCAAAAAAAAGTTGAAACTCAGGTCTGAGTGTATTGAATGAAAAAGTGTCCCAAATGAAATATCAGAATCTAAAAAGTAGCAACTCAGGTCTGAGTGCATTAAATGATAAAGTGTCCCAAACGAAATATCAGAATCTAAAAGTAGCAAATCAGGTCTGAGTGCATTAAATAATAAAGTGTCCCAAATGAAATATCAGAATCTTAAACTTGCAACTCAGGTGTGAGTGCATTAAATGATAAAGTGTCCCAAATGAAATATCAGAATCTTAAACTTGCAACTCAGGTCTGAGTGCATTAAATGATAAAGTATCCCAAATGAAATATCAAAATCTAAAACTAACAACTCAGGTCTGAGTGCATTAAATGATAAAGTGTCCCAAATGTAATATTAGAATCTAAAACGTAGCAACTCAGGTCTGAGTGCATTAAATGATAAAGTGTCCCAAATGAAATATCAGAATCTAAAAGTAGCAACTCAGGTCTAAGTGCATTTAATGATTAAGTGTCCAAAACGAAATATCAGAATCTAAAAATAGCAAATCAGGTCTGAGTGCATTAAATGATAAAGTGTCCCAAATGAAATATCAGAATCTAAAATGTAGCAACTTAGGTTTGAGTGCATTAAATGAGAAAGTGTCCCAAATGAAATATAAGGATCTTAAAGTAGCAACTCATGTCTGAGTGCATTAAATGATAAAGTGTCGCAAATGTAATATCAGGATCTTAAAGTAGCAACTCATGTCTGAGTGCATTAAATGATAAAGTATCCCAAATGAAATATCAGAATCTTAAAGAAGCAACTCAGGTCTGTGTGCATTAAATGATAAAGTGTCCCAAATGAAATATAAAGATCTAAATGTAGCAACTCAGATCTGAGTGCATTAAATGATAAAGTGTCCCAAATGAAATATCAGAATCTAAAAGTAGCAACTCAAATCTGAGTGCATTAAATGATAAAGTGTCCAAAATGAAATATCATAATCTAAAAGTAGCAACTCAGGTCTGAGTGCATTAAATGATAAAGTGTCCCAAATCAAATATCAAAATCTTGAAGTAGCAACTCAGGTCTGAGTGCATTAAATGATAAAGTGTCCCAAATTAAATATAAGGATCTAAAAGTAGCAACTCAGGTCTGAGTGCATTAAATGATAAAGTATCCCAAATGAAATATCAGAATCTAAAAGTAGCAACTCAGGTCTGAGTGCATTACATGATAAAGTGTCTCAAATGAAATATCAGAATCTAAAAGTAGCAACTCAGGTCTGAGTGCATTAAATGATAAAGTGTCCCAAATGAAATATAAATGAGGTAAAGAAGACCCTGACGACAAATTCAGCAGCACCCACAATAGAGAAAATTGAGCATTGACGGAACCCTAGCAAGATAGTTTGGCTAGCAACACCATAATAATCTGATTTTAGGAGGCTGTTCTCCGGTTGCAGAGTCGGATCACTTATTCGTCTTCTGGTCTTGTTTATTCAACTTAAAATGATGAGAAAAATGTGTTATTAATTTTTCTTATGGATTTCTCAGGTAAAGTTGGTTTATTTACAGAATTTCTTAGATCCACCAAACCAGACACCATATGCCCCCAGTTGTTACCTAACACAGGAGGAGGAAGCTGCCTTCAAAGACTACTATGCAGATTTATTCCAACAAACAGCCAATCCTCTGGTGTTACCATGGAACCAGTATAATCAGAATTATGATTTAACAGAATCTTTATATAAAGGTACATGTTTTGTTACTGGAGCAGTTCCTTACTTTACTTGTTTTGTACTTAAAAATTCTACAATTCTACAAAACACTATACAGGAATGACGTCAGGAGATTTCGAGGTGCGAGACATAAACACAATATCAAACAAACTAAAAACAATGAACAAAGAATGTAGGTGGCGGGATAACACTGTTGAGATTATCGTCAGGATCTTATTTAACTCATTTGTGTCACACTTATGCCCTTTGCTGTGTGGAGCTCGTAAAAAAGTTCCCAGCGAAGGGTTTGAAAGTAAGTGTTTTGAATATTTTCCGTGATATTTTCGTCATAGCACTTTCTATATGGTCATAGCCTCGGACAGAGCATCCATTTTAAATATTGTTTTCATTTTCGTGCATGAACATCGACGAAGGGTGCGGCTAGCCAACAGGGGATGCTTACTCCTTCCGGGAACCTGATCCCACCTCTAGCTTGCTAGGGGTCCGTCAATGCTCAGTTTTGTGTTCTATTGCGAGTGCTGTTGAGATTATCGTCAGGATCTTCTTTAACTCTTATACGATAAGGACTTATAAATTTGTCCTTGACCTCATATGCTCTACTTAGAAACAGGAAGTACGTCATTGTTACGAATTTCTGTTGTTCTCTAAATGCAGGTCAGTTGGAAAGAGTGAATCTTATTTATTCAATTTCACAAACGTTTTGCCTTTTCAACGTATCTCTCAAGAACATGTACTTGTGAAACAGAAACTATTTCTAACACTAAAATGTCTTTTTTTTGTTCAATATACAGTACTTCCTGAATTGCATCTGGAACTTGTTTCATAATCTTTGTTTGTGTGTCTCAGAAGTAGAATTTACAATAAGCGAGGAAAGTCAAACACAAAACCCGACATGAGAATTCAAAATCACAATCAAAACGCTGACAAACTCTTTGAAAGATATAAAACAGAACCTTCTCAATAGAACAGAACAATCGGATACACATACAGTGACACTGATACAGCTTCATAGAAACACAAAAGTAAACTTTATCGAATGAACAAATTCCAGAAGAGTTAAAGAAGATCCTGACGACAATCTCCACAGTACTCACAATAGAGCACCAAATTGAACTTCGATGGACCCTAGCAAGCTAGAGGTGGGATTAGGTGCCCGGAAGGAGTAAGCATCCCCTGTTTTGCTAGCCGCCGTCGATGTTCAGCATATATATATTATATTCTTCTCGTTTTTGTTTTATTATCAGTAATCATGAAATACGCTTATGACCTGTAGCTCTATGAATCATTCATAAATATCTTATTTGACTTTACTTCGCTCGTCAAAATAAGAGTCTTATCAGGAAGATTTTCTGTACATTTTCAGAAAATAATTGTGTTAACAAAAAACCAACAGTAAGATTTGATCAGACTGAGGAGGCTATCAAAGACAATGCAGAAGAGAACGATGGTAACAATGACAAAGAACAACCAGGTAAGTTACTCAGAAGGTCACATACTAGTATGGTGGTATGTTTATTAAAATAAACACTGACTTTCCTGTACTATATCTGCAATGACTTGAAATACATGTATATTAGCAAATTCTCTGTCACTAATTTGATCAATCATAGCACAGACTCTATTATTACGTTAATTAAATATTCACTATTTTGGTTTATCTAGAGCATCACTTCCTTTTCTTGTTTTTAAAATGCTCATATGGTGAGCTGACACATATGTTTCAATATTAATAATTTTGATAATGATTTCGATTTAATTCTTCAAAAATGTATCAGGAAACAAAACAGTATATATCATAATCGAAATATGGCACGAGGCCATTCGTTGCTCATTCCAAAGGAGTATAAGTTGATGACACATACATTACTTAAAAACTTGTTGCTTTGGCTAGCCCTCTTCCTGGCATTTATACAAATGACTTTCCAGAGCAAATAAAGTCGCAAGTGAGACTGTTTGCAGACGACACTACTGTCTACATTTCTCTGGACAAGCAAGTTAGGATCCCATTCCTTCAGGAAGACTTGAATTTTCTCAGTTTTCGATGAACAATCAGGAAAATGGTTTTAATGTTAAACGTCTTCAAATTCAATAGCATAATTTTAAAAGAACAGGTAAATTTTCAGCATGGACCAGACATGCACGTTAACCCAGGTAAACACTAAGGTGTCTATGTAACAACATTATACCATCACGCCAGAAAGGTATTTGGGTGTTTATATTGTGACCAACCATGAATAAAATCAGCATGACATGATTCTTTTTTCTTATAAAACATGGACCCTACAGTGATCGGCAGCTTCATTTTACTATATAAAAGGCTTTGGTCCGTCTACAGCATGGACAAGTTGTCACTGTTTTGGTTTAAGTTTAGTCCAAAGTCGGCTTACGTTAGCGATTGGTCTCTATCCTTTTGTATGTGGACATTCGTGTTAATAATTGCGGTGGTTTTAATTTAGCTATTTTCGCGGTATGTTATTTGCTGCAATCTTGATCTTGTGTGTCACTGTTTTCATGGCAACGTTTTCCAATCGTCTTCTCCTTCTTCACAGTTTGTTTCGCGATTTCAGCCTTTTCCTCTATAATATAATCCAGGTGCACATACATGTACTGTAATACACTGATATCTTGCTTCAACGTGTTGATCCATTCAAAATGAAGTAAGCAAACTAAACCAAATAAGAATGACGAAAGTTTAATTAACTATTTATTTGTATAAACTACTTTAATGACATTAAAACGTTTACCATCACATTACCTTACGATAGTGAATAATATTCTGCAATAAATTTGGAAATTATGACTCTCAAATAAAATTTTCAACATGAGGGATCAAGTTGTTTCCTAAACATTCTAAGTGGAAAAATCTTTCATAAAATTTTTAAAAGTAATATTCGCGCTATTTCCTATAGTACAAATTCCTTCAGGGTAAAAATCCATGACTTCAAAACTATTAGCATCAACAGCACTATACCAGGTTATGTTAGGGTAATTGGCATTGGTGCTTTCGTTTTGAGGGCTAAGCGACTTAAAGTTGTCAATTGTCGATATGTTTATGATCGACTGCAAATTATGGTCGGCATAAGCAACATGTAATTATACAAGATATTGATTTTCTAGCAAAAAAACTTTTTTGGGGGTTACAATTTGAACTATCTGGAAATACCCTTATTCAACAAAACTTGGAGTTGCTAGCAAGCGGCTTATACATAAACTACCTGGGCATCTTAGGGGTAATGGGTTTACTCTTTACTTAAAGAAGTTGCTGGAGTTTTCAAGTAAAGGTTTGGACAGGGTTTCCTGCGCTAGTACAAAGCTGTAGATTGGTCAAGTACTATGTATTCAGAGTGTCCCGATTTCACTTCCATTGTGAATATTTTATTTTCTTTACGTACAGTTGGTATAATTTTTATCACTTATATTCATTTTTAATCTATTCATTCAGTCTAAATAATTCGTAGAGGAGACAATATTTTCTAGTATAACTATGTCTCCCTAACAGTCATTCCGAGAAGACAATATTCATGAAGGACTCAATCCACCCTACATACCTTTTCCCAAATAAATGAAAACCAAACAAGCTAGAACTTTTCATATTAGCATCAGATGAAGTATTTCGTAGATTGTGTACATAATGTTGATAAAATGGTTTATGTATCTAATGTATCAGTAGGTACTACTTCTCTTTTTTCCTCAGACATCTTTATTACTCCTTTAAAGTTTAAATGCCAACGGAAAGTAAGAGTCATATTTTACAAACTTTTCACCAATAACAAAATATTGTTTTACATAGGTCTTAAGCTGGGGTGACTTGAAGTCCAATATATTACAAGAGAAGTGCCTTTCTATTGTTTCCTTCTAAAATAAAACATTCAGCTGGCACTTTATACGATAAGTTGCGTAGGGTTTTACTTTTTACTTTCCAAATTGATAAGGAGTATGAATTGATTATATGATAATAAAGGTAAACACTGTCTATAAAAGGCGGCATTTCACCACTCAATGGGGGAAAGCTTACCTATTTAGAAATCCATATTGTTAATTGCTCGGTAAAACACGTCCTCATTTTATATCTTCAAAGGGTTTGTAAGCTACCGGATTTCTCAAACCTCCAACACAAAACGCGGCTGCATTATAGAGTCTAAGTTCAAACATTATTCAAAACTGTTAGTAATAATATGGAAGTTGTATGCGTTTGTGTGTGAAATTTACACAAGCCAACGTATAGCTATGAAGATTTTTAAGGTTAACCTTCCTGCCAAGTCTAATAGGCGATCCATGCTGAAACCTAAAATAACCAATGTATATTACCCAACACCATCTGACGTTTACGGTAGGTACATTCAGGATTGCATATTATTTCTTATTTTTCTGAAGTAGTACTTCTCTTCATCTTCCATTTTATGTTCATACATGTATGTCTATTTTGGATCCTGGTGCTTTACCAGCACTGTTCTTCATTTCTATTTCAAATCATTATTTCAAAAAGCGTTTACAATAATGCTTGTAAGTATGTGATTTAAAAAAGCAATGCAGACGTTGATTTGCAGAGAACGACTTTTTCGTCAAACTCATTCATAAGATACATGTTATAGACCGGTACCATGAATGTTTTAAAACATTTTATTATTTTAGGGATCTCTATGTTTCTGATTCCACAAGAAACTATATCATGTTTGGCAGGCCTTGGGATCAATGGAATTGCATTATCAATTTTAGTGTACATCTATTTCTTAATCGAATATATTTAGGGAGGCGCTACTCACAATAATGTTTGGTCATTTTGGCGAAACTGTGGGTGACACTAAGACAGAAATTGGACTTCCTTTTTAGTCCTACCTATTTGGATACTATTGTTAAACGTCTTCAAATTCAATAGCATCATTTATGAAATGATAAATTTGCAGAATAGAACAGACATGCATGTTTCAGTTACTGAACCCTCGTCAGTGATCCTCAATCTAAACAATGTGAAACGACCAAAGAGTTTGATAATTATGTCCAAAAATGTACCGAAAGACGTACAAGACTTGCATTAAATATGTAAACATGATTCATATGATATATCAAAATAATTAGCACGGCACGTTTTAACAGTGCAACCTACAATTCATTCTACAATGTCTTACGCACTTGCACTGAAGATAGTTCATTAGATAAGATGTCCTTAATGTTTCTGTGGAGCTCCGTCTGTCTGTCCAATTTTCCTTTCGCATTAGTTCTGTTTTGATTTTTTCCTCAAAATTCGTAAACCTTTCGATTGTGGTTTTTGGCATCTTGTTTGTGTTTGACTTTCATTCACTGACTGTATGAGATGACAGAACTTGTTTGGAAGTCGGTTTGACTGCATATAGCAGAACATAAATTGATTTTCGAAATTCCTTATATGCGCTTCTAGAATTACTTTAGTAATTTGGAAAAGCTTTTACTATATGGCTTGGTTTTTTGTGCCTATCCCTACGTAGAGGGTGATCACTGTGCATGGATCCCAAAATGATGCCCATGGCCTTGTTTTAAACGTTGATAGCTTTTATTGTGTGTTAGGGCCACGGCTTTTCGGATTCCCAAATTTTACCAACATTTGTTCACGTAGACAGCATGTATTTGCAGTGATGGGTCTACATGTACTTGTGTTCGTTACGTGACATACATTTTTCTTTGGTTTTAAGACATGAAAGTGTCACAACAGATTTGATTGTGTTCTTGAATAAAAGAATTTGATTAAAAATAATAAGTTCCGTGATTTCTTTGCAGACCAGATATACAAAAAGTTGACACCTTGTTTTTCAACCTTTTAATATTTTCTCGCAAAAAATGATATCGAGAGCTAAATAGAAAGTGGAAAATGGGGCAGATTTCCAATTGTCGAAACCAAATGTTTTTATCTCACAATGTGAAGCTAAATGTAACCAAAGTTGACAGTACAGACGTATGTGTACATGTATATTTGAGGAATACGGCTTGATACTTCTTTCTGATATTAACATGTATATTTGAACACAAAAGACATACTTTGCGACGATTGACTCAGTCTGTAAGGGCAAACCAGATCAAATTCATAAGAAGTAGTAAGCTGGTTGTTGAGTTACGGATACGTATCATTTTGCTATTTTATACAAGCTTGCGAAATAATTTTTTATATAATTAATGTTCGGCTTAAAAAATCTTTGAGATGCAACATAAGCAAAGGAGGATATCTCCATCAAAGACTGCGATGTAGTAATCATAGCAGAACAAACGTGCATACGACGAGAAAAGGTGTACAACATGCGAAATTACCACATCAACAAACAAGAGCAATCACATCGAAACGACCAACAAACAAAGCAAACAATTCATAAAAAGGAAGGAAACCAATGTCTAGTACCAATCTGATTAAAATCAGAACTCTACATGCTACCGATTTTGTTATGTTGTGACATAACAAAAAGAGATCTGGTTTTCATCAGATTGAGATTGTACGAGCTGAAATGGAAAAAATAAGGATTAAGATAATTGAAATAAAAATTCGGATTATGGCCCCCATTGAAAATAGAAAATATTTTACAAAATTTCCTACGGAGAGAAATCAGTCTAGATACTATTCTGGTGTGCATCTAGAAATCGAATTAGTGAAAAAAAGGTATGATTTTGCGATCTTTATGATACAATCTCTTAACACTGAACGCCGACATCTTACAAACATATCAACTTATAAGAGTGATACAAAGTTGTGACGACATTTTCCAAGGAGGTGAAACAGTAACAGATTGGGATCGCAAACACCATAACGTGCAATAATTACATACGAGGACCTCGTATGTCTCTCCAGAGATACTCGAATGCTAAACGAAGAGCTGATTGAAGAGCTAATTGCTTAAAATACTGAAATACTATAATATATAGGGGGTTCCGTTGTACGCTTATATGCGAACATTGGAACAATATCATCGATGACTAAAATTTATACATGGGAAAAGACAAAAAAAAAAAAAAAGATTCCAGAAAAGCAATAGACTTTGATGACAAGACGTCCAACTACCGGGTTCTAGTATATATATATATATATATATAATGCTCAACACGTCATTGATCACCTTCAAATCATCTACAATAATATGTGTGTGTAAAAAGCAATAGTATATGCAGTGTTGGCCACAGGTACTTGCGTCAGAGAAATTCTTCTAATATATCTTTTTTGCAATCAAACACTCCTTTCGTTATGTTTGCAAAGCCTGATAGAGAGAAAAGCCCCCCCCCCTTTCCCTCTCTCAGGCTTTACAAACATAACGAAAGGAGAAAAGACATAAAGACGAATTTCTCTGACTCAAGCACCTGTGGTGTTGATGGGTTTATCGTAATAACCACACAATTTGCTCTTAAGTCTCATTAGTTGGAACTCTGAATGACATTGCCTTTATTTGACATTGTATCTTGAACATGATAGTGAAGTTTGCATAATTAATATAGTAACACTTTTGTACAGGGCAAGTAGTTGAGCCTGAAATACGATAGCTATAGATTATATTTTACTGACAAAGCAGTTTCTCTCAATATAGATTAGAATTACATATACACAATTGTAATGGCTATACTATATAATATTCAATTAGAATTAGGTCGATACGCGTGCATTACCACAATTATTCATCAAGATGTCTTATGTTACTTATTCGGAGCCGATATATACTCAATAGATAGACAAGTGTCCGTAAAAATCCAACAATGATATTCAAATCGTGGTAACATATTTCGATGATATATTGATTGAGAGCCTCGCAATGTCTTTTTCTTTTCTCTCCTTTTTTCGCTTCAATAAAACACGTCAATTTTTGTAAATGGCATGAAGACAGATTTTATGAAGAGATCATATCGATTCATAATTTACATGTGAAGGAGACACATCAGTTTTAAATATCAAATGCGTTTAAACAAAAAGATTATGTATTTTTCGCGCTCATGGTTTAAAGCTCCCTTTAGAATTCAATACACACTTTACAAGAGGTATTGTATTCAACTGGCAACGTGGGGTCAGTGCATGTGATAATCCCCAGACAGAGAAAAAGTGAGCGGGTTAAAGATTGAAACAAACATAATGAGTTAAGCCTGCCCTTCCATTAAACCTATAGTTAATCACTTTAGATGCCGTAGCTATGGTTAATTCGCCCGTATTTTCAGTTTGGGTTTGGTGCGGGAATAGGCAAGGCTGGTAAGACATTCATTCAGTTTATTCAATTCTTTATTTTCCAAATCTTAATTACCATATGGTGATATAGATATATTTTTGTTTGTTTCTATTGTGCATCAATTAATTCTGAAATTATTTAGATAAAAGCAGTGTTCTATATTCATCATATTAGTCTCAAAGAGCAAGAAAAAATATGGACAAGAAAACAGAAAAAGATTGAGAGAAACTTTCGAATGTAAGAAAATTGGGAATGACTAGTACTGTAGTCAGAATACCTATCATTACATTAACATAAGTACAGGATTCTTTTCGCTGTATGTGTTTACCTAATGTGAACCGAACAATGAAAACAGAATTCAAAAAGAACGAAGTTATAGCTTATGTAAATACATTAAAAGCTGGAGTTTGTTGTGTCTGGGCTTTACAATAAAACTTCATTTGGCAAACAAACTTTAGGGGTGAGGAAAACGGCTTTTTTATTTATTCCCCCATTTAAGCCATTTTTGTTACACATGAATCGGATTATTCAAATTTATGTATTCTGCAAGACTGCACTGTCCTGTAAACAGGAAACAAAGGGGTTCGTATTCACTTAGTTTTAAAATGTTGCGATTTTTGATTATCGTCGGCATTTAGATATGGAAATAGGGATGTCACTTAATGAGGTAGCTCCAATGAACTCTCGGAAAGGTAGTTGCCTTCTGTATTTGATTCATTTCTTTTTAACTCAAATATGAAATATGAAAAAAGTGAAGTTAAAAATGTATTCTGAATCTGCTAAGAATTCTTCAGAATGATGTATTCATCAATAATCACAGCAATATTCAGTGTAGTATTTTATATAACCATCATCATTCACCAAGGATCATTCAAATCTCCAAGGATATGTTCTGAATCAGGTCAAGCAATTACACCCGTCTTGTACCAGTCTATATGGTACCCCATCACAATACATAATTAATAACAAATGATTTAACAGTTATTGATTATCACTGACACTGGATATCTGATGGATATGGAGATATACTGAACCCATAAAAAATGAACTCCTCAACGATATGATTGCGCAATAGGAAAAATACAAATTGTGTTTGCATATGGGGATGTTCAAAATGTGAGGATGAACAGGCAAAAAAAAAAAAAAGAAAAACTACAAGCATGTATATTAAGAGTAGGGCCTAAAAAATTAGTCCGGAGGTGAAGAGCTTAATTAACCAAAAGCTGATTGAAATCCAAAGACGAACTAGCAGACATCAGTTATTTATTATCAAGTGTCATTGAATAGGGAATTCTAGTCATTGACAACATATGCATTCCATTGTTTTTTTGCTGAAAAAGTCTCGGCTTATAAAAATCTTTCTAGTTTATGCATGGTCTTAACCAGCGTTTTCATCCATATAAAAAAAAAAACGTTGATAGAACACTTATGAATATGTTCACGATTTTCAGCTGATTTACCTGACAGAGTACCAACGCCTTCAGAAGATTACAGAACAAAGACTCAACCTCCAGACCTACATTGGATTTGTTGGCCAGAGCCCGAGGACTACCGACAGGAGAAACAGCAGCGCCCTCATACCGTTCTAGGCATCCATCGAGCAGCGACACCTTACGGCGCTTCCGGTGACGACATCGAAGACCGCCCAAATAGTACAGAACCGAGTTATGTGTTTGGGGCAAACGAGGTGAGCAGATAATCATCGTTTGAGTGTGTATCACTATTGTCATCAGCAAACAACTTGTATATAAGTCCAATTTGCTTTATTTTTTTCTTTCTTTTGTTAATGTTTATGCAGGATTCTACATACATCACCAAATTGCACATTCGGTTTTTTTCTTGCTTAATCATTGACTCTATGAGATTTAGCCACCTTAATACATCTTAATTACCAAAATGTTTTGATCTTTAAAAAATATCTAAATATAGTGACAAATTACAAGTTAAATATTACAATATATTGACAATAATTGAAATGTTTTATATTTAGCTTCTACGTCTCAACTCATTGTATATGTTTCGTAATAAAGAGTACCATTTTCATCTGGAACCTTTTTACCATTACTCAACAAAATAAGACTATTTGTTCATATATCTAAAACATACACTTCAAACGTTATCTTGACTGTTTAAGGATTTTGAACACACAGTAGGTTGTTTAGTGTTATTTTGATGATAAGGGTATGCGGCTGAATGGATATGGGTAACATTTATTAAAAGCATATCTGTAACGGTGTTTGGTCTCCAGGCTGAGTTCCACGGAGTATTGACTGCCGTTCTTGACTCATTTTCATTAGATTTGGGTATTAATATTACCTAAAATCCTTTATGATTTATCTTTACTCTGGTATTGGGTAATTATACTATCTCATTGTATAATTGTGAATTGCTGCTCAAATTTCACATAAATAGATCACATGATTAAAAAGAAATATTAATTTCTGACAATACAAGTACAATTTAAGTATAGATTACATAAAGGTGATCATTCGTTTTTATTAAATGTAAATCTATATGAAAGTAATAAAGAATACAAAGGGAATGGCGTTTTAATGTGAAGAAAATTATAGGTTTTGATAAAAAGAGCATCGAAATTCTAGTTGATAGATATACCAATTAACACGAAAACTATTTCACCGATTTTCGTACAAGATCAGAAATGTAAGTCATTCATTTGGTTCTCTGATTGTGTCTTTCCTTTATTCAAAAGTATTTGGGAATATTACAGAGTTATTTGGCTGCTAATGTTTATCGCTGTTGAAATTATACACTAAACACGGTAAGAGCATCGGCGTTACGTTTTACAACCTAATTTAATATAACTGAAAAAGGTAGTACTGTCAACATAAAATATATGTATCAATTTCGACCATTTAGTCAAAATGTATATTCATAATACCCAAATTACAGATACTTTTTATTGACATTACGAACTTTTGGGGCAATAGAAGATTCTTCTGAAAATATATGGTGCAAGTTTTACAAAGAGAATCGATTGACCTACTTTATATATTTGACATTTGACCTACCTTGACCTTTATTTGATTGCCATAGGCCATGATGGCGGAATGGGGGTACAAGGACTTTCCCAGTTTGGCATCTATCCTATTGCCTTTCACTTGCTTGGTGGACGACATGTTCTCACTTCCGGTCATGAACTTGATATTCACATTCTCATATGGTAATAAAATGGGTTCTGTTCCTTTCAGAATAAAAGTTTTCTTGTCAATAGAAATAAATAATTCCACATGAAAACATTGGTAAAGGAATGCTATTTACAAACTTTGCTTCAAGTCCTGCAATCTCCACGTACGATTGCATCTTTTCAATTGGCAATATTTCTATTTATGGAAAAATGATACTACAAAATAATTAGGTTTAATGTTTAGAATAGATATCAAATCTTCAGGCAGCCCTTAAGACGAACGCTTTAAATGTTATCCTACCATCGACGGACCCCCTTTGTTCCTTTTGTCTTTTCCTGAGCATACTTCAAGACAACGTTATTTATTACGTGATGAAAACATGTTATTCTATTACTAAGATGTAATCGGGACGGCATACGTTCATACTTGTGTCCATATGATATAAAAATATACATTATAATAAGTAATACATGAAGTAATAGAATTGCTTGATCTATCTTTTGTAACAAGGCTACCACGTTGTCGTCAATTCCTGAAGTCTGTTCTGATATCGTTATGACATGTCCCGTCTTACAGTGCCAGAAATTCTTTATTGTGTGTACCGTATCCATTGGATGATCCCATCTGACAAACCATGGATAGAATCTTCCGAAAATATCCAAATATCCTTTGACGCATTCTTAATGAAGTTGAGAAAATCGAAGAAAAGTGATTGTGAGCATCTTGTTGTCGGCTTAATTTTTTTGTGTTTATCTTTTTCTGAAAATGTTGATTCGAAATTGGGGATAATTTCCATACTCTTTGTCAATATTACATTGTTTAGATTGAGGATCACTGACGAGGGTTAAGCACCCGAAACGTGCATGTCTGGTCCATGCTGCAAATTTATCTGTTCTTCAATGATACTATTGAATTTGAAGACGTTTATAACAGTACCAAATAAACACATTTTATTCTTAGAGCTAGGCGTCTTTCAGATAAGCTTCTCAGTCAGGGATACAAATCGTCACTGAGGAAGTTCTACGGTCGATATGGGGAACTCGTCATACACTTTGATATCCCACTCTCCAGAATGGTGGATGATATTCTGGTATAGACCATTTTGTACCGTCCAACCAAAGATTATTCTTTATATCTTCCAAAATGGAAGTAACCCGATGTGGCAATTCTGCCAAATTGAAACGACGGATGCTGCATGCAAGCAGGAGATACTGACTCTTCCTGGGCACCTGGTCTCACTTCCATATCGGGAGTTCGCTGTGTGACGGAGGTTTTTGTTTGTTTGCTTTGGTTCCTGTTTTATCCTGGTTTTGTATGCCTTCGGTTTATGCTTTTCTGAATTATCGATTTTGTGTTGTGTTTAGGAATATGGTCATTATCCTTACTTGTCATTCAGATTTAGATAATGAATAACAGAATTTTGTGGATTGAAAAATGACAGTGTAATTATTCAAATTCATTGGCATCATTTTAGAGCAGATAAATTTCCAGCATGGACCAGACATCCACGTTTCGGTAAATAAACCCTAGTCAGTAATCCACAATCTAAACAATGTAATATGACCAAAATCTGTGAAAAATATGTCCTAAATATACCGAAAGTCATAGCAAAATGGCTTGGATATGATGCTACAGAACCCAGGTTTTAGAAATTAGAGAAAATTTTGTGAACAGAAATTTTCAAATGCGTTTGAAGAAACGACCAACCGAAATTGATCGAACTTGGCTACATGTGCCCTCGGGGACTCTTGGTCCACCAGCAGTGACACTCACCAAGTGGTGCGAATGTTTAACGTCTTCAAATTCATTAGCATCAAGCCGAAAGCGCTTTTCATGCAAATGATATAAGGGTGTCAAAAACACTTTAGCTAAACGACGGAACATTCCCCTTCTAAGTACTACATGAACCGAAGAATTTTGGTGAAACTGATTTGAGAAACAATTACATTGTGCTCAAATTGTGAAGCATTTATGTTTTCCTGTTTAGTTGAACGAATCCTTGAGGCAAATAATATTATTCTAATCAATGCATTCTTGTTCGTAAGTTGATTTTGGGAATATTTGCATACAAATAAAATGGTGCGTAAATTGCAATGTAGATTTGCATAAGCTCTCCGACCTACATTCTTTAAATTATGTCGTTATTAAAGTACAGGGGTAATTGAATATATACAACTGTATAAAGGGTTAATGATTGGTTTTGTAAAATGTTCTCAAGCATGAAAATAGTATATTCTGTATCGTGACCCGTAGATATATTATGTACAGATAACATGTAACAGAATGAGATTCTTTAGAGGTTAGAGACAATCGATAAATACAGAGACGCGATCTGCCGATACACAGCGTGTTTTACAACACATAAAACGATACAAGAATATCACAATATCTGCCTCAAACGGGGGAAATTTGAATGCAGTCCTCGGGCTTTAAAAACCTCTATTTGGTGCTTAATGAAATTTATTTCTACTTCCTGTAACTTTATAATATATTGGTGTGTTGTGATCGAGAAAAGAATTTTTATAACAAAGATTTTACAAGTTGAGGATGATTCCCCTTGGGACCTCTCCAACAAGATTGCTTACTAGCCGGTTTGTTGCGCGACTTGTGTCATTGTAACACAGTAATGGCCACCTGAGAACGCTACATCACAATAATGTAAAGATCATGTGCCTTATCTACCTCTTGGAATTATAGATATACGACTCGTCTTACAGCATGGAGAACGTCACAGCTAATAGTATATTGGTAAATTAACTCATATCTTCGTAATTAAGATTTGAAATAATGATTAAAAATCTTTAAGGGTTGTCGTTTCAAAAATGTACGAAATTCCAACATTGCAAACTTTCTGATAAAAAAAATCGTACTTCATATCTCATCTTGATGAAATGAAATCACGGTTTGTCAAAAAATACAATTTTGATTGTCATCCAATACCATGCTTTCACTGCTATTCATTACAAGAGGTATTAAAATATAAGCTTAAATTTAAAATTGAAAAAATGTCAAATGAAATATATTTTTTATAGCAAATGATTTTTATAACAAAGAAATATATGGCTGTTAGATGAATTCGTCAACTTTGATAATTGATCCCTTGTGTTGTGCAACCCCCCCACTTCCCTTGTCGTTTGCTGAATTTTTTTTTATGTCTATTGTATTCCTCTGTGGCCATTGGAATGTTCCTTTTCCATATCATTACGTATATTTCCTTAAAATACTACTCTATCTCTTCTTCGGTTTTTGATGCAGTTGTTTTGCATGATGTTTTTGAGGGGCGGGGGGTTTGCAATCTTGTGCGTTTGTGGTCCACTGTGTTCAACACAGCATGGTGTTATTGTATATATTTTCCCTTTTCGTTTCCTATTGTAAAAAGATAAAATAATTTATAATTTTGTAATCTGGACACCTTCAATACCTTTTTTTATGGATTGATCCATGTTTCTGAAATTTACCTAACTCTCTTACAGGAATCAACTCGTGGACCTCCTTTGACCTTTGTACCGGAATTGCAATCCTGGGTTAACGCTACAACAGATTACGGTAACAATTATTTAAAATTATTTACCATACAAACCACAAAGGAAACATTTTATGCCTCCCATGTGTCTGTTCCTATTTCTATGATTAATATCAATGTATTTTCTTCTTCAAATGATGAGACTTTCGTTACGATAAGAATTTCCCAATTTGTACATAGTAAAGATTAACACTAAAAGTATCAACCTTTGGCTAATTTTCTCGCCCTTCCTGGAGGATGAAATTTCCAATATGATAACGTGATTAAGGTATAAACATCAAAGAAGTGCCCATATACATACATGTAACGATTAATACATGCAACGATTAAGGTATGCGATATGATATACATGAACAACGTATCAACCCATAAGGTATCAAATAATTTCTGCATATTTGGAATACCCAAATCTCACTGAAACAAAATAATCTGTGACAAAATATCCCTGTTTTATTCTAGATTTCTGCGGAATGTACGCGTTTATAGATGCACCTGATATGTAGCATAAACCTATATATTATGTCAATGTAACAGTTGATAACTTATCTGTGATAAATCGATGTAATAAGATAAGTAAAAGGTAACATGTACACAGATGAAAGGTATGAACTTACATTATAACAGATAGAGAAGCAGCTCAACAAATAATGGCGATGAACGGAACCCTAGCCCCACCACTGCCACCACATGCCCTCAGACCTCAGCGCCAAGCAACTTTCACTTTTGGTAGCAACAAAAGTAGGTCACCTTCATTCCAACCCAATTTGGATCCAAGGAATCATTATTCCATGACCTGGAGACCATTCAATGGATCTATGTCACATCGTCCAATGTCCGAGGAGAAAAAGATAAAGGAGATGGACAGAAGAATGATTGTGTAAGTAGTTCATTCTGAATGTTTTAACGTACATGTCTTGTGAATGTCTATAACTCGGCGAAAAAACGTCTAGAAGTATGATACGTAACTTTTGTAAACAGAGTTTGTGGACCATCGTAATTGCAATGTGGTTATTTCCCTACTAGTGGTTTTTGTATGCAGTTCGTAATGTCGTTAGAAGCCGAAAGTATGACATCGTCACAAGGAAGAACTCCTTGGTACTAGTGTGTAATTTCGGCTATATTTTGAAACATTTCAGGTCCGAGTCCCTGCCCCAGATCCCACGTTTACAGCGTAGTAATACAGATATCCGCCCTATGCAGAGACGTCAGATTCGGTACCCCCGGGGAGAGGAGTACGTCCACGAACACAGTATGTTTATGGTGAGTAAACTCGTCATAGAGGTAGAACATGATGACAAGGTTACTTTGATTTTTTTTTTCACACAAGTTCAGATATACCATCTTCTAAACTTGAGGTCCCAAAATCTCTCTTTGTTTGGCCCATACCAATTTGGCGACAGTGATTCCTTTCTTCGACATGTTTCATTACTTGGGTTGATTTTAATGATTTTAAGCTATGCTATTTTGAATCCTTAAAATTGCTTGAAATGCAGAAAATGCAAAAGAATGCATGTGAATGATAATTATATTTTCTTATAGACAACTCAACCCCTCGTGAGAGGTCACTTCATCATCCATCCCGACTGGGTTTCGGAAAGACTGACCAAGAAGAGGATTAACTTAGCTATACCATCAATTAGAAATGAATTCCGTTATGGAACTACTTATTCTAGTGAATATTAGGTTATTAGACATTTTAGACATTTTAGTCTGAATTACTTAAGTTTATGCCAGTCCGGATTTATGTCTTATATTTATTAAAATCCATGGTTATCTATACATTAATAGACATTGGTTCGTAGATACCTGCCGTTCTTTTGTTATCTGTAGTTTTTCTCTTCTTGGAGTTTTATTGACTTTTTGATTGTCGAGTTCTTGTCTTTGTGTTCACTTTGTGTATGTTTTCAGATGTAAAGCATTTAAAATGCATTTTTTGTTCAATGTAATGAATTATGTTCATCGCTAGTTACCCAGATTTGGTGCACATGTCTGCAATTTGCTGTACTCATCCTAAGAAGTTGATATACCTATTTGTTGTAAAGCAAATGCCATCGAGGCAAAATCGAAGAATGGACTGTACGCACGTAAGTCACATTTTGATTGAATGTGAAATACCGTAAAAGGGGCAATGCAAAATATAAGCACTGTTACATGAATGGTGCATTGGTTGATTGGTTAATTTCTTTTTTGTTACAGTTTCTCACAGAGGTACACGTTTAATTGTTTGATGGCCTCTTGGTTTATTTAGATAATATATAATGGGGACACAACTTATAAAGTGTTGTTCATGGTTTTGTTTTAGTATATTCTTCTCTAGTCCTATTAAAATTGATTTGGTTTGGTGTTATCTCTTTTCAAGTATTCAATACTCATGTTACTTTGCTCATACTTTTTATGAACCTAATAACACGTTGTGTAAGCACAATTTGAAGTCAAAGGAAGACTATTGGACGAAGCATTGAAACAAAGTTCTTGTAAAAGACCTGCACCTGGAGCATGGTCCCTATCAACGATGCTTCGACTGACTTTTTCCTTTGTCTTACTAGATGTAAAATAATAAATGAATAACAAAAGTGCTAGGTTGAATTAAAAGCACTCCTGTTTTACCGGAATCAGTATTACTTTGTACAGATGTTTGAGGCTTGGTTTGCATAGTTATTTTGTACATATCTTTATTTATTGACTGTAAATTCAGTGACACGAAGCATATATATGTTTAAATTATTTATATTATCCATTGTTAGACATTCACAGCATTAAAGACTGAAGTTTGAAATTCATATTTTGTTTATTGAACGTAATAAGAAATGAATCAAGGGGAATATGCATGGTCGATAGAATCATGTGCTTTACCTTGTCATATAAAAAACTGTACATAAAGTGAGAAGGCACATAAAGTGAGAAGGCAAATTGGCATCATATCATATCATGCACTTTTTACAAAGAGGGATATTTACCTTAAGAATAATGATGGTGTAGTAATACGGATTAGCTGCACAGATTCTAATAACTAATCCGGATGTCTCAACGTACACAAGAAAGGAGGGGATCTCCAACAACACCTAGTTGCAGCATCAACAGCAACCTCCCAAAACACCCACTGTAAAACACAAAAATGACACGCACAGAAAGAGACGCAGTAGTACAATGAACGTCAAATCACAGAAAAACATAAAACACAAATGACTACACATAAACCAACGAGACCAATGGGCAATGAGACTCGTCAGTAGCAGACGGTGTGGTTATCCTGGATTACGTGCGCACAACCCTCCCACTATTCCGATTACCCAGAGGTCTCGAAGAACGTACAATTGTAGTGTAAAACAACCTCCTCACTGTCAGACATTGTACACATGTTTTCCATCATTCTCGATGTAATCTAACGCTACAAACAAATACGTAATGAACCAAATAACAAAAACCAATCTGCTCGTGTTCTGCTGGGGATTAAGCAAGCTTATACATTACCGGTATCATTCAAGAAAGAGTACAGAACTGTTATCGACAGTGATGAAGCCACCATGTATGCTTGTAAGTTAAAACATCCATGTTTTGCCAAATATTTCTGAACTGGAACAATGGTAATTCCTCTAAAGTTGTTACAATACTATAACAGTAAGTTTCCAGGGACAAAACCCTTTAGCCCACACACGGACACTGTCCTTGACACCCCTTGGGGTCTCTAAAGGATAACCTGGTCCCTTGCATCATACGCCACTGATCATCGCCCTGTCTTTGTTTTAGTCTATTTGTAGGACCAGGAGTTTCTTATTCATTGTTCAGAATGCATTTTCACTCAAATAAAATTCTAACGAGGAAGTAGACGAATAATGAGAGGATCTCCGACATCACATCATAACGGGAGTCATAGCTATGATCACACATATAGACTTGCAACAAAGAGACAGTCGGAGTCATACGGACAATAAAAGAACAGTTGCACCGATACAATTTACAATCAAGCAAAGACACCGAAAGAGACCAACAAAAACTGTGACGAACAATAACTAAAAGTGAGAGAATTGGAGATTCTAATCCCGGTAGTAGCAAATGTTTAGCTCTCCGGATTACACAGCCCTCATACTTATCCGGACACATAGAGGCATTTTTGAATAAACAATCTGATGTCCCGAACAAGCACTTTGAGAATAAACATCAAAGAAGTTCCAATCAGTTTCTCGGTCTCAAAGTCTAAAAGGCAAGGGAAAATAATCAGAATTTACATTGGAACAGTGGCGAACTCCAAATTTAACAACATTCCAAAGTGCGACAAGGTGCCCGGGGAGAGTCAGCGTCTCTTTTTTGCATGCAACACCCGTCGCAACAGTTCCATGAAAACCTGTCATGTTCGGTGATTGTCTCGATGTACATATCGATGTACACATCAGGTGAAGATGTCTTTTTTGGTGATAATGACAAAAGTTCAATCACAATAAAGAACGCCACTGATCATTCTGGAAAGAGGGGTCTGATATGCTTTTATAATATTCCCGTAAAGACTGAAGAACTTCGATGATAAACAACACTATATCAAATCCCAGTCTTCCCTGAAAGGATTATATCGGTATTTCCAACACCATCATGTTTCGAAACGCAACATGTTAAGAACATGAGCTGTCTTAAGTACCGTATTTTTCATATCTTTTTGATATATTAATGAGAAGATCCTGACGACAATCTCAACAGCACTCACAACAGAGTACCAAATTGAGCATAGACGGACCCCTAGCAAGCCAGAGGTGGGATGAGGTGCCCGGGAGGAGTAAGCATCCCCTGTTGGCTAGCCGCACCCGCCGTCGATGTTCAAGCACGAAAATGAAAATATATTAAATACATGCACTGCCTGTGGTTCTGTCTATGTATAAAGGGCTATGGCGACAATGTCAGGGGAAAATATTCAAAACACTTCCTGTCAAACCCTTCGCGGGGAACTTTTTTACATGCTCCACACGAAGAAAAGCATAACTGTGACACAAATGAGTTAAAGAAGATCCTGACGACAATTAAGGAGCATATAATTAACTAGCAGCGAAGATAATTGATTTTGTTTTTACAAATACTTAAAAAATTAATCTGTGTTTGATCTTCTTTTCGTTCATCAAGAAGAAAAAGTGTCTAATTCCCCTGCTGACAGAGAGCAGATTTGGGGACAGGATGTACCCTTTCCGAAAGGTTAAAATCCATCAGAGGGTTACTTTTATCTAGAATTTACCATCTAATATCTACTGTGAACACCAGATTCGATTCTATATTAAAAGACCCTAATGTTATCATAGAGCTTACCTACCTCCAAGACCATTATGTCATTGCGCCAGCAGACAGTACCCCAAATGATTACATTTTTTCTTCCAAAAAGAAGGGAGGGGATCTCCAACCAGACCTGGTTGCAGTACCAACAACAAAATACCAAAACACCCAAAGCGCAAACACAGAGAAGACGAGTACAGCAAGAGACGAAAAAGAGACACACGACATAGAAACAATAAACACAAAAGACTGCACATAAACCAACGAGACCAATGGGCAACCGGTGCAGACTTTGGACGGCCATCTGCTACGCAGGTAACAAATGGTCTGGTCTTTTCGTATATTTATCTAATGCTCCCTTTAGCACTTCGCGGCATTTGATAAAATCTATCTTGGATGGAATTCTATACTTAGGTCCTTTTTCAAGAAGCCTTCGGAGCTGCCTGTCTTCGATAATTGATAATTCACCTTTAACAACATGACCAGCTGGTTTGTAAAGATATTTAGAGGGTGTACATTCTCATGAAGAGGACATGATTCAAGTATTTTAGGATTCGATGTAACTTTATTTTAGTTGAAAACAAAGTTTCGAGTAGGTTTCTTATACTTGTAACAAATGAGGCGTGGTTCTAAATTTTCAAAATATTGAGGAATGGCACTTTGTACGCGATGATCCCGAAAAATATTAGAGATGTTAAGAAGATCAAAACCTAAACGGAATATTTATGAATCGCCTTTTTGGGGAGGTTTTTTTCATAATAGGAAAAAGTTTATACTGTTTACTCTGAAATAATAGATAACCACTAATCAGCTCTCGCTTCCTTTGGATTTGATACAAACAATTTAGGTTATATACTAGAACTGCATACCTAAAATGCATAAGAATCCGAACAAACAACGTTTCATCACTGGTTCCTCAAAATGTTCTACCAAATCTGTATCGATCTTACTCGCCAAAGTTTTATCTGAAATCAAATCTGAACTTCAAAAATATTGTTCGACAGTAAATTCTCGTAGCGGTGTTATTCAGAAGTGGATTTTAAAGAATTCGAAGGAACTTTTAGAACATCTGAAATCCACTCATTTTAGTAGAGTCAATTCGATCAAAGCCTTTGAGTTTTCGACACTTTACACTACAATCCCACATTCTAAATTGAAAGAAAGATTCGCAAAAATTATAAGTTATGCGTTTACAAGCAAGAACGTCACTCGCAAATGCAAATTTATTGTTGTCAACTATGACAAAACCTACTTTGCAAAAGAATAGTCCGATTCTGAAAGTAAAAGAAGGGAGGAGATCTCCAACAAGACCCCGTTGAAGCATCAACAGCAAAACAGCAAAACACCCGATACAAAAACACAAAAGACGAGTACAGCATGAGACGGAAAAGTGACACACGACATGTAAACATCAAACACAAAAGACTACACATAAACAATGGGCAACCGGTGCCGACTTTGGACGGCCATTCATCACGCAAGTAGTAAATGGTGTGGTTATCCTGGATTACGTGCGCACAACCCATTCACTTCTCCAATTACCCAGAGGTCTCGAAGAACGTACAATTGTGGTGAAAAACAACCTCCTTACTGTAAGATGACATCACACAAACAAGACCGCGAAACGTAGAGACCCCAGAAACACAGATGAATATGTAAATGGATATAAAAAGAGGGCATGCGTAATACAGTCCTTGCTCTGCCGGCTGTAGCGAGCTCATGTATGTAATCACCCGAGGAGTCCGACTGACATTCAGAGAGGACAGGTGGTCGGGGTCTGTCTTCTCTAAAGAGGTTTGGACAGGGCCCGTCATAGAGTCCCGTCGTCACAGTCAGTCAGAGTGCAAGTCTCAAGGATGCGCTTGTACAAGACTGTAGATTGGTCCAAGCCTAGTGTCCGTCTGGTGACATTAGGATCATATCCACGGTATAAAAGGCGTTTGAAAATTCTGACGCATTTTCGATGGTTATGCTGCCTACCTTTGATCCTTCTTATTTTGTTTATCATATCACCATAAAAGACAGATTGTGAAATACCCAAATTAACGTACTCTGTTGCGTGTATAGATCCGAATTTTAAAAGAAGTTGACTGTAATTTTTGTAAAATTTCCAGAAAGTCTTAACTAGTTTATGAAAGCGGAACCTTGACCTAAAAGTTTTTTGGTAATTTGTAAATTTCTACTGTGAAAATCCAAAATATCAGTACATGCTCTAGCGTACCGGATGGGCTGTGATATGTAAATGCCGTATGACGGTGATCTTGGAACATCACCGTCAAGCCAGGGGAAATTTACTATGTTGAATCCAAAATCATCCCTTTAAGTACACTGAAACAGATATTAGAGAGGTTTAGCAATTCAAACTTGTACGCGTACTTGTACGTGTAATCTACAAGTTGACATTTACACGTACACGTTAATTTTGGTGTCGCGTTTAGCAACGTCAACTTGTACGTGTACCTGTAGTTTCCCGCGTCAGTGTTTTATTACGGCAATTTTAATTGGTTAATTACTGCAAAACTGACTTATCATAAGAGATCAAACAAATTCCATTTTATTGTGAAAATGGCGCTTGACTCAAGAACCCTCGCTGCAATTTCTGGCGACGACGACCTTCTACTGCTTTCACTTATGCAAAATGATGAGAAACATCAACCAATTTTTCACTTACAAGATATCTCTGATAGTCAGTATAAACAATTATTTCGGTTTGATAGACCAGGGTTGTTAGAGATACAATCTGCAATGGGCTTTCCCGAATTTATGAGTTGTCCAAATAGAACGAAATTCAACAGTATGGAAGGTCTCCATGTGCTTATCAGAAGACTTTCGTATCCCAACAGACTAGAAGATCTTTCTTTCTTGTTTGGTAGAACGAAGTTTGAGTTGTCAAACATTTTCAACACTACTCTTGATTTTATTTATGAGAAGTACGAGCGTCTTCTTCTTACTCTGGACAGACCCTGGTTGTCACCTGGTGATCTGGATGCCATGACAACTGCTGTGTCAGATAAGGGTAGTCCTTTGGATAACTGCTGGGGCTTCATTGATGGCACCATACGCCCTATATGTAGACCAAGGCAGAACCAGAGGGTAGTCTACAGCGGACACAAACGTGTACATGGGCTCAAGTTTCAGAGTATAATGGCGCCGAATGGGATGATTGCACATTTCTATGGACCAATTGAGGGGAGACGTCATGATGCCGGTATGTTACGAGAAAGTGGGGTCGAGACGGGAATGCAACATATGATGAATAGGCCAAACAATGATGTATTTTGTGTATATGGGGACCCCGCGTACCCTTTAACACCTTACATTGTTCCTCCTTTCAGGGGTGCTGTTATTTCTGCTAACCAAGCTCGTTTCAATAAAAAGATGTCTGCTGTAAGAGTGTGCGTTGAATGGGGATTCGGTAAACTACTCTCTTTGTTTGCCTTTCTAGATTATAAGAAAAACCAAAAACTGTATTTACAACCAATCGGCAAGTACTACAAAGTAGCAGTGATTCTGACAAATTGCCATACTTGTCTCTATGGTAGTGAAACGAGTACTTACTTTGGACTCCGCCCACCTACAGTTCAAGAGTACCTGCGACTTTGAACTTCTTTGTGGACATATATTACGATCAACTGTACATTTTCACTTGGAGTCAAAATTCTGAAAAACATTTTTTTTTGGTTTTCCACATGTTCATTCAAATTCAAATTCAAATTCTTTATTGACTTTCACCATATTGGCATATATCAACATAACACATGATATGAAAGATCATTAAAGATCTGTCGCATTATCTGTTTAAGTTCTTTTGCATGCCCACGAATCGCCAACATTACATGAGACAATCGGACAACGGCAAACTTCGACAATATCATTCTAACTTGCCTATGGTACTTTCAAGGTCAACATGTTGGTATCTGTAGAAAGATAGATGAAAACCCTGTCACTTTACAATGTAACGATGGTCGATATCGAATGTTTGAGCAGCAAGGTCAAGGCCACACAGTATTGGATTTTGATGTCTGATGAGAGGTTTTGCCATGGTGTAAAATATTAAATTTATATCACTTTCCATACAAAAGTTATCGTGGATGTGACACTTACATTGTGACAGACGGACAGAGTTCCTGAAGTATAGGTCAAGCTTCCAGCCTAGTGTAGATAATCACTACGAGTATAAGCTATTGATATATACAAAATTAATATCCAGATTTTATAACAACTTAATCTGATAGCTCATCGTCAATTTGTGCAAACTAAACCATCTAAGGTTAAAGTTTACCTTTAGTAAGTAGATGTTTTACTTTCTTCCATAACTAGTGCATGTACTTATTTGACACACCTATAGTATACGCTGTATGCACACTCCATCAACGATTATACATGCGCTATTGAAAAATAGCATGACCACAAAAGATACGTATAAAGTGTAACGTTATATTACGGCTTCAGATAGATCTATATATGGTCTGATACTTTAGAGGTAAATTTTCCTGAATTATGTTGTATATATGGTCATACTGTATGTTTACGTATGCAGTGACATAAAACAAATCACAAACCACAATAGATAGATTTAACGTAAATCAATATAAACTTTTTGGATTTATTTTATGAACTTTTTCAGAAGATCAAACATCATGGTTTTCTCTTGTCTCTCAACTTCAAGTCTTTGTTTTCGTTCCTGTTTTTCCAATTCAAATTTCTCGCGCTCCAATTTAAGTTCCTCGCTCCTTAATCTAAGTTCCTCTCTCCTACTTTCGCTCTCCTGTTCTGACTTTTGTCTCAGATAGTCCATTATATTTGTGTTTGATGTTCTTTTCTTTGGTGTGTTTTCTTCCTCGTCTTTATGGGAAAAAAGAATTATGTTTAAGAAATATGTTACATTTTTTTTTCAGAATTTTATGCAATCGAAAAAAGGAAAAATAAACATCATTATCTACTAGATTAATTAACTTTTTTTTAAATCATAGAACTAAAAAACTTAAAATTTTGTGAATCATGACGGAGAAAATCCCCATTAATTCAGAACGAAAATATAATATAAAACACTCGGTTTCTTTTTCTCATCTTTTATGACATTTACTAGTACCTTTGCTTAGATTTTCAAGAGCCCTCTTTCTCACATCCTGACCTTGCTTCTCTTTCTCATTTTTCTTCTCATCTTCTTCCTCCTTTAAACTCAAAATATCATCCAGCAAAGATGCCTTCTCATCATATATTTCATCTACACCTGATCTGAAATAAGATAACATTTTTTTTTTCTATTTACTTTTTTTTTTTTTATTGGTGTTCATAAACCTTGTTTTGAAGACACATGAAAAATACTAGAGCAGTGAATTAGGAAGAAATTTCATTTATAAATCATACTTTTTCTTGTTTTCTGAATCTTTCTTTTTATGTTGCGCTAGAAGCAGGGCAGTTCTCTCGCGTGCCCTTCGACTGTCAATCGTAAATCCGTCACTGCTTATCGTCTCCCCTATCTCCGACCATTTTGATTTGTCTTTGTAAGGGTTACTTGCCACAACTTCTTTGAGGAGCTGCAAATCAGCCTGTTCTGTGAAACTGACTTGTTTTTTCCTCTCAGCCATATTTCCTGAAATTAGATATATATGACTATATATGAAATCTAATGTCAGTAATGTAACAGGTTCACGTTCCCTCCCCATCCCATCTCCCTTTAAATCAGCATTTGACCTTATCTCTGGGTTGAATGGAAATAAAGAATACGGATGACAAGAAAGAGAGGGGGGGGGGGGGGCTCGACATTCCGGACGCGGCCTACATTGAAAATCTATAAACGTGACCATAAAGTAATATTCTAAGTTAAATTATTAGCTCCCAATCGATTTATTTATATTATTTGTTTGATGGTTTTTTTTTTTCGGGGGGGGGGGGGGGGGGGGGGGGGGGGGGAGGGGCATGGGGAGGTCCGGTCTAGTCTGCGCTCACATCAATACTGTAGAGCGTTTCATATGATCTCTTTTGTCGTACTGACAACTGACGGTAGGTTTCATGTATCTTTGACTTTCTTTTACCTTTCATTTTGATAGGTTAGAAGTCCTGAAGTACACGAATTTTTACCCCCATCTCCCCCCCCCCCCCCCCGTTCCCTTAATTCTTTAAATTGTATACTCTGTCTAACTTAACACCTCCCATCAGGTTGGTTAATCAAGGACATAAATTCTTACCTAGATTAAATTTAAAGGTTTCTCTTTTTTTCGAGTTTCTTGCTAGCCCTCCGGGCTCCCAGTACAGTACAGTAGTGTTTACACTTCCAAAGGTCACAATGTGCGTTCATATAATTTGCGTCATTGATGACATGTTGTGTTTACAATCCAAATATTCTATTTTGATGAATGGAATGAACCGTGAATTTGATACAGATCATGGGGAAGAACTTCAACTTTACAAAAATTATACGCATTAGTTCATAAATGTGCAATTTTATTGATTAAAAGCTACAAGTTCATACTTACGTGTACTGACCTTTTTACACGTTTGCTATGACGTGTAGAATTTCGAAGGCCACACAATTTGATGACGTCATACGCATATTTCCTGTGGGATTCCCCTGCTACACGTAGAAGTACACGTACACGTTCGGTTGCTAAACCTCTCTAATATTCACATGTTAAACTTCCTGATCGACAACATTTTGTGGTGTTTGGAGGAAAGGTTTTCAAACCAATTGTCGGGATTCCAATGGGGACCTATTGTCCCCCACTTCTTGCCGACATTTTTCTTTACTCGTTCGAAGCTGAATTAATCTAATCTTTGGTCTCTGAAGGGAAAAGATACATAGCTTCTGACTTTAACTTCACTTACAGATACTGTATAAGTAGAATCATTCGCTTGTACTTTCTTTTGCGGTTTTAGAAGAGTAAACCATTAGGCGTGGACAATGATTCGCTGATCCGCCCCACATCAATGTACATTTTTAAACAACCACCAATACTTTTTTTCATTTGACACGGTGCGAAGGGTTGTAAGCACAGGAGCTCGATGCCAACGATCCACAAGAATACAAGCCTCTACTTTCCTTTTATATGACTATTGAGAGATGGGAAGGGGCGGGTGTTATTGAAGATTGTTGGCATCGAACTTTCTGTAGGTTGTCCATGAATTGCTCCGGTCTGTTTGATTGTTCAGACAGTCTTGAATAGGAGAAGGAGCTTTCACGGACAATTCCCTTGTTTAGAACTTTAATATCTTTGAATTTGTTACAATCGCACGGAAATTAGATGTGTGTACTAGTAAGTAGATACGTACGTTGTGTGTTATTCAACGCTATTTGCACTAGTCCGTCGCCCGGGAAAGAAGATCTCAATGGATCTAAATATAAAGAAAAATTGCGATAATGTTAAAATATTTTAACCATGTTACGGCGATAACATTTTACGTATATCAACAGGACTTGCTAGTTTCAAAACAAAGGAGGGGATCTCCAACAACACCAGGTTGCAGCACCCACAGCAAAACCCCAAAACACCCAATGCAAAAACACAAAGCAGACAAGCAAAGAAAAAGACGCATAAGGGACAAGGAACGTCAACGCACAACACAGAAACATCAAACACAAAGGACTACACATAAACCAACGAGACCAATGGGCAACCGGTGCCGACTTAGGACGGCCATCTGCCACGGAAATAGCAGAAGGTGTGGTTATCCTGGATTACGTACGCCCAACCCTTCCACTTTTTCGATTATCCAGAGGTCTCGAAGAACGTACCATTGTGGTGTAAAACAACCTCCTCACTGTCAGATGACCACACACAAACAAGACCGCAAAACGCAGGGGCCTAAGCAACACAGATAAATATGTAAATTGATATCACTTACGGTCTGTACATACCGTAACTTTTTATACATGTTGTGTACATCGTACTACAAGTGTGTACAAACTTGATTAAGAGTAACAATCCTCTGACGGTAATTGTTTAATAACAATACAGGTTATATTTATTTATAAAACAAACAATCTAATTAATGTCAGCAAGATGAATACGATACATTCATTACGCGTCAGAGAGACATCGTAATTTTATATATATAAAAAAAATTACTTATTTTTTACCGATGGACGTATCTGCATGCGAACGTTTGTACACGCAGAAGAAACCTGCGAAAGAAATTGCAAGCATCTAGTATTATATGTTTTTGACAAAGAATATGTACATTTATTATGCTTAAACATGACAAAGTTTTATGATTGTAATCATTTATAGATAATCCGTCTTTGAATGATGTTTTTGGTATTTTGATTCACTGAGCGAACTTTCGCGATACGAGAATGACCGTGAAAATAGCGAAGGTTAATGCACAGCGAATGATTCTACGTATACAGTATCTAGACGACGTGATGTTCATCAATAATCCAAAATTCGCGGAAAACCTTAGCAGAATCTATCCTTCGGAGCTTGAAGTCAAAGAAACTACATAGACAAATAATTCAGCATCATATTTATGATATGGCGTGTTCATATCCAAATTGATACCTTATGCCTGAGCAATTAACAAATATAAATATTTTGTTCTGAGAGCTAGGCGTCTTTCAGATAAGCTTCTCAGTCAGGGATACGTTTGTGATCGACAAACATCGTCACTGAGGAAGTTCTACGGGGAACTCGTCATACACTATGATGTCACATTGTGGTGAATGATATTATGTCTTAGACCATTTGAACCATCCAACCACAGACTATACATGTATCTTCCGAAATGGAAGTAACCGGATGTGATATTTCTGTAGAATTGAAGCGACGGGTATTGCATGCAAGCAGGAGATGCTTACTCTTCCTGTGTACCTGGTCTCATTCGTAATTGGGAGTTCGCTTCTTTTCATATGGTGGAGGTTTTGTTTGTTTGCTTTGGTTCCTGTTTTATCCTTATTTCGTATGCCTTCGGTTGGTGATTATGTACTGTGTATTGGTATATGATCATTGTCCATATTTGTCATTTCAAAATGCGGTGCACCTCACATAAAAGCAAAAAGTAAATCGAAGAATTTCCAAATGATAATTATTAGTACTTTCATTATAAATTCTCCTACATTTGAAAACATTTTTTTTTTCATCACATAATTGAAAGTTGAATGACAACTCTTTCAAGAGCTACTGAAATGAAAAAGTGCGGCGCTCCACACATTTGAATACAAGTAAAGAGATTTAACAAATAAATGCTATCGGATTATTGATCATGGTTTGAAACACGGAAAATAGATTTTGAAAAATTTCTTTTCTGCTTGGGATCAAACTGGTAGATGTATTATGCAATATAAATCTGCAAGTAGATACGGTATGAAAAGGGTAATTATTATGCCAGATATAGTGCATAGTGAGTACTTTTGACTATCAATACATTAACATGGCAAAAAAATAAATCAAGAAAAAAAACCCAATCAAACAAACAAAGGAATGAAAATACATCAGCCATACCAACAAACAGACCATACTGTAATATTGCTTTATGTCAGAACCTCGCCAACATACAATAGCAGACAAAAAAGAATGCTAAAGAACACGAAGAGGACCAAATAAAACCAAAAGAAGTAGAAACCTATAAATCGCAAAAGACAACAAATAAAAAGAATGAGAATATCGATTTAGAAAAAAACGGTGTAGTTATCCGAATGACGTGAGTACCATCCTCTTACTTAGGTGTATCATTTGTGCAATGCATTTTGTGTTTCAATGTGCTATTTCCTTGGTAAAATATTATTCAACAATTTACATATTTTTCAAAATCAGATTTGCGCATTTATTCTTGGGGGGATTCGACTAGACATTGTTGGACATTGTTGGAACACATCATTTATTTTTTTCTTTTTGGTATCAGGTACATCAAGACATCAATCACTAACTCTGTTATCTTTCCCTTTGCTTGACAGTGTTACCGCACATGACTTGTTGGAGATCCCCTCCCTTCTTTGAAATACGAGGGTTGTCCAAAAAAAAAGTAGATATTGCTCATAATTTCTTTATTTGGCGTTAAATCTAAACCAGATTTTCCAGGATGTGAATTTTATTAATTGGGAAGTATTAAAAATGTTATAGAGTTCAAATCTGTCTCTAATATTAAAAATACATTTGATTATCAGAAGAGCGGTTGGGCCGTATCGGCGCATAACGAAATTTTCATGCGCCGAAAAAAAGAATCTAGCAACTGCTCAACAACAATTTTGTCTAGAAATATGACGTCAACACTCACGGCTATAAAGGACCACGTGGCAAAATACTGTGAAACTGTCATGAACAGGAATGGCGTAAACTTCTTTTGCTCTATTAAAAATTCAGGGGATGTGATTGACAAAATGAAATCAAGAAATGTTGAAGCAAATGCGATATCTTCATACGACTTTTCTAATATGTACACCACGCTTCCTCACGACAAAATAAATGATCGACTGTCCAAACTCATTAAATGGTGTTTTGATCGAGAGGGGAAAAGTTATATTTGTACTTCTGAATCGATTTCTTTTCCGCCACAGATTACAAATCATACAAATCATGGACATGTGGTGACATGTGTATTGCCTTGTCCTTCCTTTTGGACAATATTTATGTAAGATTTGGTGAGAAACTCTACAATCAGGTTATAGGGATTCCAATGGGTACTAATTGTGCGCCTCTTGTTGCAGATTTATTTTTATACATTTATGAAAAGGAATTTATCCAAAAACTTCAAAAACAAAGAAAAAATGATGATGTGAAATGTTTCATTGGTACTTCTAAGTACCTGGATGATATTCTTACCATCGACAATCCTGTTTTTGAGAAATATAAAAATGTTATTTATCCACAAGAATTGATTTTAAACAGGACAAACGTTTCAAACACAGAAACACCATTTTTGGATCTAAATATCAAAATTGTTAATGGAGAGATCCATACAAGTGTGTATGACAAAAGAGATGATTTTGGATTTAACATAGTAAATTTCCCCTGGCTTGACGGTGATGTTCCTAGATGGTATCTATATTTCACAGCTCATCCGGTATGCTAGAGCATGTACTGATGTTTTGGATTTTCATAGTAGAAATTTACAAATTACCAAGAAACTTTTAGGACAAGGTTTTCGCTTTCACAAACTAGTAAAGACTTTCTGGAAATTTTACAAAAATTATTGTCAAATTCTTCTGAAATTCGGACCAATACATGCAACAGAGTATATTACTTTGGGTATTTCACAACCTGAATTTTATGGTGACATTATTAACACGATAAGAAGGATCAAAGATAGACAATATCACTATCGAAAATACGTCAGAATCATCAAACGCCTTTTATACCGTGGGTATGATCCTAATGTCACCAGACGGACACTAGGCTTGGTACTTGACCAATCTACAGTCTTGTACAAGCGCATTCTTAAAACTTGCACTCTGACTGACTGTGACGACGGGACTCCATGACGGACCATGTCCAAACCTCTTTAGAGAAGACAGGGCCCCGACCACCTGTCCTCTCTGAATGTCAGTCGGACTCCTCGTGTGATAACATACATGAGCTCGCGGCGGCAGAGCACGGATTGCATTACGTACGCCCTATTTTTATATCCATTTACATATTCATCTGTGTTGCTTGGGCCCCTGCGTTTTGAGGTCTTGTTTGTGTGTGGTCATCTGACAGTGAGGAGGTTGTTTTACACCACAATTGTACGTTCTTCGAGACCTCTGGGTAATCGGAAAAGTGGAAGGGTTGTGCGCACGTAATCCAGGATAACCATACCTTCTGCTATTTCCGTGGCAGATGGCCGTCCTAAGTCGGCACCGGTTGCCCATTGGTCTCGTTGGTTTATGTGTAGTCCTTTGTGTTTGATGTTTCTGTGTTGTGCGTTGTGCGTCTCTTTGCGTCTCTTTGTGCTTGTCTGCTTTGTGTTTTTGTATTGGGTGTTTTGGGGTTTTGCTGTGGGTGCTGCAACCGGTGTTGTTGGAGATCCCCTCCTTTGCTCAATATCGTTATTCGCTTTTCATATATTCATAAGGCTATGCCAAATTAATTAAATGGTCTTCGGATTTACTTCTGAAAAAAAGGGGTGCGAGCAAGCGAACATATAAGTATTTATTATTTAAAAGTATAATTGAGGTTTTTAAGGTGCAAACGAGTGAAAAAATTTTTTTTTTATTTTGGGGTTACCCCAGGAATACATTTCCGATGTTTCTGTACTCAAAAGGGAATCTCAATAGGAATCTGATGACTATATATAGGAAGCCTGCCACATAGCAGTATCAAAAAGATTTTCGAACATCAATCCTCCTTAACTTTCAGTGCCATATGTGGGACAAAAAAAATGCTCACAACAATTTTCGCACACAAGAAAAATTAATTTGCACAATCTGAGTCTTTTAGAAGCTTTAAAATTTACAAAATTCAGAACCGACCCTTAAAATTTTTTAGAGCCAGTAATTTAATGAGCGCTCATTTTTTTTTTTTTTTTTTTTTTTTTTTTTTGCTAATATTTTTAGCAAATTATTTTTGAAATATTATTTTTGAATTTTGAAAAATATGGTGCGGAAAATCCGAAGAACATTTAAGTTAGGAAGATAACTCTATTTTCATATCATATGTAATATTTGAAACCAACATAAACGATAAATGACTTGACCTCAGATTGTTACTTTATTTCTGAAAAAAAAAATAATACTCCATGAAATGTCTATTGCTGAATGAGTATTTTTGTAGAAAAAATGCATGATTTTTAATAAAAAATCGCAGCAAATGGGGGGGGGGGGGGGGGGAATGTCATTTTTGTGTGAGTTGAAATGTTCTGCCTGCTATCAAAGATTCAAACATTAGAATATATACTATTTATTATACTCTTAAAAAAAATAGATAATAAAAAATTCGAACTTTGAGTCAAACTCTGTTTTGGGGTCAAAACGTTGATTTTCTTACTAAATTATTGTGTTCTTCCTGAAACCTGGGTTCTGTAGCATCATATCCCAGCCATGTATTTTTCTACGTCTTTTAGTATATATTGGACACAATTTTCACAGAATTCGGCCATATTCCATTATTTGGATTGAGGATCACTGACGAGGGTTCAATATCCGAAACGTGCATGTCTGGTCCATGCTGTTAATTTATCTGCTTTTAAATGATGCTAATGAATATGAACGTTTAATATTTATAGAAAGTCATTTTGCTAAAAAAAAAAAAAAAGAAAAAGACTAATTCGGGTACATATTGATTTGACTGCTTTAGGATAAAGTAATACCATAGGTCTATGTGAAGAAAAAAAAATGCAACTGTCAGGCGCATAGCCAGAGTAGAAATGATGTGTACTCAAATCAGTCTAGGCAGGGGTCTCGGGACCGCCTTAAAGCTCTTGAAGGTATGGCACCTGTCCTTGGCTGGTTCTTTGACATAAATTTTAGGTCATATGTACATTTAGAATTTCGCTCTTCATATATTCATTATTGGGATTTGTCTATTTTCACCTAGATCATCCTTTATGAGACATTATATATTGAAATGCGTACTTAAAAACATATACATGTATTTACAACGTTGGTGTCTCTGCTGGTAGACTGTTGGTCTCGAGATACCCTTAACCTAGCTTCACAATGTTTAACTGGATATGAAATTCTGATAAATAATTCAGATTCTAGAACTAAGGGGTATCTCCCTGAAGGGATAGCTCGATTCTTTGACATAAAGTATAGGTCACATATACATGTTTTCAGATTTTCTCTATACATATATTCATTATTTGTTTTTCCTCTATTTGTTAAAATGCTCAAATAGTGCACAGTAATTTTACAATAGAACATTGCCGACACCTCAATGCCAACTTCCCTCGATTTTTCGTTTCGTTTGTGCCATATATTGGTATCATTCTTCAGAAATGTTCGTTTCTCGTATTCTCTGGTCATCTGTTCGTGTCTTGCCGTACAATTATTTTTTAATTTCATTTGATATATTATGACAATCTTTACCTAATTAGTTTGACAGAAGCAGTCTAGAACAAAAATGTTATGATCGCTGAGCGATATAAGGCATGGTCCATTTGATATTCAGGGGGGGGGCTTGGGTTTTTTGTCGGAGCAAGATTATTTTTTTTCGCCCCGGACCGGGGCAAAATTATTTTTTTCTGGCAAAGTTGGAGCAAAGAAATTTTTTTTGACAAAGTGATGCGCATATTAAGAAAATATTAATATATTAATTTATTTTTATGCAAGTATTCAATTCACTTTTAAACAGAGAGATAAAAGATTTTTACAATACAAGGTACAGTACCTATCACGAGTTTTACAACGAGATCGCCATCGATGGAGTAAAAATTTAACGAGTAAAGGCCAATTCCTCCATCAGGTGGAGGGCTTTTAGGAGGGCTGGTGAGGGGCAAAGCGGGCTCAACGCGAACAAACTTTACCCCGAAAAACTCGGAGTGTTTGTGGGCGGGGTTAATGAACGGAGGCGGCGCTTATGCATATTTAATTATTAGCCGGGGTAAACACCGAGTGCTTGTAGGCGGGGCTTATATTCGCTTGACGGAGCATCTCGAGTCGCGTAAAATCTCTTTGTAGAGAGTAGAATCGCGATAGGCTAGTCAAACAACTGTTTTAACAATACGCTAGATCTGTACGTACAGTAAATGTTTTCCTAAGAACGATTCTATAAATGTTGTAACAATTTAAAGAATCATTATCTTACATATCGGCATAGATATACTACATTTATAACAATGCAATATTCAGGATTATGTACGTAGGGATAGAGAAACCCTAGATGTTAAATAGGCAGTCTACACATGTCTGTAGTTTGAATTTCCTGTGATGTACGAAAAATGAATATGAATTAATAAACCAGCAAATAATATAGGAAGCAAAACTGTAATAAAGAAAACAAGGGAAAAAAGAATACATAATTGTTTATCCTACTCCTGTATTTTATAAACACCTGAATATTGGATGTGTAAAATACATTATATCATTCGATGTATCCGATGGAAGGAAAAATAAGATTTGTTTCCTGTTAGACAATGAAACGAATTTTTGCATGCATTTATAGATTCAAGTACTGTAACGCACGACTTTGCAGTAAGATGAATATTAAAAGTATTAAGAGTTAAGCAAATCATTTTCCCGTTCATACGGAATAGCTTCTAAATCTGTACTCTGGATACTTCACATTGATATAATCTATTTTTACATATACATGTAAACGATTGCACACTTACGTATAAAACTTAATTTAATGCTGTACGATACCAAGTAAATTAAATGTTTAATTCATTGATAGTTATTTTTTATTCTATCGTGTTTGAACGGTATTTTTTTTTTATCACGGAAGCATATTTTAGAAGGCATCGAAAGTATAGACCTTTGTTAATTTTTCAGCAATTGTTATGATCCGTTATCAGTAATAGCTGAAAATCTCGAGCAGGAACCAGCGTTCACCCCTGCTCCCTCACTTTTTAGATAAAATATGAAAAAATATAGACAATACAATCAAGACAATGTCTATTTACTAACTCAGGCACGTACGTCATCATGTATGCACATGCATTATGTTTCTGGGGTCGCAGGTCATTTATAATATACATGTACCAGTGGTGGATCCAGGATTTCAGCAAGGAGGGGAGAGCCCAGCTTCAAAGAAAATTGTTCACAGAAAAGCTGACAAGCAAAAGATAAATTAAAAAAACCAAAGAGACGATGATACAAATATTAAGACTTAGGACTTTATATTATTCAGGGGTCCTTAACCCCCCCCCCCCATCCCCATTTGGTCTTTTCCTTATAAGGTATTTGATCGTTTACCTGAAGATGTGCCAATTGTGTGATTCTATAGATCCTACAGATTTGTAGTACCTTAAATTGACACTACACCACGAGCAAGACAGTCCCAACGCGTAATTACTCTTTTAAAGCGGAATTTCTCTTTTTAGTGGCGCATCATTATTAATCAATGATGCATATGAATGAACATGCGATTCCCAAGGAATTGTCTCCTGATAAAGGACGCAATTTTTGTAATATGAATTGAAAACTGCAGCGAGCGAAGCCGGAAAATTTTCCTGAATTTGAAGCGAAATTTTATATTAATTCTTCAAATTCGGATTACTTGTAAGAGCAAGATTATTTCTTCTGTCATACCATAAGCAAATTCATTTTATTTATTAAAATTCAGAGCAAAATTTTTTTTTTTCGAGCAACCCCCTACCCCCGAATATCAAATGGACCGTGCCTTACCTGTACCTGTTTCATTATCAGTAGATAAGGGTTAGATTACAGTTTCGAGTTACTCCGTTATTGATCCGCACATACATTTTTTGCAAAATTAAAAACAAAAATCAGTTTTCGGAAGCGATTCAAGAAACTAACACCAAAAAGTGAGAGAGCTCCAGCCTCATTTGTAATCGAACAGGCTTACTTTATAATGTTTTTGTTCCTTTTCTATATGTCAGATTAATAATGAAAGTGATAAACGATTTTCGATTCGAAGCAGAGGAGAGGGAAGGGGGGGTGGGTTGTTCGGTCATTCTTTATTCCTTCCCAAATCTTACATTTCCGGGTAATATGACAAATTTCAGGGGGTCCTTAAACAACCCCTCCCGATCCGTACTTGTTATAGGGGAGGGTGGGCGGTATTCGGTCCTTTATTCCTTCCCACATCTTTTTTTTTCATTTTTCTAGGTATAAGGACAAATATCAAGGGGTCCTTAACTTCTCCCTCCCCTTCCCTCCATCCCCTCTTTCCCTCCTCTCCTCCCTTCCTCCCACCTCCTTTTCACCCTATCCAACCCCTAAAGTATAAAATGCGAAGTCTTTATTCAGGTTAATGAGAAGCGTTTAATCTAGACGAATCAATGAGAATCGTACAGTATGTTTTTTTTTCAGCTTAATAATAATGCAACGCTTAAAAGAGAAATTCCGCTTTCAAAGAGTAATTACGCGTTGGGGCTGTCTTCCTCTTGATAGTGTCAAAGTAAAAACAAAATCTGTAGTAAACTTTATAAAATCAGAGAAATTCCTACATTTAAGACTTATTGGTGTGGTTCCCTCATTCTATATTCTTACATTTGTCCTGGTATTATGACAATTTAAGGGGGTCCTTACCCCCTACCTCCTCTCGCCCCTTCCTCCAACCTCCCTTTCACCATGTCCACCCCCTTTAGTATTCACTAAAATGCGAAGTCTTTATTCAGGTTTATGATAGATGCGTTTACTGTACACTGATATTGAATGTTCATTCACCAATCTGATTAAAACCAGATCTCTACATGATCCCGATTTTATTTATCATGTTTATGTCGCGTGGAATTTGTCGCTACGCGACATAAAACAATCAGGAGCATGTAGAGATCTGGTTTAATCGCATGAATAATGCACCAATAAAAAGAAATTCCGCTTTCGAAGAGTAATTACGCGTTGAGTACCAATTGCAGTAACTCCTTTGGCTGACAAACACAGTACATTTTTGTAAACCGGTACAAATTATGGGATTTTTTTCATTCGAATCTCCAATGAATGACAAATAAATATACAGTATAGTACAAATAATGCAGTTTTAATTTTTGAAGACACAATAAAAGAACATGTATTAAATTAACCCGAACTGTAGTGAAGGTTGAATTTGGACTGAGGCCTTTCATAAACATTTTACGGGAGCGCCGCACCTCTATGTAATTTCTTTTGAGAAGAAAAATATGACTCTTTCATTCTTATACATGTACTTCCCAAACTGTCAGCTTGCAAATCCTTTTTTTGTTTAGAATTTGCTAGTGTTATGATCTTTGAGGCACTTTATACAGCTAGGTAAATCGCACAGAAGTTAAATTTTCATGACACAAAAAGTTTTGCTGAAAGCCATTTCAACGGGATACATAACTGGAGGGTGTATTAACATATTCTACACCAAAATTTTCTAAAATAAAACTGGAAAGGGCTCGACCCCCTTGGTGTCGATGAACAGGTGCGTTGTCGGCTACTAATATATCGCCCGAATTCAACTTATTTTCTCCCATTTCAGTATATTAAGCATCTAGTGCTTCTTAAAAATCTAAGATATTGAGGAATGTCAGTGGCTCCCTCTATGTCATTACAATACATGCAATCCAATTAATAGACTGAGTGTTACATTTGGAGATTTTGATGATCTAAAAACTTAAATTGCGCTCACCTTTTTCAGCATGACCATAAATAAGTATTTGTGCAGTCACGAGAATTGAAACCGGCCTCATCAAAGAATTTCAGTATAAGTACTTCTTTATCATATAAATATTCCATGAATACCTCCGTATAAAGGAGATTTGCATCACTGATTTGTTACAATTCTTTTTAATAGAGATCTTTTTCCGCAATTCTTTTTCCACGAGAGATATATCGTTGGGAGACGTTTTGTTAGTCGTTATCATCAAGTCTTTTTGTTCTTCCTTTATTTGAACTTTTTTTTCCACAAAAAAGTTTTGTTTCTCACCCCATAGTCCCATGTACGTTTAACACATGCAATTTCTATCAATTTGAAGTTCGTCAGCAACCTTTTGCTCTGGAAATATAGCCATTTTCCTCATTTGCTCCCAGAGAATTTGATTTTGTGACGATTTTAAATCCTCGTTATAAGCTTATAAGCGGCGTTCCTTCTTTATACATTCTTCCTTTTTTTTTTACTTTTTAATAACGACATTTTCATTGATTTTAGATTTCCGACCTCTGTTTGGAGGAGACACTTTTATAAATATATTTGTTTTAAATTTAAATGACCACATGCTCATTTTACGAGAGAACATTAATGGGGATTAAGATTTTATCTATAAAATTGATTTCTCCGTGGTCCTTTATAGAAGTACGAGTTTTATCAGTAACACCCGCTGTGCAATGGGTTGAGGTTAAGTGAACTTTAACATGTTTAATAACACCTGGCTTGTAAGTAGTGATGAGGTAAGCTACATGTTCAGTACATGATCTCTGAATATAATGTCTAGAGGGATATCGAATGTGTTTTGGACTCAGCCAAAGAACAAGTCCGAGAGTGCTTGCAGAGGGGGGGGGGGGGGTTTCGGGTGAAATACAGACGTTTGCTTGACGTTAGATTTCATTTCAAAATTTATTCTTCACTTTGTACATGTCTTGTATGAATGGCATTTACCTCGCCTGATAGAGAAACGGGCACCTGATCTCACCTTGTCTTTTCTGATGTTCGTTCATGTTTATTTCGTGTATGTCGTATGGTGTTTTGTATGATACATGCATTTTTTCCTTGCGATCTATGAAATGAAAATCACGAACAAGCTAGATAATCTTGTAAAAGTTCTATTAAATGAACTGAATTATTATATGCAAACAATGCAGAATGAATTTAATTTTCCAGGTGATCATTTTTATAAAATTGCAGTAAAAAGTATAATATCGCATTGCAGTCACTACAACTAAGAATCCAACCGCACAAACATGTCGGCTTTCGCGTGTTAAACCCTAAGCCAATAAATGATAATTATTTTGACCTGTAAAGCGACCTTGGCCATGTTATAAATTAAAAAGACTATTTCGTAAACTATGTGTGCATGTTCATTTTGTATCTATTCATAAAACAAGTCATGCTTGCCCCCTCCTTAAAGCCATCAAAGTAACATCTCTCCCCCCCCCCCCTCTCTCTCTCTCTCTCTCAGATCACATTTTTATTTCATTCCCTCGCATGAATATTGTATATTTGTATCACTATATCTTAAAAATTGTTTCTAAAATTGATTGATTGATTGATTGATTGATTGATTGATTGATTGATTGATTGATTGATGAGTTGCAGCTATATCTTACTACAAGACTGACGGACAGACAACCGGGAGGTGGACAAAGTGGTCGTTATATTTACAGGTAGCTCTTGCATTGCCGGCGACATGGTCAGCAAAGGCGCGAAAAAAGCTTTACCAGGGTCAGTTTATTTACTTTATAAAAGAGACGTTTCTGTATAAAAATAAGGCAAAATTTGCATTTGATTAGAAAATTTACGTCTTTTCTTTATTTAGGAAGGTGAGAAGAAAAAACTGAATCATTAGATAAAACAATTTACATGTAAAGCTGAAAGCAATAAAGACGTAAAAAAAAGAAGCTTCTCCTATCCTATTATAGAAAGGACAGAGAAGATTACGTTATTTAATAAGAATTTTCAAGTATATGGAATATGAAGTGAAAAAATCAGCATTAACAAATCTGAGGTCTCTTGACTATCTCAGCACCAGGGGCGGGTCCAGAGGGGGAAAGTGGGATTGTATCGATCGAGGCACTAAGTGCCGAGTCAGGGAGAATACGGTTTGAAAAAATTGAATACAATGGTGCAATCTGGAGCATATTTTCTCTGTTTTTCTCGTATATATCATTGCCGTTTTCACTCATTGAAAGGACAAGAAAGTATACGCAAGTGGAACGCCGTACCCGACCATTTCATAGGGCGAGACTTTGCTTTTTTCGAATTAATTGCTAGTATATAAGATTGAATTACTGTGTTCATTTGCTTTTTTTCTGTTTGTAAATTTATCCGCGAAACTTGGAATATAAATAAATGTTTTTTTTTTTTTTATTTCTTTCTTTCTGTGTTTCAATATCTTTTTACATAATAGGTTTATATAGGGAATCTTTGAAGGAATCGGGGGGAAAAGATAAGGAAATGAGCGACAAGAGCATCTGTAAGAGAATTTATTTTCTTTAACTTCGGTGAAACACATGCAGGCAGATTTTGAGATTTTCACTTTATACTAGGGTTCATCCATAAACTAAAGTATCAGGCGAGCAAGGAAAGGACTGCAAGGAATTTATGCTATCCCCTAAAACAGATGAGGGCTCGGGGACTACCCGCAGAAAATTTCTCAACTGCGGAAAATCAAAGGCGCGGTCATATTATGTGATGTATGATTGACACCACCGGATGTTTATTCGGTTATGGATAATACAATGTAAAGAAAATAGAGTCACGAAGAAAAATGGTACATTTTGTAACATTTTGAAAACAATGTAAATTATAAAATTCATTATTATTAGCAAGTTTTTATTTATTAATTTATTTATTCATTCATTTTTTTTTTTTTTTTTGAAAATTTATTCTCATATATTTTTTTCAGTTTTGAGATAATAAATATCTTTATCTAACCATTATTTTATAAGTACAATACCTACAACGACATTTTGCGGTGCGGAGTTTGAATAACCAGCCGTCCTACATATAGGCTATTAATGTACATATAACTGACACATGTACTTCACATGCGCATGTCTCAGGAAGTCTTTTGTATAGTTTGCAACGGTTCGAAGCCAATTGTTGTTCACCTAGTAGACATATTACTGGCACATCATGTAGGTTTAATCCCGATTGTCCCACATTTAGAAAAAATCATATCCCGGTTGTCCTACATTTCTAAATAAACACATGCATAATTGCAATACAAACACTCAGTTTATAGTCTGTTTTATTCTATTAGTGATAAAAATGAAATAAACATGATAGATATGATAAAAATAATTTTCTTCAGTATTTCTTCGTTTTTTTTTTTCTTTGTTTGATTCTTTATAACTTACGCAAACAATGACCCCCCCCCCCCCCCCCCCCGGTTTCATAGAATTACGGTACTTTTATTGATTTAATGAGATAAACTTACAATATTTCAAATGTTGCTAATACATGTAGACAGTGAATTTAAAGAAATCTCCATGAATTTGTGATTAAGCGAAATTCATACATATTACGCCAATGTTCAGGGAAATATCAGTCTTTTTGTTTTTGTTTTCCTCTCTCCAAACATGTTATCTAACGTGAAAGTATTGATTTATGCGAAGCTCAAGTGTGCTCGCGTCCGTCCGTCTTCCCGTGTCCGTCAGGCGTAAACATTTACATTTTAGACATCTCCCCTAAAAACAGAAACCTACAGGAAGTAAGTACACAAGTTCAACTACCAAAATTGGGGGGTGGGGGTGGTTGTGTGTGTCGATCGGTCAACAAATGTGGCCATCGAGGTCTCTGATTGGATGACGCATTTTGACATCTCCTCTGCAACCGTGAATACATCTTTAAGTGATACAAACCAAATTCAAGTTTGGATTTCATTGACATATATTTGCAGGAGTAATTTCCCTTAGACAAACGCATGAAATTGTCATTTTCCAAACTTTTTTTTAACACATATACTGATGTGTGTGTGGTCACAGGTCAAGTTGAATTCATGTTCAATTGAAGTGATCTATGCAGAGTTACAGGACATAGATTTATGCCGGTAGTGAACTTATATCGATCGCTCGGCGATCAGAATATTTCCATCATTTTTTTTTTTTTTTTGGTATGAAAAAGCCGTTTTTGAAATTAAGTCATGAAAGAATAATTATGAAATATACTGCAGGTCTCAGAGGATGAAAGATTCATCAAACATTTTTTTTTTAGTTTCACTCCATTATACATGTGCATAAAACATTGTGTCCTGTTTTCATTTCATTAAAAGAAGTTACTCCGTAAGAAACTTTTTTTTCTTTTTTTTTAATCTGAAAGAGATTTAAGAGGGTAAAACATTCTTCACAATAAGATAGATTGAAAGGGGTCAGTGTTAGTGATCCAAAGACTTATACATCTTAGGCAAAACGTACTTGTATTACAACTATTTTCAATGCAAAATTTGCGAATGCATTTAACTTTTAGCTTTTGCATTTTGAATTTGGTACTGAAATGTCCTTTTTTGGCCGGATTGCAAAGCAATTCCGGTCTATAGATTGACGATGTCCGTCCGTCCGTCTGTCCGTCTGTCCGTCCGTCCGTCTGCCGTCAACATTTTGGTTAAGGTTTCTGGTTGAGTCAAAATCTAAGGAACTATATGCAGTAGAAACTTTATATTATACATGAAGCTTGCCCATGACAAGACCTTTCAATTTATGCCGTAACATTTGACCTAGTGACCTTGACCTTCGACTTTGATCTAGTTAAAGATTTTGGTTAAAGTTTCTGGTTGAGGCAAAATCTAAGTAACTATATGCACTAGAAACTTTATATTATACATGAAGCTTGCCCATGACAAGACCTTTCAATTTATGCCGTAACATTTGACCTAGTGACCTTGACCTTCGACTTTGACCTACTCAAAGATTTTGGTTAAAGTTCCTGGTTTAAGCAAAATCTATGATAGTATGCAGTAGAAACTTTATATTATTAATGAAGCTCGCCCATGACAAGACCTTTCAATTTATGCCGTAACATTTGACCTAGTGACCTTGACCTTGGACTTTGACCTAGTTAAGGATTTTGGTTAAAGTTCTGGTTTAAGCAAAATCTATGGAACTGTATGCAGTAGAAACTTTATATTATACATGTAGGTTGCCTCTGACAAAACCTTTCAATTTATGCTGTATTATTTGACCTACTGACCTTGACCCAGTTTGTGACAAAAACTTACTTTGCAATCCGGCCATACCGTCTTTAGCGGTGTTTCATTTTCTGAAATTTCGCACAATTCGCATTAATACGTCTCCTGCATTTACACTAATGTACACGTTGCATACATTTTCAGTCAACATGTTTAAAATTTCAAGAAAACATGAATCAGACTTTAACTTAAACCCTTTGATCTTTCAAGGAAATAATTGCTGCAATTACCCAATTAACTTGCACACCATATCCCGATTCTCCCACATGACTTTTATACCTTTTTTATATAAATGTGGGACAATCGGGATGACACCATCATGTATGTATTGAGTAAAATTTCCCACTTTGCGCACTGAAAAAAAAATCCTTCCCGTTGATATTGCAAGTAATTGAGTATGTACAGTATATGTACATTGCTCCGTTCAGATCACATTAATTCAAGCATGACGCCGATATTTCTACATTGTATATTATGAATAATTAAAGATTAAAAAAAATTGCAAAATATTACTTAAAACCTCAAGGTCGGAAAGGAAGAGGATTGTTCGATTGCACGTGCAACTTTTTTCCGTTGTAATGCCTTCATTTATTTATTTATTTTTTCTTATTTATTATGTCATTTATCTATTTATTTATTTTTTTTTTTTTTTGGCTTGTTGAAAGAAGAATCCGATATTTTTATTGTTTGGCACTCTTTTGATTTAAGGTACTTTTACAAATCATTTTACTGGTATCTAACCATTCAATCGTGAATTTTCACGTTACATTTTAAACTATCGTGAAAAAAACAAGTTAACGGGTTTACAAGTCAACTCACACGGGCGGATCTAAAACATTCTTCATTTATTGATTTTCAAATGAATGTACATGCACATGTTGTTCACTGACAATGTACGTGTATGCAAAGTAAGGCCATAGTACGGTAACGCGCACACAAACATGCATGGGGGGAGGGTTAAAAAATCAGTATATGATCTTAAATTCCGTAAAATTGCCTGTACTATCATTAATTTTAGGTGACAATAGTAGTTTTCATAAAAAAAAAAATAAAGTCAACATTATACATCTCTATTTTTTATCTTTTATGTTTTCAGTCATCCTCTCCAAATATCTTCATATTGATCATGTGTTTATGTGTTTTCATGCCTGGCGGGAGGATACCTTTTAGGAAAAGTTTAGGACGTAAAGCAAAATATTTAATAACTATAGATGAAGATTAAAATTCTCTATCAGTCTATATTCAGAGTCTAATCAATTCTCCCGTATAATTGATATGAGAAAAATCGGAACAGTCAGTGAAGCATCGAAAAGTCGACACTCGTCAAAATCAAAATTCAGGTGGTTCAACAAAGTGCAACAGTCACCGTTCACTTCAAGAGTAAAGGTACTGATTTTTATTTTAATACTCACAGCAACGGCGAGAACTGCTGAGATATTGCTAGCAGTGTTGATATTTTTAGAGTATCACATATTGAAATATGATTTTGTTCAACGTATACACGACGATAAATGTACATTCCTGTGAAACCGATCTTTCTAAATTTTCAAATGATTGCTGCAGGGTCGTGTTTCATAACAGCTGATATTTACATGTACATGAAAGTGGCCTTATTACAATGTCCAACGGCAAAACCATAGAATTGAACTCTCTGTGAAATATTTACACATGCATTCCTGATTTTACCTAAAAATTTTACAGTTTACATCTGTTGCTCTAGGTTACTTTATAGCTGGTGTCTTCTCTTTAATCATGTTAATCGGGAAGCTTCATTGATTTATTTATTTGGCGCATTAAGTACGAAAATGTCCCATTATTTTTAAACGTAAGGGACGTTTGTCCCATGCACTCTTTAATATTCTTCCTAATCACTGATCATGTACGTGGGTCCCGGCGGGAAATAAATACATGTATATATATCTTTGAGAAAAAGGGATGGGCAGAAGAAATACATTCGATGTCTGAGAATTTATCTAAAAAAAATCTTATATAAGTCCTTTGTTTTACATATACGTAAACACAATGCATCTAAGCTAAAGAAAATAGACCTGCATGTAATGATGCTCCACTGAATCGGAGTAAAATAATTGATAATAATATGTTTATCTGGGTAAACCTTTACGGTACATTTGTACTTTGACCCTTTTCTCACAAGTGTCGAATATATCCGTGACTGTTTGAATATAAAAAAAGAATGAAGATGTTGTAGATATTGTAAGCTGTAACTCTTGATAGTGGCTTATAATAATGTACGTTATTTAATATTTGTATGGGTTTAAAGATTTCATGTGCACTAACTGACCGGGCGGGGATAATTCAATTAATGAGACGAGTTAAAATAATTTACGGTAGGAGAGATTGTGCGTGCATTAGTAATTAGAGTATGTACTCAATACATGTCATTTTTATACCGGGAAGCTGATATCAGCTGGTGAAAAGTAAACGCTACTGATGACCAGGTGAAACTGAGCCCCGCCCTGCCCGATCAGTTTTCCACGGCAATTCATGTACATGTAAATTATATCCATTAGGTTTTTATTTAAAATTATCAATTTGTGTATTGACGTTATCATATCTCATCAATATCCATAGAATGAGAGAATGAAAGTCAAACACAAAAGCAGAAACCAGATTCAAAAAATCACAATAGAAAGAATTAGAATACTGTACATACAGTGTCAAAGTCAATCTCTAATATCTTTTTGTTCCCTCATTCAACAAGAAGCGTGTCATTAAAAGATCGCGAATTTAGCCGATGATGAGGGAATTACGCATTCATATTAGCTCCGCCTTCGATCCACTAAGCTCCGCCCATAAAGCCCCGCGCTGTATTTTGGATGAAATCCTCGGCGGGCATGGCGTTTTCTATGGAGTAAACAAAGGGGGCAAGGAGGAAGAAAGAGAAATTACTCTGGGGAATTATGGAGTAAGCTTACTCCATCAACGCGATCTCGTTGTGAATCTCCTGGTACGTACTGTACATGTATATAACATGTATAAGAGGGTCTGAGGGGAATGTCTCCTAGACAATTTTTTAAATGTTACTAAGAATTGTAAATTGGTGAATAACTGACGTTCTCCTTCCAAGCTTACAAGAACATGACTCTATGGGATACATGCAACATGTATTAACAGTAATACATAAATATTGATAATATATTTAAGCTTTTAGGAAGCCCTTTTTCATTCACATACATGTATAACTTTTGATATCTTCAAATATATGACTTTTGCTATCAGTAAATAATGTTTTGATTAAGAAAACTATGGCGAGCGAAGCGAGCCAAAAATTTTTTATACAATTTGAAAACTGCGGCGAGCGAAGCGAGCCGGGAAATTTTCAAGAATTTTAGCGAAATTTTATGGTAATTCTTCGAA